>CM074444.1:7340098-7682598 GCA_037101425.1 Elopichthys bambusa
TGTGCAAATATGTGTGTTAGTAATGCTGTTCATAATCTCTGTGATTAATTATTAATAGGATCCCAATTATCTACATCCTGCCTTTCCCAGCATCCTCTTACAGTAACTCAGGGTGTGTAAGTGAGACAGTCCGCTACGCTGCTTGCTCATTAAATATGCAAGCCTGATATAGATTCGTTAAGAGCGGAATTCAAATCAGCTTCAAGTTAGTTTTGGTGAAGGAAGGGAGAATCAAGAGCGATGTGAATTAGGATGAGAGGAAATGTGAGGGTTTTCTCTGTGTTTATGTAATCTATCTTCCAATCTTTGATCTTTGACTAATCTTTATTTTAATAATTGATCCTGGTGCTTTCAAGATGTGGTACATGGGATCTGTGGCATTTACAATCTGTGTGTGGGGTGGGTGTGTGTGTGTGTGTGTCTGTGTGTGTGTGTGTATAAAGGCTTTGCTACCCTGAAATCATCTCTTAAAGGGAAAGATCACCCAAAAATATAAATTCTGACAATTCACACAAAAATGAAAAATCATTTCCCTTATGTCTATCCAAATCTCTATGACTTTCTTTAATTTGAGGAACTTATGTTTTGCATACATTTCTGGCTGTTTGTTCCAACACAATGAAAGTGGATGGGGACTAGAGGTGTCGACTCCAAAAGTGATAAAACATCATAAATGTAGTTCATATGACTTGTGCAATATATTTCAAGTCTTCTCAAGTCATCGATTCACGAGGAACAGACTGAAATTTAAATTGTTATTCACTAATTTTTATTCACATTTGTGTATACGACACATCAGGAAGCATAATTTAAGATTTGACATTGAGACTTTCAGCAAACAGTTTAAACTAATTTCCCCTTAATACTAAGCTGCTGTATGGCTTCAGAAGACTTGGAATATCACAAATATGGACCACTTTTATGCAGATTTATTCATAGATTTAATCATCTAAATGTTTCGTAAGCATCAAATCAGCATATTAGAATGATTTCTGATGGATCATGTGACACTGACTGGAGTAATGATGATAAAATTCAGCTTTGACATCACAGGAACAAATTACATTTTAAAATATGTTAAAATAGAAAACAGTTATTTCAAATTGCAATAATATTTACCAATATTGCTGTTTTTACTGTATTTTTGATCAAATAAATGTAGCCTTGGTGAGCCGAAGAGATATTTTCATAAACATTAAAAGATCTTACAAACCCCAAACTTTTGAACGCTTGTCCAAATGATGACAGAAAGTAAATTTTTGGTTGAAAATGACCCTTTGAACATTGTAAAGAGGCTTGGTTTTCAGATGCATGCATTAAATCATCCATTTTCATTGTACCACAAAGGAAAATAATCCAAATAAGCACTTTTGTAATCTCAGCAGTGTAATTACTAATAGTGATTAGATAAAGGGTGTTGTGATATTGTGTGCGCATTTAGTGGGACATCATACTTCATTCAGGAACATTTTTCCAGGCCGTAACCTAGCAACCTGAATGAAGTACGCATAACAGATCCCAAAAACCATCAAAAGTGTCTTTCCATCAAAAACAAACAACAGCAAAAACACACATACTTGAATCCATGCAATACTGGTGTACTAAATCAACAGCGTTTATTTAAAGCAAATTTAAATTAAGCCAATTAACACTTTAGCAGAATGTATACGGTGTGTGTGTGTGTGTGTAGAAGGTGTAATCTCTCAGTGTGTGTTAAACACTTGTGTAAGCCTATGAGTGAGACACAAGCGTAGGAGTCTGAGTAGAGCAGCTTGTGTGTGCGTGTGTGTGACAGAAAAGGAAATTCACAGATTCAGACGTATCAAAATATCCCTGTGGTTTTAAAGGAGGGTGTTAAGAAAGTGATGACAGGGAGCAGACTTTGCTATCTCCTAAACACTACCTCACAACACACTAAAAAAGCCACACAGCTCTGGAGAAAACCACACAACATCACTGCTCCTGAACGCAGCAACACAACATACCAACCACAGGCGCCAATGAAACTCTAAACCACAGATCGCAATTACACAATATCACAATTACATAACATCCTACAGATCGCTCAAAACTTAAAACTTAACACTCAAAGCCAATTCAAGCTTACAACCTCAAAATTAGAGATGCTTAAAGAGTCCAATACACATTTTAGTCTTTTATTCATTTTTAGGCCATGTTTTTTCCACCAAATACAACAACAGATTAGACTTAAAAATTGTCTTCTTACTATGGTACTTTTGAGACTTATATACACTGTCGTTCAAAAGACTGGGATCAGCTTACAAATGTTTTTAAAACTTGGCAAAGCTGCGTTTATTTGACCAAAAATACAGTAATATTGTGAAATATTATTACAAATTAAAAGAACTGTTTTCTATGTGAATATATTTTAAAATGTAATTAATTCTTTTGATGGAAAAGCTGTTTTTTTTTTTTTTTTTTTTTTTTTTTTAGCATCATTACTCCAGTCTTCAGTGTCACATGATCCTTCAGAAATCATTTATTCTTATTAACAATGTTAAAAATTGTTGTGCTGCTTCATATCTTTTCTGGACTCTTTGGTGAATAAAAATGTCAAAAGAACAACATTAAAAAAAATAATAATAATAATAATAGAAATCTTCTGTAATATTATAAAAGTCATTACTTTCACTTTTGCTCAATTTAATGTGTCCTTGCTGAATATAATGTTAATTTCTTTCAAAAAATAATTAAAAATCATAAATGACCTATTTTAGGACTAACCAATCCAGAAAGGATCAAATTTTGGCTGGTTAGCATGGCACAACTACACCATCTGCAAATAAAAGATATTTTAATAATATAATAAATATCAAATCAATTATATTTTAATAATGCAAATGCTGAACACTGAACAGTCATCATACAAACACTATGTACAGTTATGTAAACGATATTAAAAGGGTTAGTTCACCCAAAAATGGAAATTCTGTCATTAATTATTCACCCTCATGTCGTTCCACACCCGTAAGACCTTCGTTCATCTTCAGAACACAAATTAAGATATTTTTCAATCCGATGGCTCAGTGAGACCTCCATTGACAGCAAGATAATTAACACTTCCAATGCCCAGAAAGCTACTGAAGACATATTTAAAACAGTTCATGTGACTACAGTGGTTCAACCTTAATGTTATGAAGCAATGAGAATACTTTGTGCACCAGAAAAACAAAATAACGACTTTTCAACAATATCTGTGGCCTGTTGCACAAAGCCGGTTTCACTTGCTACCCAGGTAAGTTCAAGATTAGTTTGAGCAAACTCTGTTTTATTCAGGCTTATGAAGGTGGATTGGTTTTTAGCAGGGTTCATTGCTATGGTGACTTACGCTACATGGCTAACCTGCCCTGGAGCAGGTTTTATTCTGAGTTAGAGATCACAGACCCAAACTCGACCAATCAGCTGTGAGTAAAGTGACACATAGCCTATCTGATGCAATAAAGCCACTCCCCCTGTATCTCTAGCTGCAAATTAAATCAGTTTATAGTGAAAACATTTTAGAGACAAAATTGCTCATCTTTTGCTGCTAATTATTCATTATATTTATTTTTTAAATAAATTAAAACTAAGAATAATTCATATGACATATGCATATAATTAGGCCTATTATATTAATTGACAATATTTAAATTAAATATTTAAATTAAAATAAATATAATACATGCATAATATATAAAGCTTTTAAACAGATTAAGTTTACATGTATTCTTTTGAGCTCTTTGTGAAACTATATTATTATTTGGTCTATTTCTTTGGTTCACATGCATTGATATAGTCACATATTTTCTTTCAGCTGCCTTCTCAACCTTTCACTGCAGCAGTGTTTATTCCTGCTTTGTAAATGCGTTTAATTTCATATTTTTCATAACTAACTCTTAATCTTCGGAAGAGAGATAAATTGTGCGGCTCTCTCGCGAGAAGTGAGTCAAACTGACGTTCTCCTTGTTCTGTGTGATTGGCTGTTTGCCGCACGTGTCACACTTTCAGGTGCACGCACTTTGCAAACTTTGGATTAAACCTGAGTTGACAGAGAAAGTTTATACCGAGCGTTGTGCAGTTGATCAGTTGATCCTGATCTAAACCAGGTTGGATTTATCTGGATTTGTCAACTCCAAACCTACTCTGAAACTCAGAGTTTGTTCAACTAGCTTCATGCAACAGGCCACTACTGATGGATGATTTCAGAACACTGCTTCATGAAACTTCGAAGCTTTTGTTATAAATCAGTTGTTCGGAGCGTGTATCCAACTGCCAAAGTCACGCCCCCCAGTGGTGAACCACTGAAATTTCGAAACACTTATGAAGTAATGAAGCCTTGTTTACTAAAATCACATGACTTTGACAGTTTGATACATGCTCCGAACCACTGATTCAAAACAAAAGATTTTGTAAAGCTTCGAAGCTTCATGAAGCAGTGTTTTGAAATCGCCCATCACTAGATATTGTTGAATAAAGTCATTATTTAGTTTTTTTGGTACACAAAAAGTATTCTAGTCACTTCATAAAATTAAGGTTGAACCACTGTAGTCACATGAACTGTTTTAAATATGTCTTTAGTAGCTTTCTGGGCATTGAAAGTGTTAATTATCTTGCTGGCAATGGAGGCCTCACTGAGCCATCGGATTTTATCAAAAATATTTTAATTTGTGTTCTGAAGATGAACGGGTGTGGAATGACATGAGGGTAAGTAATTAATGACAGAATTTTCATTTTTTGGGTGAACTAACCCTTTTAATATGTTGAATGGTTGTGACATCAGGAACACAACTTTCGAATGACTCAATTTTACAGTTCCGGGGAGCTTTGCTTTAGCTTTATGCATTAAAATATCACTAAAATTAACTGCAAGGAGCAAAAAAAAAAAAAAATCCAGTGCTTCATGATATGTCCACTTTAAATTATTAAAAAAAGGCCAAGATGAGTAATAAGAAATATGTAAAAAAAAAAAAAAAAAAAACTCTGACTGCAGCAACACATCATTGGTTCTGAGCAAATGAGAAGCACAATCTTCTGTGCAATGAAAGACTGCCAGCTATTTCTAAACTACATAAAGGTCTCAGATTCTCTATAATATGAAGAAAATCACTTACCATAGAGAACAAATTGAAATAAGGAAAGAAACTCAGCCAGCTAGTGAAGTCGGTACTGTATAGAGGGGAAGCATCTACTCTAAAAATCAACTTTGATGATTTAATCTATCTTTGATATGGCTATTATAGTTTATTTAGGATGAGGAAAAACACAGAATTAGACTATTTTACATCTGATTAGTCCTTTAACTGAGCAATAGACTGGAATTAGGCCTTACTGGAAAATGCTTAAGCTGTTTTCTGGTTGATTTAATGACCGTTTGTAACTGTAGTGACCCACTATTTCTGTTAAGTGGCATCAGACTGGAAGACATATTCTCAGGGGATTACCTGTGCATTCATGCACACTCATACATACATAATCACTGCGTTTTACATTGTACAGACAAAAGTGAAATATGAGCCATGCTACCTAAGCACCATCCCAAGCATCTTTGTAAGCACTGAAAGCAGATAAGTCGCTAAGAAGTCTATATAATGTTTTTTTTTTTTTTGCCAAACATTGCTACAACGTTTCCTGATAGCTGACAGAACATATAAAGATGTTTTTGCATATGGACCATTTACACTATCAGATGTCTCATAAGCACTACGTTTTTAGAGCACGCAAATGCTCACATTGCATAAGCAGGACGCATCTCTTGTGTTCATCTCTTCTTCAGCGGAGAAATCTCAAACTCCTACGCACACTTTGCAACAGAGACAGAAAAAGAAAAGACAGACAGAATGAAAAGAAATAAAGACACGGAAGGACAAAACACAGAGAAAGCCTTTATTGAGTCTGTCATTTTGGTGTGCTCATCCACTTCCCTCTGTTATTGTGCACCTATATTTAGGACCCAAAGCCTTGCGGGGTTATAGGGAGCACGAGGCAGAGTTTCATCCAATCACATCAGGTTACATGACCCTAACAGTGAACCTTTGTGAAAGACAGACAAGGGGAAATCAGAGTGAAATCAGCTGGGACAGGTGTATGAAGATGGCCTGTGTAACATTTTACATGGCTGACAGTGTAATTTCAGCGTTTGATTGAATGTGACATGACATGAACTTGACCGCAGAGATTGACTGGCGGATACGGAGGCTGTTTCAAAACCTTGTGATCTGTTAAACTAGAGCATCATAAGTTCAATTTGAATACTGAATGCATCTACAACCCAAATTCCGGAAAAGTTGGGACGTTTTTTAAATTTGAATAAAATGAAAACTAAAAGACTTTCAAATCACATGAGCCAATATTTTATTCACAATAGAACATAGATAACATAACAAATGTTTTTACAATGTTATGCTCATTTCAAATGTGATGCCTGCTACAGGTCTCAAAATAGCTGGGACGGAGGCATGTTTACCATGGTGTAGCATCTCCTCTTCTTTTCAAAACAGTTTGAAGATGTCTGGGCATCGAGGTTATGAGTTCCGGTGTTGGAATTTTGTCCCAATTTTGCCTGATATAGGTTTCCAGTTGCTGAAGAGTTTGTGGTCATCTTTGACGTATTTTTCGTTTAATAATGCGCCAAATGTTCTATATAGGTGAAGTATCTGGACTGCAGGCAGGCCAATTCAGCACCCGGACTCTTCTATGATGAAGCCATGCTGTTGTAATAGCTGCAGTTTGTGGTTTTGTATTGTCCTGTTGAAATACACAAAGCCATCCCTTAAATAGACATCGCCTGGAGGGGAGCATATGTTGCTCTAAAACCTTTATATACCTTTCAGCACTTATGCACCCCAGTACCATCAGAAATGCTGGCTTTTGAACTGAACACTGATAACACGCTGAAAGGTCTCCCTCCTCTTTAGCCCGGAGGACACGGCGTCCATGATTTCCAACAAGAATGTCAAATTTGGACTCATCTGACCATAGAACACTTTTCCACTTTGAAACAGTGCATTTTAAATGAGCCTTGGCCCAGAGGACACGACGGCGCTTCTGGACCAACTTCTGTTCACATATGGCTTCCTTTTTGCATGATAGAGCTTAAGTTGGCATCTGCAGATGACACAGTGGATTGTGTTTCCCGACAGTGGTTTCTGGAAGTATTCCTAGGCCCATTTAGTAATGTCATTGACACAATCATGCCAATGAGTGATGCAGTGTCGTCTGAGGTCCCAAAGACCACGGGCATCCAATAAAGGTCTTCGGCCTTGTCCCTCACGCACAGAGATTTCTCCAGTTTCTTTGAATCTTTTGATTATGTTATGCACTGTAGATGATGAGATTTGCAAAGCCTTTGCAATTTGATGTTGAGGAACATTGTTTTCCAAAATCTTTCTATGCACTCTTTCACAGATTGGAGAGCCTCTATCCATCTTTACTTCTGAGAGACTCTGCCTCTCTAAGACATCCCTTTTATAGCTAATCATGTTACAGACCTGATATCAATTAACTTAATTAGTTGCTAGATGTTCTCCCAGCTGAATCTTTTCAAAATGTCTTGCTTTTTCAGCCATTTGTTGCCCCCGTGCCAACTTTTTTGAGACCTGTAGCAGGCATCACATCTGAAATGAGCTCATTTCGTGGATAAAAGTGTAAAATTTCTCAGTTTAAACATTTGTTATGTTATCTATGTTCTATTGGAATAAAATATTGGCTCATGTGATTTGAAAGCCTTTCAGTTTTCATTTTATTCAGATTTAAAAAATGTCTCAACATTTCCGAAATTCGGATTGTTTATTGCCCAAAATGGCTGTGTTGATAGAAAGTTCAGAACATTTTGAGCTACACAATCATTTGACTTAAAGAGGACCTATATTATGCCCTTTTATCAAGTCTTGATTTTGTTTAGTCTCTCTGTTTACTCTGTTTAGTCTCTGTCTCTATGAAACCCCTCCTTCTGAAAAGCACAGTGTGCTCTGATTGGTCAGCTGGGTCAGTGTTGTGATTGGTCAACCGCTTCAAACGTGTTACAGAAATGTCACACCCCTTACCAAGTTTACTAACACAATACTAACTCACCTCAACTGGGCCACACCCCTTTTTTTTAGTATGCTTTGGGTAGGAATTATTTAAATGAGGAATATTGTGACGTTCGTTCTCAAAAGAAAAATCAAGACTACAATGGAGGTGTTTCAGGGAGTTCAGAAACAGTTCGCACTAATATAGAGAATAGCTGCCTTTGTAGTGACTTTGTGCTTTGTAACTTTGCAGACCTTTTTTCATGATAAAAATGGCAACATTACACACTAAAGGAAGTTCTTCTGCATCTTTGCGTCTAAAAACGTGCGCAGGAATGTTTTTAAAAAGGTGCAGGGCAGGATGCGAGGGTCTCGAGACGCAATTTTGAGACGTGATGCAATAACGAAGAAATGAAACCGTTGCCACGCCAACTTGCTACTGTAAACAGAAGCTTGCAACGCTTGCCCCGTCTCAGAGTTCTTCTGATTGGTCCACTGTTTTGGAACTGACATTAAAGAGCGGTGCTGCGTGTAGAAGTTGAAATTCTTTTAACTTGACACGGTGTCCTAAGAACGCGGCACTCATGTGCAAGACGCAAGTGTAACGGTCATGCACGTCTGTCTAGCACGTGTTTACATAGAAAAACTATGGAAAAGTAGCTCACTGGCATAGAAAAACGTGTTCTGTGTGAACGGTCCCTAACAGGTCCTCTTTAAAAAGTATAGATTCATATGAGATTGCATTACTTGATCAAAAAAGAATAATTTAAGACTCATTAGCACTGGTTGACTAATAAGGATCCATAGTAAGTGCATTACTGTAAAATGTAAGTGCATTTTGTACAAAACAAGGATATGATTTGAAATAACAGTACTTCCTGAAATCAACAGCGTGTCATAGTCCAAAGATCTTAAAGCGATTTTTTTTATGGAATGGCACAGAGGAAAAAAACAAAAACTGACACATATCACTGGATTACATGTCCTGAAATATCACACCTGTCTCTGTGATAGCCATGGGCTCTGTAAAGTGACAAAAAAATTAAATATGTCATTGTGAGCCATGGTCAGATTCTTTGTCTAGCCAATGGGAAGCAGCCCATATATGGAAAGCAGGAAGCCGAGAGAATCAGTTTGTCATGTGAAAATTCATTTTTGCTACTGTTACTGAGGACAATTTTGACAAAATGGAAAACGGGCTTATCTACCTGAGCGACCACGCCTGGTGGAAGTTTTAGAATTTAGAAAGTTTCGCTTATGGCACATTTAAAATCAACATGAAATGCATAAACCCCATTTACTTCCATGATGTGATGTAGCTCAAGGAAAAGTCAGAGTATCGTGACAATGGCGATATGAAAAAAAATTAAAATACAAGGGTTTCCACCAGATGACCTGAAGCTTTATTTGTAAGGAATTAATCATTCAAAAATGACTGTGGTGATTTTGTTGGGCAGTGGTTAATAAGGTTAATAAGATTAAGTATAAAAAGCTGAAAAATTTTCTTTGAAGACTTTGAATGTGATTCATCCTTTTGGGAATAAAATTGGGCGTTCACAATTTGGTATATGCTTTCCAAAACAACTTAAACCTCCTTCAGTAATCATAAGGTAAACAGTGTTTAAAAAATTGAAAAAAAAAAGAAAACTACTATTTTGTAATGTAAATCAACCACAGTTAAAATCACGGTTTGTTTTATTCTGCTTCGTTTAGGTGCACAAAAATGCAAAGTCAATGTCCCTACAATAACAGACCGGTGTGCCAGGCCCGGCTTAGCCTCCCCATGATGATCTCAAGCCTCCCCGTGATGATCTGAATTTAATCACGGTATTTAATGCAGTAATGTAGTAAAGCATTACACCAAACACTGTCGCTAACTTTACATTCTTTTGAAAATACGGAGTTTAGTTGATCCTGATAAGTGTTCACTGTCACAGTTGTAAACACGATGACGTTCTTCTTCCATGTGGGGTTTGGCATCACAACAGTGGGCTGCTAAAGAATGCAACATACAAGCCTCCTGGAAATCCTTTAGAATTTAATCAATCAGGTGTTGAATTTTAAGCTCCCTAAGTATTTTCCATTTTGTGTGCCTTATGCATCAGACGTTCAGCCAACGGTCCATGGGCGTGATGTCTGAGGCTGAGACTAAGTCTGGTGAAAGTTTCAAGTGGTTAAAGGTGCTTTATGTAAGAATGACAGCTAGTGGTTGAAATGGGTACTGCAGTCCAAATTCAAAATATTGTTTGCCCCGCCCCCTCCTCCTTAGACTCGACGCTCTCGCGAGTTGCCCGTTTGAAGACACGCAACAGGAGCGAGCTTGACTGACATTTGAAGGCGAGAGACTTACACACTGTAAGATAATTAGTTGATTTATTGATTTATGATGAGTTGATATCGCGTTTTAATATGCTCTCTTTCATAGAGATTTTTAGATGGATGCTGAGGCTTTTTAGGTCGGATAGAATCTGCGATCTCTGACCCAGTTTGTTCACTGACTTCCATGGCTACAATTCACTGCATGTGTTTTCCGCCAACTGGCAACCCGGGGTGGTGATATACTATTGGGTAAATCTGGCAACGTGCGGTCTTCCACAGACCAAAACAAAAACAGAAATTCTGACATGGAACGCAAATTTCAAAGTAAAATAACTGGCTGTAGCAATGGTTTTCAGAGAAACGAGTATGTGAACTCAGTATGTTTAATAAATATCTGCAAACATATCATGGTATTTTTATGCTTTAGTACAGTCAAATACTTACTTAGAGCACCTTTAACATTGCTTTCAGCAGCTTTAAAATCAACATAAAATGTTTTTACTTCCATTATGTGACACTTCTAAGTGAAATGCATATTAAAAAATAATAATAATGAATTTGATTAGAGCTGGTTAGATCCATCAAAAATTGATTGGATCATGAAAAATCGCTGTTACATACTAAAAAGAGGGGAGGGACTAAAACAACAAGAGGACTTGGTGATGTCATCTGGAAAGAAAAGTCATTTCAGCACATTTTTCACTGATGAATCATGCATAGAAACCTGATAGCAGGTCCTCTTTAAAAAGTGTAGATTCATACGAGATCGCATTACTTAATCAAAAAAGATTAATGTAAGACTCATTAGCACTGATTGACTAATAAGCATTTATAGTTAGTGCATTACTGTAAAATGTAAGTGCATTTTGTACAAAACGAGGATATGATTTGAAATAACAGTACTTCCTGAAATCAACAGCGTGTCATAGTCCAAAGATCGATTTTTTAAAGCAGTTTTTTTTTATGGAATGGCACAGAGAGAAAAAAAAACTGACATATATCACTGGATTACATGTGCTGAAATATCACACCTGTCTCTGTGACAGCCCTGGGCTCTGTAAAGTGACAAAAAAATTAAATATGTCATTGTGAGCCATGGTCAGATTCTTTGTCTAGCCAATGGGAAGACTAAAATGAACTAGTTCTCACATAGCAGCCCATATATGGAAAGCAGGTCTGTGGGCGTGATGTCTGAGGCTGAGACTAAGTCTGATGAAAGTTTCAAGTGGTAAAATAACTGGCAGTAGCAACGGTTTTCAGAGAAACAAGTGTGTGAACTCAGTATGTTTAATAAATATCTGCAAACATATTATGGTATTTTTATGCTTTAGTACAGTCAAATACTTACATAGAGCACCCTTAACATTGCTTCCAGCACCTTTAAAATCAACATCAAATGTTTTTTCTTCCATTATGTGACATTTCTAAGTGAAATGCATATTAAAAAATAATAATAATGAATTTGATTAGAGCTGGTTAGATCCATCAAAAATTATTTGGATCATGAAAAATCGCTGTTACATACTTAAAAGAGGGGAGGGACTAAAACAACAAGAGGACTTGGTGATGTCATCTGAAAAGAAAAGTAATTTCAGCACATTTTTCACTGATGAATCATGCATAGGAACCTGATAGCAAAATGAGTCAGTTTTGATTTAATGTGATTACAAGTAGGGTTGCAAAGGGGCGGATACATTTTCGGAAACTTTCCACGGGAACTTAACCTGGGGAATTTTGGAAATATTCCAATTTGGAAACTTTACGGGAATTTATGGGAATGTATGGGAATTTATGAGATTTTATGGGAATTAATTGGAAATTTTGGGAAATGTATATAAATGTATAACATTTATATAAAATGTATCATATACAAACACATATAAACATTTTGTTTGGTCATAACATGAAATAACAGTTATTTCTTTTTCGCATTCAATGAATTTGAATAAATATGTAAAATAAATATATTTTTATTGCAGCAATTGTTATGTGTTATTTATTTCAGTGTCACATGATCCTTTAGAAATCATTCTAATATGCTGATTTGATACTTCGTTATTATAAATGTTGGAAACAGTTGTGCTGCTTAATATTTTTTTTAGAACTTAAAATATGAAATAAAAAGTTAAAAAGAACAGCATTTATTTAAAATAGAAATCTTTTCTAACAATATCACTTTAATATCACTTTTTATCAATTTCACACATAGTTGCTGAATAAAAGTATTAATTTCTTTCAAAAAAAGAAAAAAAAATTACTGACCCCACAATTTTGAATGGTAGTGTATATTGTTACAAAATATTTCTATTTAAAAAAAAAAAAAAATGCTGTTCTTTAAAGGTTATAAAAAAAATAAAAAATAAAAAAAATAAGCAGCACAACTGTTTCCAACACTGATAACTGAGTATCAAATATTGATAGCATATTAGATAACTTCTGAAGGATCATGTGACACTGAAGACTGGAGACATGATGCTGAAAATTCAGCTTTGCATCACAGAAATAAATTATATTTTAATGTATATTAAAATAGAAAACCATTAATTTAAATTGTAGTTATATTTCACAATACTACTGTTTTTTCTGTATTTTTGATCAAATGTGCATGTTATGGACTGGGGAAATATTCCCTGTTTATTTCCATTAATTCCCGTTAATTCCCATATATTCCCGTTAATTTCCATGGAAAATTTCCAGCTTTGAAAATTCCCGGAATTTTGCAACCCTAATTACGAGTTGTAAATAACGAAGACTATTCCCTTTAATTACACACCTGAACTCAAGTACAACATCAGCAGTCTAATAGTAAAGGATCTGGGTGTCTAAGCGTAAGCCGGGGCTCTTTCAGTGGTGCGCAAAGCACTTAACCCCAGGATGCTCTGCAGGGACCATCAGTGCAATTAGTGCAAAGTCCCTGTAGATGAAAAGTGTCTGCTCAGCGGTGGCCGTAATGAGCATGGGCTTTTTTCACACTTTGTGTTTGACATTTTTGATGCAGCCTTGAATCGCTGTTTGTGCTGTTCAAACAATAGAAGCTTCCAAGCTCAAATGAGAATGCACAGAGAGAGTCTTGGCTATAAGTGCACAGAAAATCCTTCGGCTATAGTGTGCGTGTTTGTCAGAACATGCCTTATGGTTCCAGACTGAGTCTCCTTATGTGTATGTGTTTGGAAAAAATTGCTTTCTAAGTCGTGATTGCATGTACAAAGACACGTGTGAAGTGTTTCCTTTCGATTTGTGTGTGTGCGCGTGTGCTCTTTAAGCTGTAATTGCGTCTGTAGAGTTGCGCTCCATCCCAGGGTGATTTATGGCTGATGCCAACACAGAGCTAACAAGGGCAATAAATTCCCTCACTTGCTAGTGCTACTGCAAAATTTGTGTGCTTAGGTGTGTGTATGCGAGCACACATTTACAAACATTCAATTATGTCATGTGGTGTACAACATGCAAACTGCCTTTTTGTGTTTTTGCACTTCTCGCTAAAACTCTGTCCTCATTCTTTCCATCAAATCCACACAAACGCACAACAGCTGTATGCTAACAGCCGGACAGACTCTTCATTGGAATAGTGACAGGTGAGTGGTATGACCTTTGACACTGGTTCCCGACCCTTTGACCCCTGGGGAGTGTCTACCCTCGGCCAGTTCGTGTGCGAGCATACAATTGGATGAAACTTGTATTTTTGGTGTGCATATGTGAGAAAGAGCAACAGTAAAAGAGGGAAAGGTGAAGAGAAAAACAAAGAGGTACGTGTTGATCATTTACGGTTGCAACCATAGAAACAGCTTATCAAGGATCCTTTAAATGTAAATGTTTGATGCTGAACCATCAAGTATTGCCTTATACAGCATGTAATTTCTGCACTGTATTAAACAGTGTTCAAATAGGTTTTAAATCCATCCTTCATTGTAAAAACAGCCATATATACACTGTGTGCAGAATTATTAGGCAATTTGATTTTCTGATCATATTTTTTTTTCCAAGCACATTTTACCAATTTCAAACCACATCAATCTTAATAACTACTATTAATATTGTATTTAATCATTTATAAGTGATATATAATTGTTCATGAAGGCTGGAAATGAAAAAGTGCATACTTATTAGGGAGGTTTTCTTTTACAGGCAAAATGAGCCAAAAAAGAGATCAGACTGAAAAGTCGAAAATTATTAAGTGCTCATGAGAAGGATGCAAAACTAATGCAATACTAGAAATTGCAAAGTTAAAGCATGACCAATGGACAGCAAAACGCTCACTGGGTCAGCAGGGTCAGACAAAAACAGGTGGAAAAGAAACGACACATGTTAACTGCAGAAGAATTAAGGTGAAGAATTAATTGTGAAACCATCAGGAACCCTTTAGTCTCCAGCGCCACCATTTTCCAGAACTGCAACCTACCTGGAGTCTCCAGAAGTGCAAGGTGTCAGGATCTCAGAGACTTAGGTTAGCTAAAGAATCCTAAAAAATAACCCGCACTTCATAAAATACATGAAGACTGGGTTTTTATAGGCCTTATAGACAGACAGATTGAGAGTGACTCCTGAAGGACCAGCACCACATCCTCTTGTACCACTGTTTGAAGAATTTATCTTCCAGAATCTGGCAGTAAGTTTTGGAAGATCATTTTTAGTCCATATGTGCAAGACGGACATTTCAGGATAAGAGATGGACTAAAAATGAACTCCCACACCTTACTGCCAGATTCTGGAAGATAAATTCTTCAAACAGTGGTACAAGAGGATGTGGTGCTGGTCCTTCAAGAGTCACTCTCAATCGGTCTGTCTATAAAGCCTATATATATATATATATATATATATATATATATATATATATATATATATATATATAAACAGTATTCATGTATTTTACAACACTTCAGCTTGTGATTCTTATTAAGCCATTCTTATTTATGTCTTATTAGATTCTTTAGCTAACCTAAGTCTCTGAGATCCTGACACCTTGCACTTCTGGATACTGACCCTGCTGACCCAATGAGCGTTTTGCTGTCCATTGGTCATGCTTTAACTTTGTAATTTCTAGTATTGCATTAGTATTGCATCTTTCTCATGAGTATTTAATCATTTTTGAGTTTTCAATCTCTTGTTGGCTCATTTTGCCTGTAAAAGAAAACCTGCCTAATAATTATGCACACCTGAATATAAGGCATTTTTAATTTCCAGCCTTCATGAACAATTATATATCACTTATAAATGATTAAATACAAAATGAATAGTAGTTATTAAGATTGATGTGGTTTAGAATTGGTAAAATGTGCTTGGAAAAAAATATGATCAGAAAATCAACTTGCCTAATAATTCTGCATACAGTGTATACAGTCAAACCAAAATTTATTCAGACACCTTGAACATTTCATTCATTATTACAGTTTATTCACTATAGTTTAAAAAAAAAAATGTCTTAATTATGTCAGATAACACTTCAGGTCCAAGTGTCTGAATAATTTTTGGTCCCAAATTTTTATCAATTTTACTGGTAGTCCACTGTATGAAGAATTTTGGGGTATAATATTTCACAGTTTTCTTTATTTTGCTATCCTCACTTACATAAATGAACTAAATAATATCTAGTGTCTGAATAATTTTTGGTTTGACTGTTTATATATATATATATAGATAGTACATTGATATTAATCTCATGCCTCATAGAAGCTTTTCTGCACTGAAAAATGCTGGTCTCAGAGTTCTTATTTAGATGACCTGCTTCATTAATTACAGCACGTGAAATATGACTAATAAATAAAATATATGTATAAAGATATTAAATATTCAAAACCTTGAGAAAATGATAAATATACTGTACTCCACTGCTGGAAGTTTCAGTGCTGCTAAATCATAAACTTTTTTTTTTTTTTTTAAACGAACCCTACACTTCAAAATCACAACTTCAAATGACACCTGAAATATCTACAGCCTTTAAAAGATAAAAAAATAAAAATCACGCCTCAAGGCAGGTGTGATATCCTCAAAGACTCAAAGTCTACTCTTGACAGACACTGATCCACCTGCTGCCAGGACACAAATCTCACGAAACCACGTTCTTAAACCACTCTTACCACAGCACTAAAGTAGAGAGCTGGATATACTTTGCTTTGTTGCTGTCAGTGAGTTGTAGCTGGGTTTAAAAAGTAGAAGGTGACTGTTCTGCACCATTGTGTGTGAATCATGCCCTTTAAAGGCCATGGTGAACCCTCTCATTTCAGACTTAAAAGAAATGGACAGATTTTCATGGCTTTCCCTCCATTTTCTTATTCCCTTATTCCAAGGAGATGTGAAAGACCATGGGAGATCTGAGGGTCGTTCTGAAACCTCCAGATCATTTTCAGGCAGCTTGCGGGTGAGTAGACACACAAACACACACACACACCATTCTGGCCTCTGAACCCTTTCATCCAATCTCTCTTTTTTCCCCCTCTGTCCCTCTGAAGTCACATCGACCTCATCTGCACATACACTTTTTTTTTTTTACTATAAAATTATAAACATACACACTCTTATCAAACCCCTGCTGGAAAAACATTTCAGGTTACGTATGTAACCATGGTTACACTGCGTTTGACACGCTTTGGGGAACGTCACCATGTGAACCGGTGTCTGTAAGCAATTATCAAATCTCACCAATCCTATTGGCCGGCAACAGCCTATGACATCATAATAGACGTGACCCGGAAGTATAAAAGGAGCGCCTAGAGAAGCAGTCAGTACCTTATCGTCTGAAGGGACTGTTCAGCTGGCAGCCCCGACGTATGGCAGGTAACGCAGTGTCTCGTTCCCTGTTCTCAGGGAACCATGGTAACATACGTAACCTGAGACGTTCCCTTTCGAAAGGGAACTCAACACTGCGTTTGACACGCTTTGGGGAATGATATACCCACACCGCCATGCTTGAGGGAAGTGCATGCCAAAAATGACTAGACAAACGTCAGAACTAGCAGATTCAACTGAAATGCCAGAACCACTCCCCCTACGAGTCATACATAGGCTGTCAGTGACAGCATTCCCTATGGACAACAGCCCAAGCTATAAGCCTCAAAGAGGCCTTCCAAAGAAGGCCTACCAAGGCCACTCAAGGGCTTCTGGGACCAAGCTTTTTTCCAAAGAAAGAGGGTACCTCTAAGGGAATGTAGCCAGGGGGCCCGAAGGAACCCTAGCCAGTCATTTGTCAGGGGAACAAAGTCAACATGGTCTAGGCCAACCTGGTCTAATTAAAGTAACCTAGTCTTGTCCAGCAACCTGTCTGATACAGAGTCTCAATTCAATTCTTCAGAGAAGATATCAAGTAAGAGGGACTACAAGAGGCAGTAACCAACTCAGACCAGATCGTAGAGACGGGCATCCTGGAGAGCAGGACTCAGCTTAGTGCTTTTTACCCTTACCAGTGAGGGGAGTAAAACTCTGCCCAATCCTAGGATCTACTCAGTGCTTGATTATTTGCACTGAGGAGGCTGTGCACTCTAAATGGACCCAACAAGGGGAGTACAGCCAGCCTAGGGGCTTATCTTCAACAGGGAGGCCTCAGAGAGGCCTTCAACCACTAACCAGACTTAGGGAGCTAAGCACTATGCAGAACAACCCTCTAAATGAGGGGAGTACTGGGCTCAACCTAACAGATAAACCATACTGTAGGCACAAAATCATGGAGGCTCCCAAAAAGGGCCTGCAACATGAAATAATTCTACACCATGTAGAATATATCACAGCAGCCTACAAAGTCCATACATGTGAAAACTACATGCTTAATCTGCTAAAAAGACACCAAGATGTGGGGGATTTGCTTACAAAGTGGCCTGTGAAGGCCACACACCTAAAGCAGCTCGATTGCTGATAAAGCAAGAGCCCACAAACATGGGAACTTGTTCCGACTGAAAACGAGTTTATAGCAGCTAAGACTGTAGAGTGCCCACATAACAGTCTACCTCAACACGTTCCAAAAAGCAGTGTATGCAGTAAGAACACTTTTGACTCTTAAAGCAAGAGGAGTACAAACTTATGCCATCATGCCCTGAAGGAGGCCCAACAGAAAACATGGGCGTCAGCTCGTGGCAGTGACTAAACTCTAAGGAAGCCAAACCAAGAACCAACTATCCAGTGAGGTTAACTAGTTTAACTCAACCTGAGCTAAATTTTATCCACACATTCCAACAGGCAATGTACTCAGTAAAACACGTTTTGCTCTTTAAGCAAGAGGAGTACAAACTTAAGCCATCATGCCCTGAGGGAGGTCCGACCAGGACCTGCGACTTCAGAAGACACGGGCGTCAGCCAGTGGCAGTGTCTAAGCTCTAAGGGAGCCAAATCTGAGAACCAAACTATCCAGTGAGGTTACCTAGCTTAACTCAACCGGAGCTTAATTCTACATATTCCAACAGGCAATGTACTGTGTAAAAACACCTTCCACCCTTACAGCAAGGGGAGTACAGAGAAAATTATGCTGCCATGCTCTGAAGGAGGCCAAAAACCGGACTACTACTTCAAATGATCACGGGCATAAACCTGTGGCAGTGCTAGTTCTAAGTGAGCAAAACTCTGACTAAACATCTAGCAACAAAATTTGTAATAAGGTATTGTGTTCTGAAGGAGGCCAAAACAAAGCCTTCTACTCCAAACAACACAATCAACATCTTGTGGCAGTGTTCAAAATTCTAAAGGGAGCTACATAAGAACCAAACTGAATAGTGAGGTTCAAACAAAACTCAACCTGAGCTATGCATTCCAACAGGCAAAATACTCAGTAAAAACTATTTTTTACCCTTAATAGCATGGGGAATACAAACTTAGTCATTGTGCTCTAAAGGAGGCCAGAAAAAAGGCCTACTACTACAGAAAACAGGTGCTAACCTGTGGTAGCAATAGAGTTATTGGGCTCACACTGTGTAGGGCAAAATAGAACTAGAGCATGAACAACCCTGAGAAACAGGGGAATGCTTCACTTTTCATTCATACTACCCTGAAACAAATTTAAGTGTCGGTACTTTTCAGCAAAGTAAGAAACATCTGTACTGAACCCTAGGGACAGGAGCTTATTTTTAAGAAAGCTAACACTGTTTCACTCAAGCTTGAATCCTAATTCAAGGGGTTCAGGGGAAAAGACAAAACAAAGTATAGAAAGAAAAGCTCAAGAAAAGTGGGGCCACAGCAACACTAATATTTCCTTATTCACATAGTGATAAGGGGCCTACCACCTGAGACAACGGCACCAGGGAGACTTAGCAATAGTCTGCTACCTTAGCTGCTATCTATCTTGCATCTACACCAAATGGGGTAATGGGCCTTGGCCTGACAACTCTGATAAGACGAGGCCAGAACTAGGAAAAACTACACTCACCTGACAGGGGTAGTAATAAAGGGGTGAAAAGCTTCAGTATATCACCTAAACCCAATTCTAGCCTAGGCCAGCTATAGCTGTGGGCCTATAGGGCCACACATAAGCATAGATCTGCCTGGGGCTTAAAACTCAGCCTCTAAAACTCTCGACAGAAAGGAGGCAAACTCTGAAAACACTCCATAAATCAAGAGCTCAGAGGAGCGAAGCTCAATCCAAGCCAAACAATGTCAGGCGACCCCAAAGCCGACGCTTAACATAGATCTATCTGAAGTAAAGAGTGCTAAACTCTAATACAAACTCTAGCTATAACCAGAGGAGAAAGCTACTCTACCATATGGTGGCTGTAAAGGCGGCCAAATTGCCAACACAAAGAAATAAATAGTTCTAGCCAACCTAATGGGAAATTCAGGGTCCTTAATTCCCCCTTATTTTTTTTTACACACACCCAGGAAAAAAACTATACAGGAACTAAGGTCAATATACATTATTATATAAATGTAGAGCAAGCTCACCTTCCTGCGGCTCGAGGAACGGAGACTCACAATCATAGAAAGAATGGAATCTATTTACTATCAAGCCAGAAGGTGAGCCATCAGAAAAAAATCATCATGGACCTAGCCCTCGGCCTGATTGTAAGAAGCGCCTGGGTATAAATTTACCATTACTCAGGAGGCGGAAGAAGAAAAGAGAGGGTAGATGTAACTACCCTCATGGAGAGGAAATCTGCTGGCGTCTGTGATTGATTACCTCCCTCAAATCCTTCTTCTTCCTAGAGTTCCGCCTTCTCTGGGACCTGCTCCGAGGCGAAGGAGGTGCCCGAGAGGTGACGCTGGACTTCTGGCCCTGTCTCCGATCCTCGAATCCTCCGATCCTGTCTGTCTGGGCCCAGAATCGGATCTGAGCGGTATGCAGGTCTTAAACGCTGCCGAGCACACCTTCGCCTCTCTAAACTTTCCCACCACTGCTTTGATGGAGGTGCCAAAAAGTTCAGAGGGCGAAACTGGCGCATCGAGGAGAAAGCCCTTTTCTTTCTCCCCGATATTGGCCATGTTCAACCACAGATGCCTCTCCGTGGCTACCATTGCTGCCATCGATCTTCCAACCAAGGCAGCAGTCTGTTTAGTGGCCCGGAGATCTGTGGTGCGGCGCAGCTCTTCTACTGCCTCAGGGGACAGACCCTGCCCCTGATCCAGATCCTTCAGCAGATCAGCCTGGTAAGCCTGTAACACTGCCATAGTGTGTAAGGCAGCATCAGCCTGACCCGCTGCCGCGTATGCCCTGCTATTCAAACAAGAAGTCATCTTAAGGGGCTTTGAAGGCAGGACCGGAGCTTTCAATGTCGGTGCCCGCCCTGTGATGAGATAGTTTGCAAACGTCTCGTCAATAGGGGGCATCAACACATACCAATGCTAGCTCGCTGATGTCTGTGAATACGAGCCAAGTACAGGTTCTTCCATGCCTTTTTGATCTCAACATGTAGATCGGGAAGGAATGGAAGGCTCACGGGGGCTGCCTGATTATCGTCGAGCCATCCCGTGCGGTCCCTTTCTTAACGCGCTCCCATGGCAGCTGCAGCCTGCCAGAAGCACGCTCCATAACCTCAAGCAGCTCCACATACGCGGGGCAGGAAGGAATTGAAGTTTCAGAAGGCTCACCTTCTTCCTCTTCAATAGCCATCTCCTGCTCACTTGGGCTTAATATATCAATATTTAACAAGTTTTAAAGTAAAATATCTAGCTTCCGCCAGACCGCTTCATTTCCTTCAAAAATCATACAGATCATCAATATATCTGGTCCACCATTTTATTTTCGTAAAGAATGTATTTAATACTACAATTAATCCTAACTCCTTCTCCCAGAGTCCCAAGAAAAGATTGGCATAATTTGGTGCAAAACATGCTCCCATAGCAGTTATCTTCAAACACAAACACGTTATGTTTCAAAGTCCATTCCTTCAGTGTCAGGATAAATTCTGCAGGAGGACTCTCATCCATCAGTCCAGATCAGTCCAGTCCTTAGTATCTTAAGGCTCAAAGACCTTCATCATGGTTGATGTTAGTGTATAAAGCCTCCACGTCCATGACTACCAACAAAGAAGCAGGTTCAATAGACCCAATATCCTTGATTTTTTTAATTGCATCTGTTGTATCCTTGAATAAAGGCTGGAATAGTGGGTACCAAGGGCTTAATAAAATAATCAATATATTATGAAGATGGTTCCAAGAGACTCACATTTTTCGAAATAAGAGGATGTCCAGGGGGGTTATTCAAATATTTATGAATTTTTGGCAGCATATAAAAACATGCAACACGTGGATTTTTGACATAAAGAAATTTAAATTCATTGTCCGTAATCCAGCTCTTTTCTCTTGCATCATTAATAAAGATAACAGTTCTTCTTTCATTGTTTCTGTTGGATCATGTCGTAGAGATTGATAAAAGTCCTCATTCTTAAGTTGTCGATAGGCCTCTTCTATATACAAATGTCTACTCCATATTACTACAGCTCTGCTGGCTTAATGACCAAATCCTTGTTATTTGATAGGGAGATCAATGCATCTTGCTCTTTTTTTGTTAAATTCTTTTTCAATGGTTTGACATCCTTCTTAAAAAGTAATTCAATATTATGATTTACCTTTTTAACAGAGGTATTGATGGTTGCATTCTGAATTGGAAGCAGAAAGAGAGATTTTGGTTTAAATTTAAAGGGATTTCTTGGGGGCTCCTGATTCTCTCCTGACATATTCCTTGGTATGTAAGTTGTTTGTCCAAACCATGCTCTCAACTGCAAGTTTCGATGAAAAAAAGTTTGGTTTTAAATTCTGTAATTTGATGCGTCGGAGCAAATGAGAGGCCTTTTGATAAAACTTGTAAATGGAAAGCTTGACAGATTCACTACAGTGTCCGTTTGGTAGAACTGCGTGTACCCGGACGCCTCTGATTGTTTAACTGTCTTCTTTCTCCCTCTCCTTGTCTTTCTCTTGCTTTTGAGTGGTTCATTATTGGTTTGGGCTGTGACTGTAGTCATCATCACTGCTGGTCAAGTTAAAGGAGACAGAACGTTCAGTGCGCTGTGTTCTCTTTGAGGAAAATCCTCTCTGCTTAATGCGTGTCGGTCTTTTCCAGGTGTAAACCCTTCCATCTTTATAATCCTTTTCATCTCTCTTAAATTTATCCACCTTCTGTTTCTTTACATTTTCAGTGAATTTGAGCAATTCATCCTGTAATTGGGCTTCCAAATGTTCTTTTTCTTCAGTCGCTGCATTATTTTCAAGTTGGTTTCTAATGTCAGTTATCTCCTGTTGAACCTTTAGTCTATCTTTTTTGGATTCCTCAATCAACAGTAGCATTAGGTCTAGTAAACACTTGTTAAGGATAGCTTCCTATTTCTCTGTAAACTCCTTATTGTCCATGCTATAAGCAGGACATTTTCTAATGCACAATCCCTGTGGAATGAGACCATGCCTCCAGTAATCAGAGAGTTATTGCATTTAGTTCAAGCTTCACATATCTTTTTGAAGAAGTTTTTTCAGTTCCATAAAAGTACCTGTGAAATCTTCATTAAACTCCTTAGATGTATTAGATGTGCTCAACAAAGTCCCTGCCACAATAATGTTTTGGCCCTCTTCATAAGAAAAAGATAAACTTGTCTTGCATTCCATTGTTGTAGAGGGTCCTCAAATAATCCAACGGTTTATTCAAAGATTTTGTCTCAGCAAAACGCAGAAAAGGTGTCTGCAGAGCCGCTCCAGATAGAGGTATAACCCAATGTCCTCACATTAACAAATCCAGGAGAAAATCTTGGGGCGCTTCTTGCTGAAAGGACCTCAGTTTAAGAGTCCCAGAAGGTGCTCTTTGGTTGGTGTATCTGATTATACTTTGTAATAGTTAATGATATTATCAGTGTGCAGTGTTTTAGTCGTTTTTTTAATGTTTCTAAAGTGAGCCATGTTTGAATAAAGGCTTTTTAATATTTTGGAACCGGAAGAAGTGCCTTGGATTCGTATTTATTAGATACAAGCTTGAACCTAACCAAAGAGCACCTTCTGGGACTCTTAAACGGAGGTCCTTTCAGCAAGAAGCGCCCCAAGATTTTCTCCTGGATTTTCTCTCTGATTGTGTTCATCAAAAAGAAGAAAGCCATATACACATAGGATGGCTTGAGGGTGAGTAAAATTTAAATTTTAAAGTGAACTAATCCTTTAAGCTGGCTTTTGGAACATGATGGCTGATCAACCAGCTTGCACTAGCTAATGACCAGCTTGGATCTATTAGAAACAAGCTTCCAAAACACAGCTACCAGCTTGAAGCTGGATTTTCCAACAGGAACACTTCTTTTATCCCACACACTTCTTTTTCACAGTTTATTGTACCTTTGCCACCTCACAGGCTGACGGATATCACATACATACATGCACTATTACACATAATCTTGCTTTGTGAATTTCTTGGTCTCCTAGACTTAAAAAAATGTTAGTGGTGATTGCCTTTGCATAACTAGCTATGTTGTGGTTGAATGCCAGAATCTAGGTATGTGATTGCCAAAGTGTTTTGATTGGTTTTTAATGTGTTGCTATGAAGTTCCAAAGGTATTGCTATGTGGTTGCCAAGTATCTTAAAGAAAGTTGTATACTAGTTTGAGTCAAAAGATCAAACGCATCTCTTATTTTGTAGTCCTTAGATAAAGCATAGGTGCTTCCGACTATGTAAGTGTATGGGATTTTTTTTTTCTTTTTTTGCCAGTTTTATCATTAAATGCTTATTGTCAGGAGTTTGTTCAAATCCCTAGCCCTAAGAGTAATAGTAATAGTGATGCTTAACCTAAGAAGCAACACTAATAAAACCCCAGATACTATCGGTTTAGCTGACAGAAAACAAACTGTTTAGGGGAAAGAGAGAATGACAGAGTGAGAGAAAAGGGGAGAAGGAAAAAAAATTAAAGGTTAAAGCTAAGTGTCTGGGTCAGACAGAATGACATGACAACTGCAATAAATGTAAATAAAAGAGCTTTGTGTGGTAATTCAGTCCACTCGACAGTGGCTCAACACATAAATCAACCTCACACGCACACACGTTTTGACACATAGACACATATCATTATGCAGAAATCATTATTCGCCGACACACATGTATACGTACCCACTTTGTCTAACGTAAAAACTGGACAAAAACAAATGATACTATCAAAACACTGCACATGAACTGAATGCAGTGTATGAAACATTAACCATAACACTATCAAATTTCCATCATACTTCAATCGTTCCCCCTCCATCTCAACTGTCAAAACTCGACCTAAAAAAAATGTAGGCCAATGCAGTGTTTAACTGGCCTGAGGTGACAGACAAACCACTGAAGCCTGTTCACTCTTGATTTGTGTCCCAGGAAGTGTTTTTTTCCCTTTACATATTAGCATCACCATATAGGCTCCATCTACAATATATTAAGCTCTATTCAATTTCCAGTGATTACACCAGGCAAAGTTAGCTAGTTTAAACACTACAATAATGTGACTAAAAAAAAAAAAAAAAACCTGTGAGAGAAAAAAACAAAACAAACAAAAACGAAGATTTGTTACCTTATAGCAGTAGCCTTTTACCTCACACTGAATGAAAGACTGCAGCTAACTGTACAAGGGAGCCACAATATATTCAACAAAATTGTCAGCTTTTAAACATTGAATGAAATTAAACATTAAAAATATAATCAACACATACCTGTCTCTTCGTCAATGGTGAATCTTCCAAGACCACTGCCGTCACGTATGGAATACTGCACCTCACCGTCCCTGCCTGTGTCGTCATCCTGTGCAGAGACCTGGAGCACAGAAGTCCCGATCCGAACACTCTCTTTTACTGATCCATTCATCGCGAAATTTGAGAAATATGGTGCATACAGGTTTTCGTTGACATCCACAACCTCCAGTTCAACAAAGCTAACCGACAGGAGCGAAACAGGTCGGCCTTTGTCCTTTGCTCGAACTGTTAGGTTGAAGAACTGTTGAGTTTCGTAATCCAGCTCCTTGGTAAGACGAATGGCACCACTGGTCTTGTCGACCTCAAAACGGCCATCATAGTCATTAGCGAGTGAGTATCGCACCTGCCCTCCAAGTCCCAGGTCAGGGTCTTGTGTGTCCAACCAGGCAATGACAGTGCCCACTGGGAGGTCTTCTAGTGCACGGGCACTGACGACACTTGGGATAAAGGCAGGTGGACAATCATTAACATCCTCGAGTGAGATTTTAAGTGTTGTTACAGAAAACAGTTGGGCTGCTCGCTCTGCTCGATCTCGTGCTTCCACTTTTAATATGAAGAAGGGAACAAACTCACGGTCCAGCTGACCTGCAACATACACAATCCCACTGGAGCTGTTAATGCCAAATTGTGATGTGCTGGTGAGTAGAGAATACTGGATCTCGCCATTGAGACCTTGATCTTTGTCAGTAGCTTCTACTTGAATGACTTCGGTACCAATAGGCGTGTTTTCGGGAATGCGGGCCTGGTAGCCACCATCTTGAAGAAACTGAGGTGCATTGTCATTTGCGTCTGCTATGTAAATTGTAAGAAGACGCCAGGTGGATTTTTGAGGTTGGCCTAAATCGTACAGTGTGATGTTTAGAAGGTAGCGGTCAGTCTTCTCACGGTCTAGAGGAAGGAAGATGCTTATTATACCATTCAGAATTCCAATAGTAAAACAACTGTCTGTGTTGCCATCAGCTATGGCATATAAGAGTTGTCCATTGAACCCTGTGTCTCCATCAAAGGCTTTTACCTGAAACACACTCGTGCCAACTTCTACATCCTCACGCACAGTAATGTCCGTTGGGAAGGATTTGTCAAATTGAGGTGACTGACGGTTTACAGAGAACAGGTCAATAAAGCCTTCTTCTATTTTGGGTTTACTGCTAGCTTTGGCTTTCTTCAGAAGTTTCTCGGCTAGTCGTTGGGCAACTCTTGTTTCGGTACAACTAAAGCTCTTGGGCGGTGTCTTTCCTTGCACTACGGATATGTTTACAAACATAGGATCAGAGAAGTGTTCCCCATCTGTGGCAGTAATTTTTAGACTGAAGGAGTTTTTGGGTGCCACAGTGTTGAGTGAGTGGTGTAAGGTCATGACACCAGAATCAGGATTTAAGTCAAAGTACCCTTGCTCATTCCCTGAGAGGATCTTGTATTTGACCAGCTCTAGCTCATCAATATCAATGGCAGACATTGTGGCGATTACCTCACCTACCGGAAGGTCTCGAGAGATTACGCCAACACAGGCCACTTTCTCAAATAGGGGTTTGTTATCATTAACATTCTCTAGGTGCACAGTGACGTTGACTTCACTTTCACGCCTATATGGGGAACCCCAGTCAGAAGCACGAACCACAAAACTAAAACTCTCTAGAGATGATTCAAAGTCCAGCTCCTGTGTTGTTGTGACTGCTCCGGTGAACTGCTGCACACTGAAAGGTAACTGTGTCAAGCTAGCCATGCTGTATGTAATGTACCCGTTTTCCCCATGGTCACCATCAGAAGCAGTCACCACAACAACAGTAGTGCCTATGGCAACACTTTCATTGACAAATACCTCATAAGACTGTTGAGCAAACAAAGGTGCATTATCATTGGCATCCTCAAGAATGACTTTAACCTTGACCCTAAGATCACTGTCTACTTCTAAGACCTCAAGCTCAAATACTTGCTGTGTGAGCTGGGTGAGCCAACGTGCCGTGCTGATGACACCTGTCATGGTGTTGATACTGAAGAACCCTGAATCAGCAGATGGGGCTAGGATGTACTCAGCATCATCTGGCTCTGGCTGGAGTTTCACAGCCTCCACAACAGTTCCAGGAGGGGCAACTTCACTCAAGAGAACCTCATATTCATTCTTCTGAAACGTGACTTCCGCCGGGGCTGGTCGTGACAGTCGTAAGTGCACCATGTGCACAGCAGAGAACTTTTGAGGTGTTCCACGATCCCGAGCCTGCAAGCTGAGGTTTAGTCCAAATGGATAGCTGTCCCAGTCGAACTGCTCTGTTGCACGAAGGACAAACTCATTAGATCCTATCTGACTAACTTCCTCATCCACCATTTCTTTACTTGGCATCTCTGTCCTTTCAATGCTGAAGAGCTCAAGAAGGTCCCCAGCCACAATGCTGACCGTCTCAATCTCTCCATTTGCCCCTTCGTCAAGATCCTCTACGGTGACCACAGCTATGACAGGGGACTTCTCAGTCCATACAGGTGATAATGTAACAACGCTCAGAGTGGGCACATGCTCATTAATCCGTTCTACATGAACAAACAGTTTGGCTGTACTGCTTACACCGTTATTCCCATAGAGCTTCATTCCCCGGTCCACAGCCTGGATCTCAAGATCATAGCGGCTTTGAGTGTCAACATCCAGCTTCCCACTCAGAGAAACAACTCCGCTAGTTGGGTGCACAGCGAACAGCTCCATTCGCTCCTTGAAAAAGTAATAGAACTCTCCATTCGATCCTATGTCTGCATCCGTGGCAGTGACCTGAGCTATGCTGGTGCGTAGGGGTGTGCTTTCTGCAATGGTAACTGAATATGTGGTAGGGGAGAAAAGTGGTCTAAGGTCGTTCATATCCAACACCTGCACACTAACTTTAGTCCAGGCCTCTAGTGTATCCCCCTTAATGGAAGCTTTCACTGTCAACAAGTAGTTGTCCTGAACTTCACGGTTCAAGATGGCAGCATTCCCCCCTTTGGTTCGTATCCGCAGGAAGCAGAAATCTCCCAGAGTGTACTCCTCAGCCTTGAAGAATCCTTCCTCGTCCCCAGAGGTGATGCGGTACCTCACCTCCCAGGAGTGATGCTGGAGAGGGACCCCCATGCGCACCTTGCTAGCGGCATAGGTGCGGGCGGCTGAGTTCTCATAGACCGACGCATGGTACAGTGGTTGAGTAAACTGTAGGCGGGACCTTTCACCTTGGCAGTGGCCTGGAGGCAGAGAGAAGAACAGCAAGAGGGCCAATTGCAGAAGAATGGCCAATATGCCTGCCCAAAGGGCCATGCTCACTGCCATCCCATCACCAAACCCATCCTAGAGAAAGAGGGAAACAAAAAAAAAAGCATTAGACAGAGCAGATGACATGACAACCTGACCTTTCATATCTAAAGCTCAGGGGTCACTAGGAAACAGTCAAAAAGATCAAACACAAGCAAAGGAAGTTGTGTACCATAGAAGGGCTGGTAGCCAGGCAACCGCAAGCCGAATGACATCACTACCCAGGTCTCAAAATGGACACTAACACACAATTATATACTACAGAAAAACCAGGAGGATGCAATTCAGGAAAATTCACTTACCCACACACACACACTCTATACAGAAGAAGAAAAAACAGCAGGAGAATGCAAGTCAGGAACAAAATAATTATAGAGAACGAAAAAATCAAAAATACAACCCATGACACACACGCACGCATGCAGACACACACACACACACACAGACACACACACACACTCACACTCATTCATTATATGACATAGTTTTAAAAAAGCTCTTGAGAAAGGACAAAATTGGATTCAGCAATATACTGGTTATGATAAAGTATTGCTGGAGAGTATGTCTGTGTGTGTGGGTTTACTTAACTATACTTATCTAACAAAATAGTCCCAAGTAGTTAGCTGAATCTGAAAGCCTTTGGGGACCTAATTTGGAAAAATGATTCATAAATCCAATGAATAAAATTCTAAACTTTCAAATGTTTTTATTTAGGGTTACTAAGTTATAATTAGCTTAATACAATACCAAAACAATAGTAGTCTACGGTACATTCTCAATTTGTATTGTTTGAGTTTTGCATGTGTGTATGTGTACTGGTATGGTACTTCAACTCTTGTTTTAGACACTGATTGTTTTGTGTGCCCTGCGGGACAGTTAGGATGTGTTCCAGTCCACAAAAGTGCAGCACTGACCTTACCATGCACACACACAGTGTCCAACTTTTGCCCACACAAAAACACACATGCATACACAAAATATACACACAAAGAATGGAGTTGCTGTGGTCAGCCCACATATGACTCAGCACACACACACACACATACACATCCCTTTCCACCTCTAATGATATCCTACAGCACATTCACCAACTCAGTCCCACAAATTGGAAAAGACACACACCACACACACCACACACACACACACACACACACACACAGTACTCAAAATGCAGAGATCAGCTTATTTTATTTCTCCGGGTCTGTTCTCTCAGTTTCTCTCTCTGTCACACTCTTTTTCTCTCTCTTTGTGTCCACATACACTGACAGACAGTCTGTCAGATTAAAACCAGCAGACATTTTAGAGCAGTCAAGGTTCAGTACGCAAACAGCATCTTGTCTCCCCTAAAGCCTTGTTTAGACTGACCAAATCTCAGGCTCATCTGGCCAGAGACTTTACACAACACAATAAAAATGCGTACCATACGCCCAACACAAACACAGCAGTGCATACTGTACACTTACATACTATCAAAACTACATAGCTTAAAAAAAAAAAAAAAAAAAAACGTTTAGTTTTGGTAATTGGTATGTTAAAATGTCCTGTTTGACTACTGTACAGCGACTTCAAATGAGGTTCTATACATTTTTTTTTTTATATACATTTTCACTCAACATTTGTATTAGCAACTTAGCAGATTGTGTTGTTGAATATGTAGTCAGATAAAAACTGCTTAATTTAGAGTAAAGCATCAACTTTACTTTAAATATCCATTGAACAATTAGAATTGAAACTAAAATTGGAACTGAATTGGAATTGGAACAGAAAAAATATGTATTTTTCTAGTAGTAGTATGAGAACTTCAAAATTAGCCTTCAATCACTTTCAGAAACTGCATTAAAACTATTTCACATAGCACTGTGAGAATGTTTATCAAATATTAATAACACTATTAGAACTCCCATTAACAATATGTGAAAAATTACACAATTTTCATGTAATGTTAGCCAATTTTTAGTATTTCATGAATGTTAGCCTAGCTATCATATTTGAAAACTCTCACTTCTAGCAAGTTAAATAAAATACAGTTTAATATAAAGGTAACACAACACCATTACTTTGATCATGTGTTGAAAAATTATTATAATAAATATTAATTATATTACTATAATTATTATTATAACTATAATTTTTTTTTTGCTTTTTTTAGCAGTAGCACTTTACACTACACTGACTTTCAAACAATGTTTATCTAAAAACATTTTCACATTACATTGTGAGAACTTTAATCAAAACATTGCCAACTGTTCTATCAGTAAAGGCTATTGATCATACTGGCTCTCTCTCTATCTCACACACACACACACACACACACACACACACACGCAGACACACGCACACACACGCACACACACACACACACACACACAGAAATTAACTACAAAAAATCCACACATTATCAATAAAAGGCCATTATCCACCTAAGTACAAAACATTATCAATACATAAAACCAGTATGACAAGCCATTGTCAATACAATTGCACACTAAAATAACTACGACACATATTTCACGCAGTCACGCAAGCATAACCAAAACATACCGTATGTACTGCGAACCACGCTTTGCAAAATGCAGTGTGGGAACATTAATGAACTTGAACTTGTATGGCTCATTCACATATGAAAAATAAATAATATAAAGTAAAACTGCATCGAAAAGGTCATGCTTTGTCTTTTCTTTTCTAATGGAAAATGTTTGTAAGCGTATTTATCTGCTGATATTTTGTTATCTGTAAACTGAATTTAATCCATTCACTGACAGCTCTGCGTTTAAGAAAAGCCGCAGCGCTCCACTGCATCTGAATGCATGTGCGTTACGTGACGACCAATCCAATATTCCGAGAAACAGAGAGGAAGTGATGTAGAACAAAGCGCATTTCCATAACAGAGAGAATTCTAAATGACAAGTGTGTGTGTGAGATATTCTGATATCTACTGACCGTGGCATGATCCTTTCACTTCAGTTCCACGTTTAAGAAAAGCCGGACTGACGCGATCCTTTTAAATGTCTGTATGTGTATTAGTGCTGTCACAATACCAAAACTTCAGTAGTTGATACCAATGCCAGAAAATTTTATGTCAGGAGAGTTTTTGACCAATTAGAAATGACCTATAGGTCCAATAGGGTGTTTATATATAAACGGCCAAATTAAACAACAAAAAGCTGTTTTTCTTAGCTAGAACAAGGCATCACAAAAACGCAATATGTTTTTGAACAGGCAACACAAATGCCCACCTCTTGGGGTCCAAGAACACAGGGTAGAGGGTATGTTTGGCATGGAGTTACTTATTACTTACTAAAACCTTGTGTGTTATTTAAAGGGCTTTGTTAGTCAATGACTTCATAGAGAGTGTCTCTGCATGAAGATACAGATACTGTGTGATTTCAGAAGATACTCTGGTTTCAGACAGGCCTCCAAGGCACAATAATGTCACGTCTAATGATCTGTTACAAATTCAAGTGAGCTTTAGACATAACCAAGTGAATATTTTATGACTATAAAGCTTGTTTCTCAGTAGAAATGGAAACTGAAAAAAATGGACATTTATAAACTTATTTACTCTCAACCACGCCATTACACATTATTATTCTTTTCACCAACCCATACTCTAAGCGCAGAGGATTTTGAGATATCATTGGCAGCAAAGGGTTGCATCTATGATGCTTTTAAAAACTGGCCAGATCTATAAAAAATGTTAAACATTAAGGCTGATATTACTGTCAGACAGAACTCTGTACTACAGATACTGCAGAAAGATATGGGTCAATGATGTGACGGGCCATTTTTAAGGCCTTAATAATAATAATAAAAAAAAGATATGACATCCAATGTATGTAAAGGTAGTACAACTAGATCACTTCCATTGAATCCAAAAGATTTTAATTTTATTTTGCTACATATAAAGATATTTTAAAGATTTTGAAGTGTCAAAAGGTCATTCGGTTTAACCATCCAAAGGCCAATACAGCCATTTCAAAATATCTTAAAATGTAATAAATGTATATATTTTTTATTCTGGCATGATTTTATAACATCATATATCAACAGAGAAGTTGTTGCTTTGTTATGAGAGAGAATGTCCGGGAAAATGAATTTCATTGATGTCATTCGGTGTAACCAATATAAAGGGATCATTTTGGATCAAGTCATGCGTTCAATATCATGTGACAGATGTGACATCATTCAGACACCTGCAAAGGACCACATGGTTGTGAAGCAAAGTAACTAACTCTCCCTTCACTATTTGAAAAATTAATGTTTTTACTTGCTCATATGCATGTACCGAAACATCTATAAAACATGGAAAATGTTGGAATATTTAAAAAATTTCTACTAAATATAAAATGTTTGATTGTCCTTGTCCTATTTAACTAGCTAGATATCAGCCTGTTAGCATTGTTTGAAAATATTATCATTCGGTATAACCAAAAGTGTCATGCGGTAAAACCGAAATTTTGGTTAAACCGAATGACTTTTTTGGTGACAAATTTTGTCCATTTGTAAAACATGACAAAAGCAGTGTTAATTGATTATAAAAACCACATAATCACATTGTTAACACTTAATAAAACTTCAAAATTAATTAGATCTCCATTAGTTTTTTTTTTACACTTTTAAAAACCTTATTCGTCAATGACCCATATAAATTTAGCATGAAATTTATTCCTAAATACTGTTTTGTTTTCTTTTTTGACATTCCTATTGCATATTAGTGTTTTTGTGCTACTGTTTGTATTTTTTCATCTGTGTATGACAAACAAATCAAATATTCTGTCACATTGAGGAAGTGAGGGAGAACAAATGGCCATTTCCATAACAGAGAGTTCTGATGAACTATGAGTGTGTGTGGTTGTCTTGGTGTCATTAATTGGAGCGGGATCTTTATTGCTGCTGGCACTGGTTTCTGTAAGCGTCCTGTCAGTCTGAGCCAAAGACCTCCGAACACACACACACACACACACACACACACGCTTTCTTCACACATGCTGCGGCTAAACGGACAGCGCTAACAAGAACAGCGTGTGTGTGTGTGTGTGTGAGGGGACGTTTGTGATTTGGTGGTCCCTCATGCAATCATGCGACCTGCAGAAGCAGAGAAAAACCCCTCAGAGAAAAAGTGAGCAAGAGAGAGAAGGACAGTGAGTTCAAAGCTGCCAGTGAAGAGTGAATGTATTATGCATAAGACAAAGAAAGGCGGAACAAGTGTGCGTTTGTGTGAGAGAAAAGTTGTGTGATTCCCTCTTGTCAGGTCCATTATTGTGCATCTGCGGTATGCCGAGTTAAGCTGTGCTGTTTTATGTTGTGAAATGTGTTGCATTCACTTCATGGTCAGTCATCCTTATTACCGTTTTCCCTGGCATTGACGAGATTTTCCATCATTTATGACACAATGCTTCCCTGCCATTTACGAGTGTTTTTACTGTTATACGGTAGGGGGCGCTATTACTCATCTTCTAAAATAGTACAGAATCTCCGTATCCAAAAACAAGCGAAGAAGAAGATCTGCGTAAACCAGAAGGATCTCATCAAACATTAAACAGTATATAAATCAAAACTGCCTAACGCTACCGAATGAAATGTTGAACCCATGAAGGGGTAACGACTGTGAAGCTTTGGAAGCGCTGATGGACTTGATCAACTCAATCTATGTTTTGATCATTGTTCTGAATCTGATCCTGATGAAGTCTTTGACAAAAATGTGATTTTTGTTCAAGATGATGCTTTTTTATGTAACTTACCCACATTCAAGTGTTGATGAAAAAGAGGAATGAAGCTAGAGTAAAATGTTTTTTCTTTTTCTTCTTTAAAAGCAGAAGCTCTGTTCTTTCTATTAATGTTTGTTCACATATTCATACAACTAAATATTATGAGAAATTTTTGTTAAAATGATCAAAAATGCTGGTGCTGGCTGGCAAGTTTTTTCAGAAAACGCTGCCGGGGAAAGAGTTAAACATCAGCCTGTGTATGTGCGTATGAGAAAGAGAGCGATCAAACATGAGAAAACGATTTAGATTGTTGCCCAGGTGCTCATGGAAAAACTTTTAAACACCCTCACATAAACCAATATTGAACACTGATATTGCTAAAAAAAACTCCAATAAATCATGCCATAACATTAAAAAGCTCTTAAGGTGAGGCCACATTAGCAAAATTTCACAAATGTCCATTGTCTACAGTCAATTGTGTACAGATGTATAAAGCGAAATTCCTGATAGTGCGGATTCCTACTGAAATGACCGTCCACAACAATTCACTGAACAATGAAAAATGTGATTGTACCTTTACATGCTATTTTATAATTTTTTATAAAGCACAATAAAACAATGGAGGCTGACCATTGTGGTGAACAACATACTAGTAACTACAACAGAAATGATGTTCTTTTATGTCAAGTTGTCCACTACACTATATTTCTTAATATACTCTTAGACAATAAAGTTAGTTGTAAATTCCCCCCCAAAAATATTGGTTCCATCAAAAGAATGAGGCCTGTTAACTTAATATATAACAATTAATCTATACTACTCCATGACACATTTGTTTGACCAATGAAATCCCATGATTTTTCCAGTCAGTAACTGCAGGATAAGTATTTCTACAATTGCCAATTTGCTAATGAATCATTCAAGAATTGTGATTTGGTTTGAGTGATTGATTGATTGTAAACACCAATTCGAACAAATGATTCACTCATATATTGAGCATTACAATGGCTTGCGGGCAAGTTTCCCTCTTAACAAGAGCTATATTTAGATAAATATTGTCTGCTGAACATGACTATAAACTAGTAACTATCGAAATATAAATCATTTACACTCTAAAAAATGCTGGGTTGTTTTTTCTACCCAAATGCTGGGTGAAGCCTGTTGGGTTATTTTTTCCATGGTTGGGTAGTTTATTGTGTAACCCAGCTGTTGGGTTAGAGGCTAGATACACCCCACCCGCCCTTCAACGCAACAACCCAGCAGTGTCTTGTTTACTAGAGCAACCCAGCTGTTGGGTTACACAGAGCAAGGGCTTTTTGCATCCTCGTCAGGAGAGAGCAGATCTCAACGCTGCCGGGTTTTTTTTGGTGCTTTACTTCGGTAACATAAAGGTTTGCATACATTTTATTTAGTCTATAAAGTCTTTACAGTGCTGTAAATCATTGTATTTAATTCAGCGCAATATACAGAGATGAGATATCAGTCAGCTGAATGTGTCAGTCAGCATCGGTCGACTCCGCATGATGGAAATGTCTTTTTCCTTGAATAAACTGATTTTTATTCATTATAATACTGAAAACTAATCAAAGCGGAGAGGAGAGAGAACTTTGAAAACGGGCTGCAGCGAGTGCTGAAGATCAGAAGAAGATTGAGTCTGAGTAATACTAAGTTCACATGCTCCAGATTCCATAAGAAAATACGGTCTTGGACTTGGCCTTGAGTCCTTGTCGACGAGCTTATTTTCATGATCTTGGACTCTGGAGCATGTGATTTTGTTCTCAACTCAGACTCAATCTTCTTCTGGTCTTGGTTTTCAGTCTTAACTTAGACTTGAATGAGCTGGTATTGACGACAGCACTGCATTGTGGTAAACACTTCACACTAGAAACCAATTCTCAATGCATATGAAATCAACAAACTTCAAATGTGTCCTTCAGTCTGCTCTGAGACTACTACAGATTTTTACCTCCAGAATCATCACGACTCTACAAGATTCTCTTCAATTCAGCTTTCTTCAGGCCAACATTGGACCAATTTGCAGTCTCATAAAAAGGCCTTGCTATCTGGTATTAAACAATTAGTGGAAGAGTGACAACCATTAGTTGCACAATGTACATTGTTGCCTGTTTGAGTGAAATTATGTCACAACTCCCTTGTTCCAGCATGAATGAATTGCCATTCGAATGCATTAGTTTTACAACAGAGAAGCCACGCAAATGTTCCTTCACAATCCTTACCGCTTTAAAAGTCAACAACTTCTTTCACAATGACCTTTCTTTTTCTTTGTTTTCCTTTATAACTTAAGGTAAAAGTATTTTGAATAAGCCCATTTAGACTTGCTTTCCCAAGACTTTTACTCAGCGTTATGTTCGAAATTTATATACAGATACGGCTAAATAAAATATCATCGGTTTCAAACAGAGACTGAGATAGAGCAAGAAATACAAGATGTACCGAAATATAAAAATGAAACAGAAGGTGTGATACAAAATGCTGTCTGAATCACTTTCGTGTTACAGTTGCCAAAACGACAGTTTTCATCTCATCTGTATCTCTGTGTGAATAATGGGCACAGTGTGAACCAAACCCTGCTGACACTGAGTTGTGTGTGAATGCTCAAGGTTATATTAAACATCAATCAAGCCGAAGCATGCAGACACCACATCTCTGTGTTCTAGTCCAGCGGTTATGTGTGTCACAGGCACACCACTCGTCGTTAGCATGTAAAGCACCCTCCGTCCTTTAATATTTTACTTTGACGCCAACATTAAGATCGGACCATTCTGTCACTGACACAAAAAAACCTGTTTCAAATCAAAACACGCACTCAAACACACAACCCCAATGAAAAAAAGATGTCAGCATACAAATCTGCATTTCTCAGAAACATGATTCCTGGTATAACTAGAATTTATTAATGATGAGTAGGAGGATTTGTATATTAAAGTTTTAAGACCCTAGTAAATATGGAAATGTAATGCAAGATTTCAAATTGAGTTGGAGATGAAAAACTTGCACTAATGAAATGAAACGCAGACAAGATTTCAAGCTCTGTTGGTTGGAAACATAATGATATAGACATAGATGCACTCTGGGAGTTGTTATGGATAGAAATGTGAAGCGCAGCTGGTACTGTATCATTGTAAGTGCTGAGTTACTCTGTGTTGAAGTACAGAGCGTAATGCTGACACCAGCTCTGTGATTGTTTTTAAAAGTGTTTGGTTACATGAGGAATAATTTTAGAGCTTTTATTATAGTGCTTGTGTTTTTGTTATTCTAGGCCTGTGATGATTGTAAATTTTGGCTACCAATTAAAAATAATTGTGAATAACGATTTAATTCAAGTTTAACTCTGATTCATAGTAAAATACTAAAGTGTCTTGAAACGTGCAGCATTATTCAATGTGTTGACATAGGGTGTACTCACACTAGGTGCTCTGAACCGCGTGTGAGTACACCCTTATTTCCACTGAAACAGGAAAACGGGGCGGGACATATCGACAGCTCCTCCCCTTTTTAAAATAGCCAATAGCATTTCATATCTATCGCAACTTGGCCAAAGCCATTTGAGCTCAGTAAAGCTGTAGTTTCCTCCTAATCTCTAACCATTTCTACTCATAATATCCTCTATGTTGCATTAAAATACAGCAATTCAATGGATCCGACACATTTTGTGGTCTGCGCAGACTCAATCATATGATCTGCTCTGTGCTCTTGTGTCTCTGGAACGGACACTAACGTGACACTAACGTGAAACCAGAGGTCATTCACCAATTTACACTGTCTGAATAGTTCCCTATCCCCTATATAGTGCACTATGTGTCATTCACCATGTAGAAAATAGTAATAATGTAAACAAGTGACCAATTTCAGCCGCAGCTTCAGCGTCTGTTTATAATGTAGGGGGCGGGACGCTTCAGATTCTACAGAGCATTTGATTGGACAGAAAATCTGATGAGAAGTTGAAGTGCATGTCATCAAAATCATTGATCCATATTGGCGAAAGTGAGAGACTGTAAGTTTTGAACACTTCTATCTTTTAAATGTGAATTTTGTCATTGTTTTGGAGCACACTAGCTTATATATAACAGTAAGGCTAACATATTCATACTAAAAGCCAAAAAACTTTGAAAATCTTTCGAACAAATAATAATAATACATTTTAAAATATAAAAAAAATAAAATACAAAAAATAAAAATGAAATAAAATATTAAATAAAATATAAATTAATAAAATTAAATATATAATATAACAATAAGATAACATAAGCAATAATAAAACCAAAAATAAAATACACAAACAAATAAAAAATAATAATAAAATAAAATAAACTGATTATGTATTTTAGGCCTATGTTGAGTTGATCTACAGTATGCTGAGTTGACCTTTGTTGTGCTGGACTAAATGGTGTTGTAAACAGTGAGATTCTGTTGGATGCGATTAGATCTCTGTGTTGTTGTGAGTAGAAATCTGAGATTCAGTCACAAAGACAGTCCTCTATACACACACACACATATATAAGAACTGACACCATAAATCTCTGTCTTACATGCCTGTACATCTTTCCTCTCCGGGAGTCAGCAAGTCCTTACACACTACTGCAGCTTTCACCTGTAAAAAAAAAAACCTCAGCGTGCTGCTGGAATAACAATACGTTCACTATCTATCACACACTCGCCCATAAACACACTTCACTTCTCCTGAGGTGAGACGACCTACTTCTCTCCTTTACAGCGCTGAGGCGATTGAGAGAGGGAGACCTGACAGAGAATCTTCCTTCCGACCAGAAATCCTCTGAGATGTGATCCTGAGGCGGTCAGGAGAGTTAGTTCATCACACATACACACACACACACACACATGCAGGGAAGGATAGCTCATATGCCGAACCCCCAGAGAGCATGTCAGCTCTGCAGTAATGGAAGAACAGAGATCGAAAAGACAATGAGGAAAAAAGAGCATAATATAAAAGACAGAGAGAGAGTGAGAGAGATCCTGAACAGCTGCCAGAAACCATCCAAACCGTCCTTCACTGTCCCACCAACAGAGTGACCACAGAAAGTTGTGTTGTGAATTATTCTGTTGGTTTGTGTTCTATTCTACTGTGTACTCTATTGTGTTGTGTTGTATTGAGTTGTTCTGTTGTATTATGTGTGTTGTGCTGTTTTCTACTGTATTAAAGGTGCAATATGTAATATTTTTGCAGTAAAATATCCAAAAACCACTAGGCCAGTGTTATATATTTTGTTCACTTGAGTACTTACAATATCCCAAATGTTTCCAACTATTTGTAAATCATGAGAAAATTGCAGTTTTAACCAAGGCTCCGGGACGTGTGAGGAGTCGCCTGTTAATTGCGTCATACCCGCGTTACCCTCGGTTTCCGGTGTTATTTTGTAGAAACCATTACATTACAAATTTTAATAGACAAGGGAACAACTGTTTTGATATATTTATAGACAGAAAACTAATTATTGTTATATAGCTCACCATGCTTTACCATGCCTCAGAGAAAAACACTATTTTGTGAACATAGCATAATCAGATGCAGCTTTATTTTTAGTAACAGTAATACATTTTCTCCATCATACAATACGTTTTAAAATTAATTGCACGTCATTTATCAACACAAGCCATCCAGCATTTAATATGATATTCTTAAATCGATCTATCTTACTGCAGTGTGTCTCAAACAAGTGTCTCGCAGCAGCACAGCGAACACACAGAGTTATATTATAACATAATTTTCAACACTCTCAAATGTATCTAATATGATAAACAGAGCTGTGTTACCTCATACTCATGACCGGAAAAGCGGAAGCGGCGCTGGCGACTGCAGCATAATAAAAGTTTCGCTGCTTTTTTTATATTTTATTTAATATTTTTATTGAATATAATTTTCTTTTATTGTCACCAGTGTGAATGGAAAGTAAATTTGAACAAAAAGAAAAAATATATTTTTTAAATCATATTTTATTTGTATTAGTATTATTTGTGGCAAAGCCGTTTATTATGAATCCAAGTTAAACATGAATAAATGACTTCTTAAGGACACGCTAAAACTAAAAATATTACTAAAATAAAATAAGATAAAATTAAAACTAAATAGAAATATAATTAAAATTAAAATTACACACTGTAAACCCTAACGCTCAAAATAATTAATTGGTTTGAATAGGACAAACTTAGATTAAACAAATTAGTTCAGTCAAATTAACTTTTATGAGTATTTCACACTTTTTTCTTTCAAGTTCACAGAACTGATATATTTTAAGTAAACTGAGTTTTTCCAACTTATTTGGGTTTACAGGGCACATACAATTACTAAGGCTTAATCTAAGATTAAAACGAAAACTGAAAATATAAAAATAAAAGCTAATTCAAAATATTAAATATGATAATAGTATATAAACATTGTGGTTTCTTTTTGTTTGTTTCGTGTTGTGTTTATTCCAGTGTGTTCTGTTGTGCTGTTCTGAGATAGTGGGATTGGAGTTTGAAGAAAAGAGTGAGAAGAGCACAGGGAACGAGGGAGTTGGTAAAGGAGGGGAGAAATGGTGTGATGAGAGAAAATGAGAGCACAAGAAGGATCAGAGTGTGACAATGAAAGAAAAAAAAAGAGCAATAGATGACCAAAAATGAGTGAAAGAAAATGGGAATGAGAGCAGAGAAACCACAGAAGAGGGATCCAGAAAGAGAAAGCAGTACTATTTTTCTTAGCAGGAGCGGTAATTCTTTTTAATTTGCCCTGCTGTAAAGAAATATTGCAGAAATCTCTGCTGCTGGAAAGAGAGAGAGAGAGAGAGAGAGAGAGAGAGAGAGAGATAGAACAGTGTTTGACTGCATAAGCACGCTCAAACTCTCACTGGAGGAATTCTCCTTTTGTGTTATTAATTGTGGTCACCAGAGGCCTCATTGGCTGTTATCACGGCTCTGCTTATTGGCTGACAAAACACTGTTGTGATTTGATTGGCCCCCTGAGAGACCCCGGCAACAGACCACGCCCACTTTCCGTTAGGAGCTTGTTATTATGCAGAATCTTCATGCTGTGAGATCAAAGTTGGCCTGCACATAAATTCCCAAGCAAATTTACCTTTCACACTGTGTTTGTGTGCAATATTTACATCTTATATGCATTTCATTAGCATTTGCCTTTCGGAGCGCTGCCTTAAAATCAAGGATTTGCATCTGGAAATTTGCCTAAAATGTGTCTGCGTTATAATGAGGTTAAAAAAAGCAGACTGTAATTTTCGTAATTAATAACTGCAAGCTGTTCTGTTTTTCCTAGTTTATCTCTACTTCTGCCTGTCACATTATTCCACTGTATTTCTTAAAGAAAAATATTAATGTGGTGTAAAAATCGTACAAAAACATACTTAATACACAGCAGGTGTGGAACATTTGAGCTGCTGTAGATGAAGAAAACACAATAATCAAGGACTGAAGTTGATTAATGTTATTAACCACTGCAGAGAGAGAGAGAGAGAGAGAGAGAGAGAAAGGAAGATTTAAATAACTAGATAAAAAAAAAAAAAAGGTTAGTCAAGACAAACTTTGATGTTGGCTTGAGAAAGCCTGGCTCAAAAGTTTGAAGTAGTTTTAAAAGCTTAAAGTTTGAAGATTTTAAGGTCATGCAGTCAGATGGAATGATAGAACAATAGATAGATTGATATACAAAGTGACAGACAGAACGAATGATGAAAACACAGAACGAATGAGCAAATGATGGAAAGACAAAAAATTAACATACAAACGATGGAAAGACAGAACAAATGAACAAGTGAATGATGGAAAGTCAGAACAAACAAACAAACAATGGAAAGACAGAACAAATGAACAAATGAATGATGAAAAGTCAGAACAAACAAACAAACAAACAAACAAACAATGGAAAGACAGAACAAATGAACAAAAGAACGATGGAAAGACAGAACAAAAACAAACAAACGATGGAAAGACAACAAACTAACAAACAAATGATGGAAAGACAGAACAAATGAACAAAAGAACGATGGAAGGACAGAACAAACAAATGAACAAAAGAACATTGGAAAGACAGAACAAAAACAAACAAATGATGGAAAGAGAACAAACAAACGATGGTAAGAGAACAAATAAACAAACGAACGATGGAAAGACGGAACAAATGAACAAATGAATGATGGAAAGAGAACAAATGAACAAACGAACGATGGAAAGACAGAACAAATGATGGAAAGACAGACCACGCGAAAGATGGAAAGACAGAACAAACGAACAATGGAAAGAGACCAAACAAAAGATGGAAATACAGAACTAACGAACGATAGAAAGACAGAACGAACAAACAAACAATCGATGGAAAGTCAAAACAAACAAACGAAAAATGGAAAGAGAACAAATGAACAATGGGAAGACAGAACAAACAAATGATGGTAAGACAGAACAAATTAACAAATGAAGATGGAAAGACAGAACAAACAAACAAACATACAATGTAAAGACAGACCAAATGAAAAATGAAATACAGAACTAACGAACGATAGAAAGACAGAACGAACAAACAAACAATCGATGGAAAGTCAAAACAAACAAACGAAAGATGGAAAGAGAACAAATGAACAATGGGAAGACAGAACAAACAAATGATGGAAAGACAGAACAAATGAACAAACGAAGATGGAAAGACAGAACAAACAAACAAACATACAATGGAAAGACAGAACAAATGAAAAGATGGAAATACAGAACTAACGAACGATAGAAAGACAGAACGAACAAACAAACAATCGATGGAAAGTCAAAACAAACAAACGAAAAATGGAAAGAGAACAAATGAACAATGGGAAGAGAGAACAAACAAATGATGGAAAGACAGAACAAATGAACAAACGAAGATGGAAAGACAGAATAAACAAACAAACATACAATGGAAAGACAGAAAAAACAAACAAACGATAGAAAGACAGAACAAACGAATGATGGAAAGAGAACAAACGAACGATGGAAAAACAGAACAAACTAATGATAAAAAAGACAAAATAAACAAACAATGGAAAGACAGAACGATGATGGATGGATGGATGGATGGATGGATGGATGATGGATGGATGGATGGATGGATGGATGGATGGATGGATGGATGGATGGATGGATGGATGGGTGTGTAAAGTGCAGTTGCAAACTAGTTGACTAGTGACTAGTTGCAAAAGTTAAAAAAGTAAATATTCTATACAGCTACTCAACTACATCACTTGGATGAATTGTTGTCAGCTTATTTATAAATCCAATAAGCCACTCCATTTTACCATGGTATGAGATGTTCTTTTGGATTATGTGACAATCTTATGATATTGCTATCATACGAATGGACTCAGAATCTATAATGTCAGATGCACACGTACGTTTATAATGGCGTCTCATTATGAACACACACAGAGACACAGAAGCTTCCTGTCCCAGTGCGTCATGGGAAATCTCAGCCCCCAGCGGATCGGATTCCACCTCCTTTTCCTCGCTTTCTTTCTTTCTTTAGTTCAATCTCTACTTCTCCCTGCTATCTGATCCTCCCTTTGTTACTGCTGCTGCAAGCAACTGAAATTTCACACGCTTGTCAAATCACACTTATGCACTTCACACACACGAACGCTTCATATAAAGTCTTGAATAGTCATGACTAAATACATTTATACACTCTAGTTCTGTGATGTTTTATATACAAACACATCTAAATGAGGACATAGCACAGACTAACATACAATTAATGCAGCTTTATAAAATCACAGACTAACTCTAAATCAAATACAAATCCTAAACATAAAAGAAAACTTTTTAAAAATATATTATTTATCATTTAATCATTTTCCCAAATGAAGACGTCCCCAAATGTCTCCAAAGGGAGTTTTAGTCAGATTTACTTCACTGCTTATTCTCAAACTATAACTAAATCCACATATGTCAAAAGGCAGATATGCATGTGATGTATTAAAGTTCCAGACTGTCTTGATTAAACAGCAATAACATTTTGAAAGCATACATCATTAAAAGGAAACTGTACGTTTATGAATCCTTTTGACATTCAGTAACTCAAGCCACACACACATATACACACACAATCTGGACAGTTTCCATACGTGTGATCGCAAATAGCTCACGCACACACACACACACACACACTCACACACGCAGTGAGGAAATCTGGTAAGTTCATTACATATAATGGAAAGGCTGCTGCGGTAGTAAGTTGTAGAAAGAGTATCAATTACATTCAAAAACAAATGACACACACATGCACACTCGAGGTCTATCTATGTCACGTCTGCTCTGAACACCCAAATAACCTGAGGCTAAAGTAAAATATCTCAATCATTTAGCTTATTATAGTCAACAGTCTGCAATAGCCATTAAACCATGTGTGTGTGTGTGTGTGTTAACAGAATGACAGTCCAGCTGCTATTGAACTTTTCATGTATAAAACTTACACTATGCAAGAAAGAAGAGAAACAGATGAGAAAGGAGAGAAAAGGTCGCAGAGTGGCTGTATTGTTGGACTGGACAACTGATCTAGCTTGTAAAAATCTGATTACAAATGCAATGTATAAGTTAGCTAAGTATTTTCCCATTCATTTTCTCCACAGGGATTTCAGAAAAGCCATGCATAAAACCAGTCAACTGTGAGGTAAATCACAACATTACAATCTTTGATTTTAAGCAAAAATATATATGGAAATCTTACTTTACATATTTACATATACATTAGTGCTGTCAAATCGATTACTCGTGATTAATCGCATCTAACATAAAAGTTTGTTTATATAATATGTGTGTACATATGTTTGTGTGTGTACAGTATATATGTATGTGTACACACACACACACACATACATATATACGTATATACATATATATATATATATATACACGTGTGTACAGAGGGGGGGGGGGGGGGGGGGGGGTTCATTACACTTTTCCTTGGTTGTCTACTTTTTGTTATATATCTGTCTCCACAAGAACTCATTTAGTCTGTCTCTCTTTGTCTGCAGGTTAAAGGGTTATCAGTGAAGGGAGCACACTCAAAAGTGAGCAGCATTTCAAAAGACATCTCTAAATGTCACACACACCCACACACACACATTGTATGTTGAGAGGAGGACTGGTAAATCACTTACTATAAGCAGGTCGCCTATGTAACTCAACCCTCAACAGAACACACCCTGTTAACCTCCAAACACACAGAGACAGACAGTCTATACATAGACCAGACATTACAATACATTTACACACACCAGCAGGCAGACGAATATTGAGATGGTTGGTAAGACACTGATCGACTCGTCTCACATTCTCTCTCAAGAGGAAAAAATAATTAAATACATTATGCACAGGCACACTAGATTCATTTTGTCTTCGGCTGCGGGACTACTTACAATAATTTCTTTCTTGAGATGTGAGGAGGCCGAGTTAAAGTTCTTCCATGTAATCAGAAAAGTCAATAACTGTATTTTCTATTCTTGCTGATTGTAATTACTTTTGGGCACTTCTGTTTTTGGCTTTTGTGCCAGCGGTCAGTAGTTTGGTGGCTAATGATTGGCCAGTAGACCGATTTATAAAGAAATCAATGATTTGAGTCAAATCTCTAAAGATAATTAATTGAAGCATTTCACAAATCAGGCTGAATGATCCTTTGACGAATTTAATTGATCTTATTGTCGGTTTCGAGTTAAAAACTCACTCATAGGTGAGGTCTATTACGACATAAAAGAACCAATTAACATGATTATTAAAACAAATTTTTAAAAAGGAGCCAATTCATTAAAATGAGTCAGACTTACCAACACTATGGAATACTGACTCACTCAGGATTTATGAACACTAAAATGACATAAAATAAGCAATTTTTTTATTTTTATCATGTTCTTTGAAACAAGAACCAATTTGTTAAAGGGTTAGTTCACCCAAAAATGAAAATTCTGTCATTAATTACTCATCCTCATATTGTTCCACACCCATAAGACCTTCGTTCATCTTCGGAACACAAATTAAGATATTTTTCATAAAATCCGATGGCTCAGTGAGACCTGCATTGCCAGCAAGACAATTAACACTTTCAGATGGCCAGAAAGCTACTAAAGACATATTTAAAACATTCATGTGACTACAGTGGTATCTAGTGATGGGCGATTTCAAAACACAGCTTCATGAAGCTTCGAAGCTTTATGAATCTTTTGTTTCGAATCAGTGGTTCGGAGCGTGTATCAAACTTCCAAAGTCACGTGATTTCAGTAAACGAGGCTCCGTTATGTCATAAGTGTTTCGAAATTTCAATGGTTCACTACTGGGGGGTGTGACTTTGGCAGTTTGATTCACGCTCCGAACCACTGATTCGAAACAAAAGATTCGTAAAGCTTTGAAGCTTCATGAAGCAGTGTTTTGAAATCGCCCATCAATAGATATTTTTGAATAAGGTCTCATGTGATTTTGTGATAAAAACTCACTCCAATCAACAGTATTTTTTTATTTTTAAAATGTCAATTTAAAAAAAACCAACAACATTTTGTCAAAATGAGTCAGACTTCAAACACTATTGACAAATAGTCAACAAATCCGTAGCTAACGATTGGCCAGCGTTCAGTAGATCCGTGGCAGATGATTGGCCAACTGGCAGCAGATTCGTATCTAATGGCTGTCCAGCAGTCATCAGATGCCGTGTACTGATTGGCCAGAGGTCTGTGGTTCTGCAGTTGATGATTGGTTGACTTGTGGCATAGCAAGTTGATGACAGCATAATGCTGTTTAAGTTAACCTACTCTTTTTGTCTTTCTTTTTCAAGAGGTTTTCATGGAAGGGTCGGGTCATGCTGTACAAGTTCAACTAGTAAATTTGCGCACACTGTTCAGGAAACCTCCACAGACTGCCTGTAGTATTTCATCCTTCATGTCAGGATGAGGTTTTTATATAAGCCAAGTGTGGTTTTGAACCCAAATATCTGGAAACATCGGGTGCTGACAGATCCAGACATTGTATTTCTCTAGCGTAGAGTAAAAACTGCTAGAATAAAACTGGTAGAACGATGCCGTGGATGTCCTTTTCTGAGAAGAAAGCAAGTGATTTCTTGTACAGATTGTACAGTGGCACTTCTAAAAGCCCTTAGAAACTTATCAACACACTTAAGTCAATGCTAGTGCTCTAGTTCTCACACAGAGACACACTTTGCGACATCCAAGGACAAACCCCAATCCAAGACAAAACCAGGCTATTTTACAAAAGCACGTCTGAAGGACAAAGGCTATTTCCCACCTGCAAACGGACACACATGCGTGCTCACGGCACAGAAAAAGAACTCAATACAGGTCAGTTTAAGGTCTAGTCTACCCATCCACTTTATCTGAGAGATTAAATTCACTCTCTTCCACACAAAAACACTCACTTATCCTCCATTTCAGCAAAAGTACACACACACACACACACCTTTGAGTTATGAATTCCCCAGCATCTTTTAAAGCTCTATTAAACACAGTTTAGATTCATCACAGTCTGATACTTGCACAGAATAACCCTTTTATATTCATATACCAGACATTAGGTTCAGAGTAATGAGGTTCGGATTCATATATTATCTGAATGTTTCAAGTACAGAGTACAGAAACCTGGTGTAATACGATTCATTAACATGAAATTAGACAACAAGATAAGGCCATTCAGTTCATCTTGGAAGAACGTTCTCTGGGAGGTTTCTTTCTAGCAGCCAACTACCTTTATAAATGAGTAAATGAAATATTCAATGATCGCATAACTCAGGTGCGCTGTAAAAGCAACGGACCAGAAGATATTTTTCCTCACGATAAGAGTTGTGTTATAAAATCGATTCTGATTGTATTCAATTTATGAGGCAGAAAAAGTTATTCTAATGGTTTAATGGTTTAATATTATGTTTGGGTCAATGTCACAAAACAAGTCAAGAACAGCACTGATAAAAATTATTCTGTGATGAAGTAAATACTACAGAAAAAAACAAATGTAATTTCTACATGAAAAAGTTAGTTCAGGCAAGAATTCAAAAAAACAAAGTAAATTCTATATTAGTATTCAATTTAAGCTTATCAACGTTATAAAATGAAGTAAAACCTACTCAACTTTTCTGATACTGGTGTTCCCATCATGCATTGGGCCTTGAATAATTAATGAGGTTGATTTTTCACTGTTTTATCATTGCTTTTGTTGTTAGGTTTAGTAACAGTTAGGTTTGTAACATATAGAGTTCATTTTCTACTCAAAATGACAAATTCATACTCAAAAACAATCCATCGAATGTTACCGTCATTGTGTATTGTGTACCAAGTATTGATGTATGTGTTCAGGTGCCACATTACTTCTATTATGTAAATATGGTGTCTGTCTACACAATAGCTATAGTACTATTTACTTAGATGTTTAAAAGCATGCTTTAATTCAGTGTTATAATGTTTGAGTAAAAAGTATTGCTAAGGAAACTTCAACTATACAAAAAAAAAAAAACTAGAAAAATACAAAAATTCAGTTTATTTTGTGTGCAAATTTTCTTTCAACAGACAGAAAAATTATGTAGTTTGTACAAAGACTAGTCTTGTTTGATCTACATAATAAAATTATGCATCACAGTCATCACATTTTGTGCGAAAAAGATTGAGTGAGCGAGTTTATTACCTGCATTCAGATTTAGCATTTTCTTTCAGGTCAGTCCTATGTTCATAATAAATCTGTTTAAATGTCCGATGTATTATCCCGTCCTTTTAACAGTTATGGGGTTTTCCCGTAACTGACAGCGCTAGTCAAAGCATTTGTCAGTTGCGTCTTGTTCCGTGTTCACAACAATTCAGTCTTTTCAATATAAAAGTCTTCGCTACTGACTGACACACTCATAAAGACAGTCTTTGCCACCATCTAATGGCGTAATAACTTCTGTTGCTGTTCACGGTCAGGGATTCATTTTTCAGGCGGAAGGAAGGCTTTTAGTGACAGTTTACTTCATGAAAGTTGCATTGATACATATTTTTGGCTTTAATATTTGTATTGTGTGGTAACCGTTTTATAAAAGCAATAAGGTACTCGAGGCTAGTGCTGTATTGTAAATAAGTCACGGCTAAAGGGGTTGTAGGCACTCCGCTTCGTGTCGTGCCTAACAATGCCCTTTAGCCGTGACTTATTCACGATACAGCACATCCTCTTGTACCTTATTGCTTACATAGAAAACTATAAAGGAATATTATCTAACTCATAGATAGTCTTTATTGTTACTCTAATGTAAAAAACTAAAATAATAAATGTGAAAAATGTTATTCAAATATTACGCATTAAATAAGAAAAACAGTTTTACAGTAATGATAATCAATACTGAAAATGCAACGCAAAATGGTCCAAAAAAGTCTATTTTCTTTATTCAACATATAATTCCATGTGAAATGTGACATGGATATGTTTTTGTGAGATTTACCAATTTGTGGGTAAAATAACCTTGCAAATGCTGGGTAGCAGCCAAGACTACTGTATGTAACAAAATAAACTCTATATAATACCAGTCTACACTCCAATATTCAATGTTAAATAAGCTCAAGATTCAATGAAATCACATGGAAGGATGGAAACATGGATGTGTTAAAATCAGGACACTGCAAAAACTGAAAAGTAACACAAAGTCCAATTCAGCCTTACCGCACCAACACTGATCCAAAAACACTTGGACAAGTGTCTCAAGTCTCGGGACAGGCCATGACCAGGGATTTTCTTTTAAACTAAGTGGGTGGTATGACATCCAAACAAAAAGCGCATCAGATCAGATTAAGGAAGGCTACCAACAGAAACCTGTTTGTGGCCTGGCCTGGCGAGCCATTTCTCATTGAATGATAACTTCAGTAGGACGGAACTGAGAGGGCTTTTTTGTTTTTTGTACTCTGTCACACTCTGGCTTCCAAAACCAGGCACGAATTAGGATACTGCAACTGTATTCTGATGGAACTCCTGGACCTTCTCCAAAAGTGAAATCTCACTGGATCCGCTCTGGCTCTGTTAATTTGGACGGAGTCCTAAAAGACGAGCCTGCGGGTGGTAAACAAACTGATGCTGCCACAAACACATTGATCGAGACGGGTCATCGTCAAGCACACATCTATCACTTTACAGAATATTAAGATGGTTAGGAATATATCTACTCTTGAAATTGCACAACTAGTAAAAAAATAACCTGTGTGCTATGCTGAGTTCATGCCATGTCATAATTACCATAGTCTTGAGATGACAACACGTGATGTTCTCAGAGCTGTTCAAATTCCCAGCTAACAAGTTGTAATTACGAGCTCTACAAGGACATGAACTCTTTTACAAGTTGAAATATTGTAATTACAATGATTACAACATGGCGTGAATGCACCTGTAGTTACTTCAATTGATTAATCACCATATCATCAAGTGATTATATTACCAACAACATAATCTGATCACTTACAACTTAATATGGCTGCTTTAATTGCTTGAGATATGAAGTTGTCAGTGGTTCAATCTGTAAATCAACCTGAGGTTTTGACTACTTTTCTAGCAGGTGGAACTTCTGATTATGCACTATCTGGATATTTCCTTTGGGAACAGGTCAAAACATGAGTTTTCTGTTTTATATTTATTGAGGAATGGATCTTGGTAACACTTTACAATAAGATTTCATTTATTACATTAGTTAACATGAACTAACAATGAACAATGCATCTACAGCATTTATTAATCCCAATTAACCCATTTTAGCCCACTGGCAACTATAGTTACCGCAGTGTATAGTTGTCATTTTCCTTTTGTAAGTATTTTTCTAGATGTTATCCATGTTTTATGTCTCAATGACATGCAAGAAAACAACCAAATAAAGGATTTCAAGAACAAAAAAAGGTATTCACTTCCTTCCTGTCACATGAGGCAATCAACTTCCTACCCCTACTTCCAGGAAGCATGGCGAAGGCAAACCCTCCCAAAGAAATGTGATTTTCATGTTACTAATAAATATTTTTTGTTGACATATATATATATATATATATATATATATATATATATATATATATATATATATATATATATAATCATGAAGGTCTCTAGAATCATCCAAACAAGACAAATCTTACAAGAGATCTATAGTTGCCGGTGGGCAAATGACTTGTAAGTACATATATCATTGGGAAATGGGGTATACTATGGATAGGTTAATAAATCAAGGTTATTAGTCTTTATTATATCCCACCTAAAACATACACTCTAAAAAATAATGGGGTAAAAACAATCCAAAAAGCTGAGTTGAAAATGGACAAACGCAGCAATTGGGTTGTTTTAACCCAGCAGTTGGGTTAAATGTTTGCCCAACATGCTGGGTAGTTTTATTTAAACTATTGTTTAAAAATGACTATATGGCTGACTTAAAATTAACCCAAAATTAACATAGAAATAACATAATTACTAGAGGCAACAATAATAATCAAAAGGTGAACATTTATTAATAAGCAATTTAATAAATGTCTATTGTTTAATTATTATTCATTTAACTTATTAATAAATGCTAATTTATTAAACCTTAAATAAAGGCTAATTTCCAACATACTTTGGGTTCATTTTAAGCAAGCAATACAATAATTTTTAAACAAACATTTAACCTAACCGCTGGGTTTGTCCATTTTCAACACAACTTTCTGGGTTGTTTTTAACCCATCATTTTTTAGAGTGTAACTTCACCCTTTAACTGCCATCTCTATAAATAAAATAAAATGAATAAATCTGTCAAAAGGAAAAGATGAGAGAGCAATCTTTCCACAGCTCTACTGTCCCACTCCCATGTCCTGTGTAATTTTTTCTTCATTTTATTTATATTTATTTATTTATTTTCATTTAACTTTTTGATACACACTGCCCTGTTGGGGCAACTTAATGGCTGCACTTTGTTCTGCACTGTGTTCCGCCACTTTAAGACAAATTGATTTTTTGATTGTTGTTTTTTCATATTCAAGAGAAATTTTAAGCTAGATGCAGCCTTTTTGGGTTCACATCGAATGGGCACAAATGGGTTAATGTTAATCTATTAATACATTACTAACACAGTTTTATCTGTTAACATCAGTTAATGCAATGTGAACTAACATGAACAAAGGTTAATAAATGCTGGAATGTATTGCTCATTGTTAGTTCATGTTAGTTAATGCATTAACTAATAAATGAATCCTTATTTTAAAGCGTTGCCTTTATTTTCTCTGGTAATCATTTTCTCTGGTAAACAGACATTATGTAAACTCAAAACTGATTTCATTTATTTTCTTAACACGCAGTGTTAGTTCACACAGATAGTCTTGCATTCCAATGCGTTATGTTTCCAGAGTTTTCTATGTAAACATGCATTAGATGGACGTGTTTGCATGCAATCACGAATTCTTTTCACAATTATGCACAAATGCACAATTATGTCAAAATGCCCATAGTGTGGAGTATTAACGTAAACACTGTCAGTTATGTCTTAAATAAACTTAAACAGTTGAGAAAAACCTGAATGTGTGTCAGTATATTTAATCTGTGCATTCGGTCTTAAAGTGACAGCAGCCTATAAATACCTGCTGTTGTCTGCCTCTTCAGGAACCTGTTACTCACATGCGAATGCAGCAATAGCATACAACAATGATCTAACCAATTCCCCTTTTTTTTTTTTGGCTTTTTTGGCTTTTTTTTTGTTTTGTTTTGTTTGAGAAGCCATTTCAGACAGTCACATTTATCAGGTATCCCTCACAATAGAGAAGATGAATGTAATTTTCCATTTCATGGCAACTTTAAACACAAAAACATGTGGGAATCACTCCTTATTGCTGGTGTTGGGCAGTAACGAGTTACAGTAACAATATTACTTAATATTGCAGTAACTAGTTGTGTAACTAATTACTAATTATAAGATTATTAAGATTTCAGTAATAATATTAGAGTTAGCATCCATAAAATAGCTTGCTACAGCATTATTTTTGTTGCCTCAACCACTGAATTTCAAAACCCCAATCAATTAATTATAATTTTCATGACTCACACACACATGATGTTACCACATGTCAGCAAGCTAGCTTGGAAGAGATTAAAAAGCTTACATTTAGTGGCTGGAAATATTGACATTACTTTGATTTTGTCGGAAGAATGATGATAAGAACACCGTTTACTAAGTGGTATATTACTATGGGATTTACATGGCTTGCCCATCCACATCACTTATATCCCGTTATACATTACACCCACCTATTATCAAAAATCTTTCTAGAAAAAAACGTGAACTATTTTGACAACATACATCATGAAATATAATCATATCTGGGTAACTGGTGACTTATCACTACAAATAACATCAAGCTACACATGACAATTTAAGGGATTAATATAATGCATTTACTCAAAACTCACTTTAAACCACAATCAAGTGTTTGTAATAACTTACGATTGCAATCTAATGTGGATTTTGGTCATATAATGAGGCAGAAATATGTTGTTTGTAGCCTTTTATAAGCAGCTAATTGCTAACCTGCTTAGCATTTCTCATGTAAACATCCTTTATTCTTATAAAAATAGCCCAAATCAAACAAACATCACATATGTTGTCATTATCGTATGTTTATTAGAGTTATGTTTTATGTGTAGAAATGTTTCTCTGGGTTTGTTATGTACGGAACAGAATGCAGAAGTTTAGTGGAAGTTCGTCATCGGAAGAGACAGGATGGTTTATAAACAAGTAATATGAGTGACAGCAGCGAATGATCTTCTTCTGAGTCATATCAGTGATTGCGGAAGAATAAATACATGGAGACAGCACTGTCTGGAAGCAGATCACATAATTAATAGAATTAACAGAAATGCTGATTCTGAAATAAATTTTCAGAAACTAAACATGCATAAAAATACCCAAACATTCACAAAGATTCACCTGTCACACAGAAACCAATCGAATCAATATTTTATTTAATAATTTAATATTTACTTATTATTTTTTCTCATTGAATATCACGTTTCAGTCTAAAATACTTCACATTTCAAAAGTAAAACAGCTTTTTCATCTGGACAAAGCTGAAAATAACCAGGAATATTTATTTCGCTCACAGGCCAATAAAAGCTAAACTCTCTGGCAGTAAAAACCCATTGAAAACACCCGTTGAGTGTATATATCAAAGGTTTTAAAAATACAACCGTTTCTTTAAATAACACACACAGTGGAAGTGTAAAAAACGTTGGTTTAAAGAACATTAGAAGTGTGACGGTTGAGTTCCTGTCTATGAGGGCAGAGCGCCAGAACAGAGGAGAACAGTAGAACACTGTGTGAGAAGCGTCAAAGAGCTGAACGAGAGGACGGACGGCGCTGTAAAATAAACGAGAGGAGCAGACCCAACTATTACTGTTCTTACACACTCGTGTGCGCACATACACACACGCTTTGAAACGCATAGCAGCTGCAGCTAGTCAATGTCAAACTCTTCAACATGTGTGCAAACACAAGCGCGGGGTCAGTCTATAGAGATTGTGTTACTCTGTGTGTAATATTTGTGAGTGCTAGATAACAAAAGTGAGTGGAAAAGAATCGGAAAAACAGCGAGAGAGAGAGAGAGAGAGAGAGAGAGAGAGAGAGAGAGAAAGAGAGAGATGAAGAGAGAGACTGTTGCTCTGTTAGCTTTTGAGTGATGAATCTTTTATTTATGGAGTCGTGGAACCGTTGACACCTTGCAGGCAAATGAAAAGAAGTCACACCATAAGGAACAGGAATGGTGTGTATGTACGTGAGGAAGGAAAAATGAAGTATGAGGGGGTGGAGGAGGGAAAATGATCAGGTTTGATATAGTGAGAGACGAGAAAGGACAAAGAAAAAGCGAGGTATTGGAACTCCCTCTGGAGAAAGACATAATATACACAGCCCGTGTGTGTGTGTGTGTATGAGTCGCGGTCGAGCTTGCGGCCGGCAGCATTCCAGCCTGAAGCTGCTCTGAGTTCTGTGTTATTACTGATGTAAATTTAGAAACATAATTATGAGCTTTATTCAACGCACACACAAGCACAGAGACCTGAGACGGACAGTCCTGCATGTCCACGTTTGTGTTCTTAGATTTTACTTGATTCAACAAGATTTTTACATTTTCTGATGCAAAAATGCTAATGTAAATAGTGTTTGTACATGCAGAATGGTTAAAACGTTTTTTTTTTTTTTCAAGGCAAAAGTCTTCAGCCCGCTCTATATATAGTCAGGATTATTATCGTTAACTAAAACTAAAACCATAAAAAAGTAATTAGTTATTGTTAAATGTATACAACAATTCGTTCTGGTTCTCAAATCTGATTGGCCGAGAGGTCTTTCCAGCCATGCGATATTCAACCAGTATTGGCACGGGAATCGTTTGACCATTTGTATCACTTCGCTGAAGCGACTGTCATGGTGGCCGAGCAAATCCACCGTATTTTTTACAAATACTACACTTGTTGTACCACGAACTGTAGTTTTAAGAGTTTTTTAGGGTGTGTTCACACTTGTAGTTCGGTTCGTTTGGTCCGGACCAAAGAAGAAAAAAAAACATTTAGTCCTGGTCCGATTAGCGTTCAAATTGGCAATTTTATTACCGAACCAAAAGATACCAAACCTAAAGGCATAGGGATACATTCACAACCTGATTGGTCGGATTTTATGACGTATTGCCAATTCTGAGACGGAGCTTACCGAACATCCGAAACAATGCTGTGTGCTGAGGTAAATGCGCTCGTTGTTGGTGCATAGCCTACATATGATAGTATTTTGGCCAGCTGGAAACCTGTGAAGAGCTTATAAAATGTATAAAGGAGTCAAAACAGCGACGGGAATCCATCAGTCACACACACACAAACGATCAGCTGCGTGGGAGACGCACATCTGATGCCTGTGATGTACAAATGTACGACTATGACGAGAAAAACTGATATGCGTGAGGATTCTGTAATTTTTAGGGTATCATCTTCCTGTTTTTGGTTCGATTACATGTCTTTGGTCCGTGTTGCGTTCATATATCATTCGAACCGCACCAGAGTTCGTTTGGAAGCGGACTGAGACCCATCTTTTTTTAGCAGCCTCAGTCCGCTTGTTTGGTGCGCACCAGGGTTCGGATGGCAGCGTTCACATATGTTCAAATGAACCGCACTAACAGAGCAATCGCACCAGGGTTCGTTTTAATCTAACCAAACATGACAAGTGTGAACACACCCTTGGGCAAGAAGGTAGTTGTTTAGACCTGAAATATGTGCCTCATATTTAATCATAGTGCCTATTTTACAATTTGTTTAGACCTTTTCGGAGATGCGAGCTCCAGGCCGTCAGCGGCCATTCGCAGCTCGTGTACCCGCTGAGAACAGCTTTATCTCGGCTAGTGCTTCGGGGATTAATATTTAATATTAACACATTATTTAACTTGCATCCTGTAGAGCACTGCTTTTGTACGTTTGACTGAATTGTACAATTGTGTTTATTTCCTATTGTCATTTATAATGGCTATTGTTGTTAATTTAAATATTGTTGTTCAATAAATATTATTTTATATAAATAATATGTTGTATTTGGTATTGAGAAAGGGTCCATTAGTGCGTAATATGGATTGAGAGAAAGTTACATTAATACGCCATAAGATGTTGGCAAAAGTTTACTGAAAGGGACTTTTGTAAACAAAGGACATTATTTTAGCGCTTTAAGCACATTATTTCCCTTCACTGTAAAAAGGACAAATATAAAGGTCGCTTTCCTCAGGGGACATTTTTATAATAGATATAATGTCACAGACATCGACCTGAGGAATGAATGTTATATCAGACACAGGTAATGCTCGTTCAGGCGATCTCTCTCTCTCTCTCTCTCTCTCTCTCTCTCTCTTTCTCTTTCTCTCTCTCTCTCTCTCTTTCTCTCTCTCTCTCTCTCTCTCTCTCTCTCTCTCAATAATACTGTACATAATACAATGAGTTTCAATGGAAGGACTCAACATTCCTATTTGTTACTAGTTCTAAAGTGATGTTTTAGAATTAGTAACGGTGACTTGGTCAAACTGTCAATATCAATATCTTCTATATATCAAAATTATAATCTTGCACTCTGATATCTGCATTGAACTCCATAATACTATAGTATTTTCATGGTAAATGTACAAAAACATGGATTGTTTGTTATGGTTTGGAATTTCTTTGTTAGTCTTGTTCTGCTATACCTGTGAGAGCCACATCTCTGAAAATGTCAAAGGGATGTCCTTACGAACATAGGTGCACATATGTGTGTGTGCAGTGGCAGATTGTCTCATGTAGTCTGATGAGAGAATGTCGAATGTCAGGCGAACACAGAAAACCAATTCAATCTACAAAAGAGCACACACACACACCTGACAGGTCAAGTGCTCTCTAACCTAATTAGCAATAAATCTTTAGTGCCGACAGTCTGAAATGGCAGAGGCATCTTAAATCATGACACACACTTATCTCAGTTATCCTGACACTCAAAAAACACACACGCATGCACACTCGCTGTTATCTGCCGCTGACTCATAGTCCCCGTGCAGGAAATATGAGCTTTACAGCGCAATAATAATGATTATTAAACATTTAATAACGCCTCATAACTCTCCACTGTATGTTTCTCAGTTGATTTCTCACCTCTCTCTCTCTCTCTCTCTCTCTCTCTCTCACACACACACACACACACACAAACACACAAACACACAAACACACACACACACACACACACACACACACACACACACACACACACACACACACAGAGCAGGGCTTGAAATATGCAATTAAAATGTAACAAAACAAATAATAAAATACTAGTTTCACTATTAGCAAAATTTTTGTCATCATGAAAATGATGATCGCCGTGACTTTCAAAAATGTATTTATCTTTTTTCTGAGTTATTTAGCCATTGGGCAGTACCTGAAGTCTGATTGGTTAGCGTTAGACAGAATTCCGTCCAAACCGGATAAATAAAGTGAAACTATAGCTTTGAAAGCATGCAGTGATGCCTGGAATCCCTTTGAGTGAACGTGATTTCAACAAGTACAACATGATCCTCAATCAGCATCTTTGTTGATCCTAGAACAACATTCCAATCAACCAATCAGATTTGAGAGACAAGTTTAGAGTTTATGTCAAGTTTAGGCTTACAACCAGGGTTAGGTGCTTCTACATCAGTGGTATTCACGTATTATTTCTCTCTGATTTTAGGGATATGTTATGGGTAGGGTTAGGACTAAATTTTCAGACAGGAATGATGTTCCAGGATCAACAAAATATGTCCTACTTGGCAAAAAAAAAAAAATCACATTGATAATGAAAATACTAAGTGCATAAGAAACAAACACCAAAAGCCAAGTGATGAAATGGCGCTACCTGATTAAACCGTACACGCATCCAGAAGTCGCAGCGCAAGAGAAGCAGGTCCGTCATCCGCACAGCGCTGATAAACTCACTTGACGCTTTTGCCGCTCTAGGGTTAGTTCACCCAAAAACTTATCTCATGATTTACTCACCCTAAAGTTATCCTAGGTGTATATTACTATCTTCTTTCAGACTAACACAATTGGAGATATAATTAAAAATATCCTGACTCTCTAAAGATTTATAATGGTAGTGAACGGGGGGCCGTGTTTTGAAGCCCAAAATAAATGCATCCATCCATCATAAAAAATAATCCATACGGCTCCAGAGGGTTAATAAAGTCCTTCGTTATTACGAAGTGATGGGTTTTTGTAAGAAAAAATATCCATATTTAAAACTTTATAAAGTAAAATAACTAGCTTCTAGCAGACGGCTGTACACATCGATTTGTGGTGGAAGAGTGACCCAACGCATGATGTATTGATAAACGTGTAAGAGCATAGGACAGAGCAAAACAAAACACGCATTAGAAGTCTAAAGCTAAAAATTTTAAATAGAAATGTAGGGGGATTTTGATATAAGACCAGCCCTATTTGTTTAAATCGCGAGAGGCACCTAAGCTTATGCTATGGTCGTCTGGCGGAAGCTAGTTATTTTAGATTATGATGTTTTAAATATTGATATTTTTCTTACAAAACCTCATCGCTTCACTTCAGAAGGCCTTTATTAACCCCCTGGAGTCGTATGGATTATATTTATGATGGATGGATGCATTTATTTTTGGCTTCAAAACAGGCCCCCCATTCACTACCATTATAATGCTTGGAATATTTTTTAAATATATCTTCGATTATGTTCATCTGAAAGAAGATTTTTACAGGCTGTTACCCCAGCAAAACATTTACGGGGAAACGTGGGCCGGATGGACTGAATTTTTTCCCCCTAGTCCAACATCTTGATCTCTTCTAAAGCCAAAAAGAAACTCCTTAATGCAGTTGTATGGTCAAAAGTTGTTGCTGTTTCTGGAAACCTGTTTGCTTTGACCTCACATCTGGTGTTAATGCATTTATGCTGTTAATGTGTTGTAGCCTGGAATATTTATATAGGCCTATAGGCCTACTTAATATTAAAATGGAATATTCTGTATATATACTAATTGTATCTCTGTGTTGGAGATTAGATTTTTTAAAATATCAATTATTTTTGTGGTAAAAAATGTTGTAGCGCCAAGATAGTCCACTATGAAGGGTACCTTTGGGTTTGCTATATCCCCAGGGCCCTACGTGTTCTTAATCCGGGCCTGATTGTAATAGAATGTTGTAAGTTATTTGTGCCTTAGTTGCCCATGTTTCAGTCACGGGAAGAGCCCTGGATTGTTACGGAAAGAGCACAATTATTACACATTAGAGTTACACATTCAGACAAGCACATCAAGTTCACTTGCACATTTGTGTCCTTTTGTGCAGATGTAAGTTGTAATATTACTTATGTTGTATCTGAATGTCATATAGGATGCATTTGGTTGAGTTTATTAACCCACTAGCAAAGTGCTTCAGTTTACTGCCGTTTAATCACTCTTCAGTGTCAGCTCAAACAGAAATGCCACATTATTGATGATGGACCATCGTTATTTCAAAGACTTTATATATAGAAAGACGGTGCACTCATTGTACTATGAACGGGAGCAAGTACAAAGAGCAATATGGCGGAATAAGTCCAGCCTTCTAAATAAAAGAGCCAATCGCCGATTGGGAAAGTCATCGATTCACTACAACTGCCATTCTGAAGCTTCAGTTACTATAGAAACAGTCAATGTTCTTTGTCATGATTTGAGCATTTAGAAAAATGATTGGTGATTTCAAATACGAAATTTATTTGTAATCTTGGAGAACAGCTTTGGAGAATCCCCATTCAAAGAGATAGGAGCTGCACTTGCATGACTGAAATAGCTGTCCGATAGGAGTTTCAAAGACGTGACGAAGTGAAATGACTTGTCTTAAAGGGACTTTGGGTACTTGAAACAATCATATTGCTTTAGATGTTTTAATTTCAAAAACATTGATGGTGCATTATTAGTGATAACAAGAACTGTTATTTTCTCCTCATATTTTCATCAACAGTAGAACCTAAGGGTGAAATTTTGGGGAAATCATATGATTGACTTGTAGTTGTCTCTGTATATTCTGGGCATATGTCAGACCAGGGTCACACACACTCTATTTCCCAGACTCCAGTGACCAGTCATGTTAAGCATCTGGCTGTCAATAGCAACTGCATCTCAATGACCCCGAGACCATTCAAATGCTAATGCACGCACACACAGCTATTGCTTTTTAGCACAAACACACTCTTCGGCCATCTTCAGTCACTCACAATCATGATACAAACACACATATCAACATAAATACAGCACAAATACCACGTTCAGTCCCACAGAAGCTCTTCACACAGATTGCATGCGCTCTCCAACCCAAAAACACAGAAGGCCTGATCTACACTGATAAGTTGTTTTGTGACTCAGAAGAGATAAAGCGCCAGCGTGAACAGTAATTCACTCCTCTGCAGTACAGAAACACACATTCCCAATGCAAACAGCGCTTATGATGCTAAGAGATGATGCTAATATTAATTATTATTAGCCAAGTACAGTAAATGTGTATGCTATACCACAGCACGTAACTCTCACTGTCTGAAATCCTTAAAATCAACCAGATATGTGGCAGACAAAAAGTTTTAATGTGCTAAACGAACATTTGTGAGATATAAAAGCAAACAGAACTAGTTTTACCATCACCTTTCCCCTAGCTAGACTTCTACCAATGTGCTCTAGGGAACCGACAAAAACGTTTTGCTTGCAAACGAGTAAACAGCGTCGCTCATATATCTGAATAAACACAGGTGTCGGAAAGGACGCTAGCATTGACCTAAGCTGTCAAGCGCTTAAGGAGCGTAACCTTGCCTAACTTTGTATTCAAAAGTGGTTTTAAATGCATTTTAGCAAATAAAAGAGGTTATTTACAATCAAAAGCAATTTATGTATGATTATGAGATGCTGCGCACAGCCTTTACAAACCTCTCAGGTACGTTCAGCTAGAATAGATGCTGTATGTATGTCAATAGATCAGGAATCTCACCACATATACACAGTCTACCAGTCAAAAGTTTGAAATAATTATGATTTTTTTTTTTTTTTTTTTTTTTTTTTTTTACCATTAAGATGAAATGCTCACCAAGGCTGAATTTATTTGATTAAAAATACCAGAATATTAATATTGTGAAATATTATTACTATTAAAAAAAAAAAAAGAAACATTCATATTCCTCTGATCAAAGCTGCATCATTACTCCAGTCTTCAGTGTCACATGATTCTTCAGAAATCATTCTAATATGATGATTTGCTACTCAAGAAATATTTCTAATTATTATCAATGTGGAAAACAGTTGTGCTGCTTCATATTTTTGTTTATACATATATATACACACATAATGTTTATTATGTGTACATACACTATTGGTTTGGAATAATTACGACTTGTCTAATGGTTTTGGGGAAAAGTCTCTTATTCGCACCCAGCCTTAAAGGCACCAACGATTAAAAATATGGTAAAATTCATTCTAATATGATAAGTTAAAATGTAATACATTCTTATCAGGAATCTATGTCTCCTGTGTAGCTTGAGTATTGAGTTCTGCAGACATACACTGAAATATATGAGGTGAAATTCAGGTCTACAGCATCATATTGGCCTCTTGGGAGGTCTGTGAAAGCTGAATTTATGTAACTACCCATATGGTTGTGGTACGGTGTGGCATAACAACGTCTGAATGTTTTTACCATACACCGAGCTCATCTGTTATTCTTTCTCACCCCTCAAGGCAAAGAGAAGAAATTTGGTGCCCTCTTGCCCAGTTCGGCTCATTAAAAATGGATCAATTGCCTTGTCCCAAGGCTGTCAAGTTGCCCAATCACAAACAACACCCGCAGGGGGTGGAGCGCATCAGGCTATGGAAGGTATCTAAGGACAGAGATTTCAATTAGCGCATATAAAAATGCATAATGTAGGGACCCAATATGTAAGAGCATAGTAAAAAACTACAATATTACTCTGATGGAACTCTGAGATTGTGACATAATTGTAGTTTCCATGGCAATTCCGCCTAGGGATTCTTGCATATTTAATTTAAAAAAAAAAGCTTTGGGGTGGTTCTTTTTGGTTTTAGCTGATTTGCATTTTTGTGAATAATGCATGATGGGAAATCAATGCTCACTCTTTGATGCCAAGAAGGGAAACAGCACACACTCACACACACAGGTTCGTATCAGCGGATTGATCACACTGCATTATACTTTTGGGATGATGATTTGTTTGGACAAGCACCAGCTGCTTATAAAACTGCTTTTCACCTACACAAGGAAGCACGCATTTGAGTTATCAATAGCAAAAATTAGTATTTATATGCATTATGTTTGAGTATGCAATATCACTTTCAAAGCAGATAAGCATCCACCAAATGGCTAGTAAAAGTTAACTTACCAAATAAAAACAAATGGTTAAGCTCAAAGGGTAGTTGACATATAATGAAGATTTTACATAGAGATGCACCCGTCAACCGGTCTTGTGTCGAAATCGGTACGATCGGCAACAGGCCAAAATATTACAAAGTCTGTAAACAGGACAGAGAAAATACTGTACCAGGAACAGCAAGCTCACTGTTCCCTATGCTCTAAACCTGGGGTGTCCAATCCTGCTCCTGGAGGGCCACTGTTCTGCAAAGTTTAGCTCCAACCCCAATTAAACACACCTGAACCAGCTAATCAAGGTCTTAGGCATACTAGAAACTTCCAGATAGGTGTGTTGAGGCAAGTTGGAGCTAAACTCTGCAGGACAGTGGCCCTCCAGGACCTAGTTTGGACACCCCTGCTCTAAACAATGCTGGGTTGTGTCAGCCCATGTTTGGGTCAAATATGGACAAACCCAACCATTGGTTTAAATTTTTTTTAATTTATTTTTTTTAATCCAACGGTTGGGTTTGTCCATTTTCGACCCAAAGATGGGTTGAAACAACCCATGAGTGTATGCTCAAAATATTGGAAGAAAAATATAAATACTGAATTGGGGGTTTATACGAATGTGTCTCTGGTAGGAACTGACTGTCTTCTAGGGGTGTAAAGATACCCTTGTGTCACGATTTGATACATATCACAATACTGAACTCATGATACAATATTATTGCGATACTCCAAGACATATGGTAAAAGGTTGTGTACAAAAAATGTACTGTTGACCAAAATGCTAAATTTGGTATTACATTGGGGGTGGAAATGAATAAATGAAAAATGATGATCGGTGCATCTCTAATTTAACACAAGATTTTTGGTTAACATTTATATAAGGGTCATTGACGAATAAGGTTAAAAAAACATAATGGAGATATAATTAATTTTGAAGTTTTATTAAGTGTTAACAATGAGATTGTGGTTTTTATAAGCAATTAACACTGCTTTTGTCATTTTTTACAAGATGGACAAAATTTGTCACCAAAAAAGTCATTTGGTTTAACCAAATTTTCGGTTTTAACAAATTACACTTTTGGTTATACCGAATGACGATATATAAGGCTAACAGGCTAATATCTAGCAAGCTAGCAAAAGAACAATCAAACATTTTATATTTAGTACAAGTTTTTAAAATATTACAACATTTTCCATGTTTTATAGCAGTTGTACTGAATGTTTCGGGACATGCATATGAGCAAGTGAAACATGAACTTTTCAAATAGTTAAAAGAAAGTTAGTTACTTTGCTTCATGACCATGTGGTCTTTTGCAGGTCTCTGAATGATGTCACATCCTGTCACATGATACTGACCGCATGACTTGATCCAAAATGATCCCTTTATATTGGTTACACCGAATGACATCAATGAAATTCATTTTTCCGGACATTCTATTTCATAACAAAGCAACGACTTCTACACAAAATTTTAATACCATTTTGCACTATGTTGATATATGATGTTATAAAATCATTCCAGAATTTTAAGATATTTTAATCACAAATGAAGTGGCTGTATTGGCCTTTGGACGGTTAAACCGAATGACCTTTTGACACTTTAAAATCTTTAAAATACCTAGTTGAACTACCTTACATACTTTGGATGTCATATCTTTGTTTTTTTTATTATTATTAAGGCCTTTGGACAAAAAAATGACCTGTCACGTCATTGACCCATGAATGGAAAAAGTTATGTTTTAGGTCATGCAACTGGTCACCATACATTTTTTAAATGTTTTTAACAATCTTTATGCCATGTTTTGCCTTTTTAAAAGTACACATTTTTAATAAAGTAACTGATAATAGTTCCCAACTTCCCAAAGTATTCTATGTAAAAAAAAAAAAAAACATTTACAATATCTACGAATGCTCGCAACAAAAAATAAGATTATAAAAGCCAAACTAAAAAATCCTGAACATCACTGTACTAGTTATTAGACTTCTGTTGCAAAGTCCCACCCTTTTAAGAGGTCAGCCAATCAGCATAAAGAGAATACATGTACTTTGATTGAAAGCCCAGTTTCCTCATAATCCAATGATTTTTCCCAAGCAAATATTACTTATGTTCTCAGAGAAAGCCAGTGAAGCACAGCATAGTAAGAAGAAACCATAATGATATTTTCAGAGACTATTACCCAGTCAACACCAGTGTTTTCACTATTAAAATCAATGGAACAGGCATCTGTCATAGACTCCCATTGAAGCATGACATCACTGAGGCTCTATAGGCTTTGTGTCTGCAAACTCCTATGGATATATTCATGTAGACCAAGGCATATTGTGTTAACTGAGCACTAAGCAGAGTGATGACGCTGTGATATTTCACACTTTCATCCGTTAAAATATGGAAATGTACAAAGGAATATGATACATATAGATTATACTGAAATGGATTCACATAACTGTTGCATTTTTAAAATGCAAAGCCGTTCGTCCTATGCAATCCTAAAGCAATCTCCACTGCCTACATGTTCGCATATGCCGAGAAAGTGGGAACACACACACACAAAGCACATAAATAGTCTCCGAAAGGCCCTTTCCACAATGCTGAATTGGCGTAACAGTAGTGCCAGGAATTCATTTTCCTGTTTCAACCTGAGCAAGTAATCAAACTCACTTGCACACACACACACACACACACACACACCCTCGCATCTACACCCACACACAGCTGTTTCTGAGGTGGTAATTACATGGGCACATCTGGAGTGGAACTTAGCAGTAGCAGAAAAATGCCTACAGATATGTGCCAGGTCCAGGTAGAGCTCTTAATGTGTGTGTGTTTCTGAGTGTGTAGTTCAAGATAATGTGTGATACTCCTGCGGTAGAGCCTTGGTCGTGTGCCCATTAGATATTAAATGCAGGAAATTCATTTCAGACAAATGCAAATCTACACCGAAAAACACAATGAAAAATAAACATGCTCACATTTGCACAAGCACATACACAAATCCTGGCACCGTTTGAAATCCAGTGTCCATTCTTCTCCCGAGGACTGGAATGTGTGCTGGTTTTCCTACCCTTATAGGGACAGAGAAAAAGAACCCACATACTCCGGTACAGTTATATACACATGGTAATACTATGGTACTTTGATATATACCATGATCCTGAATGATTATCATATTTGCATACAATGGTATTTGCAGTGTCGAAAGGTAATTCGGTTTAACCATCCAAAGGCCAATACAGCCATTTCATTTGTGATTCAAATATCTTAAAATGTAATAAATGTATATATTTTTTTATTCTGGTATGATTTTTATAACATCATATATCAACATAGTGCAAAATGGTATTAAAATTATGTATAGAAGTCATTACTTTGTTATGAGAAAGAATGTCCGGAAAAAAATAATTTCATTGATATCATTCAGAGTAACCAATATAAAGGGATCATTTTGGATCAAGTCATACGGTCAGTATCATGTGACAGGATGTGACATCATTCAGAGTCAGACACCTGCAATTTTGTCCATATTGTAAAAAATGACAAAAGCACTGTTAACTGATTATAAAAACCACATAATCACATTGTTAACACTTAATAAAACTTCAAAATTAATTATATCTCCATTATATTTTTTTACACTTTTAAAACCTTATCCGTCAATGAACCATATACATATACATATATATATATATATATATATATATATATATATATATATATATATATATATATAATATACACACACATACATATATACATACATACATATACATATACATATATATATATATATGTATATATGTATATGTATATATATACATATATATATATATATATATATATATATATATATATATACATATATATATATATATATATATATATATATATATATATATATATACATAAAGTTTATGTATATATATATATATATATATATATATACATAAAGTTTATGTTTATGGGTTGGATGGCATGATTAAAGCATTAACTTTTTAACATTTTTTCAGTCAATACTTGAGCTAAATTGACATGTTAAAATTTGTTTGGGACTGGTTTGTGACTGTTTGACGTGACTCTCTATCCCTGTGTGTGTGTGGACGTTTAAGTTGGCACAGAGATTTAGCTGGCATACAGTGCCAGCAGGCACATATGGGCCTATTTACACACTGAGGCTTACTCAACACCGCTGCCTCGAAAGACGAGAAGAGAACGCAAGGAAAAAAAACGACAAAAGGCATTTCCCCAAACCATTATCCACTTTGAGCAGAGGAGTGCGCTGAGACGAGCGGTATGCTAATCTCTCTACTGCACACTCGGCAATACACACACAGATCCATCACACACAGAGAGCTGACATTCACACACACACATCCCATACTGAATACAAGCAAACACCTACACCATGCATTCTGAGGGATACACACTAGCCCACACAAACATCCACTTAGCTTCACAACATCTGTCCTATATGAACACACACACACACAAACGTACAACCATGGGCCCACACATGATACAAAATTAGCGTTTAGCTACACCTGCCAATGGTGGATGAATTGACAAAATGTTATTTATATAAGGCAAAATACAGATTAATGGCCAGTAAAGGTGCTATATTGTTGTTCAACGACAGAATTAGCCTATTTAGCTGTTTTCTCTTGTACTTTAGCAGCAATGTACGATGAAACAGCATATCTCAATTACATTTACATTGAGACCAGTCATGTTTTTCCTTGTATTTTCATTTATTGGGCTCAAAATGTCAAATTTGTTATCACTTGTGTTACAACATCATAAGAAAAACCAAAACAGTGCGCTAGCTAAACATTGTTGCTAAAGCTAATGTTTCAAAGTCTGTCTTCCACCCCTTGCGGGAGTGCTTATTAATAATTTGGCTAATATGATGATTTATTTTCAGCTCCATTTAACACATTTTACCATGTTAAAAATGACTCCAGAGAATTCTGCTGATTTTCCCTCCAAAACGAGTGCGGAAGTATAACCTCCTTCTGGGCCAAAACCCAAAGCTAACTGCTAATTTCTTAAAGGCTCAGAGAACTCTACAAAACCTGACTAAACACAAACATTAAACTGTTAATGTGAGATGAAAAGGCACAATTTTATATAGGTAATACAAAATAAATGAAGTCTGTTAATGCACATTGTAAATAAATAGTAAGGAAAAATCACTACCAAGATGTCAGTGGCAACTCTAGATTGAGTGCACAGCAGTAACAGGCTGGTGAAAAGTATGTGTGTGAATAGTTGTCGATAAGACCCCTGCACTGTGTCACCAGCATAACAAGACCAAAATACCCTGGGGGGGTGGCCACACAGCAGGATCATGGGTAATGCAGCCTCGCTCCGTGGCGTCTGCTATCACACACACACACACAAATACACACTGGCTCTCAGAAAATAAGCATCTCTCACAGCAGATAATGTAAAAATACATACATATATTCATCAGTAAATGAAAACATTTATTTAGATTATTCATCTGCATTTCCTTCCACACACGTGCTTTTTTTTACACAAAACACAGATATACACACCTCAATATACCACACATCCATCCAACACACACCTAAACAGACAGAATACGTACTTTCATACACATTCACTCTGTCAACTTCCTTCCTACAAAACAAGCATGACATTTCATGGCCTAACCATAGTCACACGTGTGAAGGACCGGCCCGTCATCTGCCCGGTCACTGGCCTGCTGACCCGCTCGTGTAAACACCTTTCAATCTGCCAGCATGTCATCTGTCTAAACCTGTGAGGTGGTTCATTTAAGCGGAACGCTGTTATGAACACGTGATGAGTGCCTCCGCATTCACGTTATTTATAAGGAAATGAATCGGTTCTGAAAGAGAATTTCGCTTTTCCAGCTGTTATTCATTCGGTAAACCAACATACACTAACGCTTGGCACTTCAACAAACAACATGAAAAACATGTCCTACAGCTTGTTCTTTGCAACACAGCCTTTGGCAGGAGTAATGACCTTCAAGCGTTCCTTTGTGATCAACATTTAGCTTGGTGTTCATTTGTATAAACAGTCGCCACCTACAAAGCACTTTCATTCCTCGCTGTTTGAGAGCCTCTATTTACAGGCTGACTGCTGTTTTCTTTTGAAGTTCGATTCGAAATTTAAATTTGGAATTTAAATGGAGGTTCATTGACGGCCTGGAACAAAGTTTATCTGCATCCTGATTTAATGAAACCCTGCATTCAGTAAAACACATTCTTCAACACACTGATTTTGAGCAAAACAGATTGGGGCAGACGGACAGATAGATAGATAGATAGATGATAGATGATAGATGATAGATAGATAGATAGATAGATAGATAGATAGATAGATAGATAGATAGATAGATAGATAGATAGATAGATAGATAGATAGATAGATAGATAGATAGATAGATAGATAGATAGATGGATGAACATTTGGATTCTGTATTTGGCTAATAAAACACCCACTGACACACACACACACACGCATGCAGCAATTCATTTACTAGAACAAGTACATGTGAATTTTCTCTGTTCCAGACAAACTCACACATGTGCAAAAGCTCTCAGATGAGTGGGAGTGAGAAGTGACCAGCAGTTCTTATCACAGTCACACACACACACACACACACTTGCAGTGGCTGTGCTGAATGGATTAGCTGTGTGCGCACCACTGAAAAGTGCTTCTGGCTGTTTGTTCCAATTTCCAGGCAATTCCTCGTGTTTTCTAAAGATCTCAGCCCCAACTGCCCAGCTTTACCCATTACTCTTATCTTTCTCTCTCAGTTTTCCAGCAATCTAAATCGACATTTACTAGAGACTGGCCAAAACTTTCCCCCTCTTTTGAAACATGTTATTTTTATGTCATTTGTTTATGAATTGAACCTCGTTTGTGAAGCAGTCCGGCGTAAAATGACAGCATGGTAACAACACTCTACTACAACAACTCTTCCTCTTCTCTAAAGCAGCCCAACATGGCCTCACCCCCTTTGTTGCGTGTTCTTAAGGGTAGGGTTTATGTAAATTTTAGGGTTAGTGATGTCACCAACCCAGCAAGAAGCTCATTGTAGTCCCTACCAACCGTTTGTTGTAGTCCTTAAACAGCGAAAGAAAGCGAAAATATCTCCCTTTGCATTGAACTCTGAGCGTCGTAACTTTGCAGATGTTGATAATGCTCTAACAGCAACATTACACACTAACTAAAGTTAAAAAAGTGAAATCATAATCAACAACCCCTTTAAATGGATGCTTCCACGCAAAAATAAAAATTATGTCATCATTTACTCACCCTCATGTTGTTCCAAATCTGTATGAATTTCTTTCTTCTGCTGTACACAAGGGAAGAGATTTGGAAGAATATTTGTAACCAAGCAGATTTCGCCCCCCCATTGACTACCATAGTAGGAAAAATATATACTATGGTAGTTAATGGGGGGCGAGAATTTTCATTTTTGGGTGAACTAACCCTTTTAACTGTACTTCCTTAAAATGAAATTTGATTGTCTTCCTGTTTTCTACCTCAATTCAAATTTCAGTTTAAAAAGCATTCTCAATTCTGTTCTGAATGACACACAACCCAGCCAAGTACGAAACCAACTTTCTCTTATACACAAGCTCATGTGTGTAATTTTAGTACCACTAGCGTCACCAAACGGAATTGCAAAAGTTATGACAAACAGGTCAAACATCTGCTGAATGTCCTTCAAACATCTAACAGGGATGTTTTAGCAGTGTATTACATTGTAATAATTGTATCTTCCAGATGAAAACCCAATAGACGTATCAGTGACGTACATGGGCTATCAGGGTCTGATGACGGATCTGTCCACAACTACTACAGCTAGGCCACTGAAATCAGCTCACAGGAAATCAATCATTCTGACAAATGCATAAACACGCACGCACTGGCATTTAAAACAGCTGGCGGCTATGAATAAAATCACAGCGCTGGAGCAAAAACACAGATGCAAACACGCAAGACAAAGCCAACGACAATCATTACACTTTAACTCATAGTTAAAGTTGAAAATCCGTTTTCTTGTTCAAGACTGTGTGAAATTATGTGTGAGAAAGTGTTTGCAGTGTGTGTGTGATTTAGGTGGTGCCACTCGGCTGTCCGGACCCCCTGAGAAGTGACTGGGCCAGACGGGTACTTTATCCTGTTGCCATGACACCCAGCCAATGACCTCTGGGTATTCACAGGGCCAGCATACTGCGGGCACTGCCAAGAAAGGGGCAGCGCGGCAGTGCCAAGCTCACAGAGAGAGCGCCTGACATCATTTCCCATTAAAGAGGCACATTCTCCCACTGCTGTTGGCGGCAGAGAGGGAGGGAGAGGGGTGAGGATGTTTCAGGAGGAGCGGACGGCTGGCTGTTCGCCCTAACTGATATACACACATACTTCCATCAGTGAATGAGCTGTAAGCACATTTTCCTGATGCCCTCACTGTGTCATTATGATTGACCCAACAAGTGATTGTCTTCTGGCCTCTGGATCAGGAAATGACACGGGACTCTTTGTGTCAGATCACTCCTATTGTTTCGCTAATAGACTCCCTTTCGATTAACGAGTGAGAATTTGAATTGAAATGGCCACATCGCACAGGAAGTTGAATTGGAATCTGAATTGGTTTGAGAGGAAGAGAACATTACTGAACTGCAATTCAATAGAAATGAAACACTGGTAATGCATTCTGAGAAATGAATCGTTCTTAAGTGAAAGTGACATGCGAAGGCCAAGTGTGGTAACCCATACTCAGAATTTGTTCTCTGCATTTAACACATCCAAGTTAGTGCACGCACATTAGGAGTAGTGAGTAGTGAATACACACACACACACACACACACTGCAAACCCGGAGCAGTGGGCAGCCATTTTTGCTGTGGCACCCAGGGAGTGATTGGGGGTTAGGTGCCGTGCTCAAGGGCACCTCAGTTATTTCTTGTCATTTCCAGTCATTGAGAATCAAAGCCAGCCTGACTCTCTAACCACTAGGCCATGACATACTACTATAATAGATATAATATACAAACAAACAGTTTATCTATCTATCCATCTATCCATCTGTAAATATATATCTATAGCTATATATTTCTAATATATCTATCTCTATCTATCTATCTCTATCTTTCTATCTATCTATGTCTATCTATCTATAGTTATATATTTCTAATCTGTCCATCCATCCATAAATATCTATCTATGGCTATATTTCTATCTATCTATGGCTGTCCATCCATCCATCCATTCATCCATCTGTTAATATCTATCTATAGCTATATATTTCTAATCTATCCATCCATCCATCCATCCATCCATCCATAAATATCTATCTATGGCTATCTTTCTATCTATCTATGGCTATCCATCCATCCATCTGTTAATATCTATCTATAGCTATATATTTCTAATCTATCCATCCATCCATCCATAAATATCTATCTATGGCTATCTTTCTATCTATCTATGGCTATCCATCCATCCATCCATCCATCCATCCATCCATCCATCCATCCATCTATCTATTTATCCCCAGCTGACATTACTGAGCCTTTCGTTTTCCTGGGCTCATTAGGATCATATGAGTTTTCTCCATTAATGTTTACTGTTGATTTATTGATGCTGGTTTCATTTTCTCGCTTACAAGTCATGTTATTGTTTGCTGACAGTCGGCATTCATTATTTCTTCCTTTATCTCTGCTGCATTCTTTTACCTTTTATTTTTGGCTTTATGGTCACAAAAAGTGCTTTTGATAATCAAACATAAAAATCCTTTCAACTTTAAGCACACAGATTTATTGTGATAATTATTTAGAAAATACATCAACATTATTAAGAATATAATTATTTAGAAATGCGTTTTATCTCAGTAGTCTTTGAGAGTATTAAATCTTTATTGTTTTTACCTGAACAATTGGGCCATAAGTTACACTTTTTTAGCATTATTTTTTGCCTTGAAGGCCACTTATGATCCAAGTTGAGATTTCTGAAAAAACAGTCGTAATTTAGTTTTTTCATGATCAAAAAATATGCCAATTACATTATCTATTACAGTTTTTCTCAGTTGGTTTGGCACATTTCTCGAATCATCCTTAAAATTTGCAAAACAGTATGTTCATTTCTCGAAACAATTCGTACAAACAGCACAACATATTGGATTACCTGCAAAAGCCTGTAACTTGCTCAAAATCCTTAGTTCATCTCTCAAAAGCAAGTATTTATGTCAATGAACATATCAGTGCCATCAGAATGACAAGTCCTTGTGTCATTGTTCTCGAACAAGATAGTCAAAATGCTTAGCCATGTTGTCAATATAACAGTGATTAATATTTCAGATGTAAACTATGGCTACAGTTTTTATGACAGTGACTGAAACTGCACAAGACTGCACTTTGTCTGTATGGCATATATCAATTTTAACAGTACAAATGGACACATTACTGTATATGGGAGATTGATTGCAAAAGACTGGACAGGATTCACAGTTTTGTATTTACTGTTGGTCTGTCAAGAAATCACTGTAAAATGTCCTTGTGATAAAGACAAGACTATATACATACACTGTATATATGTATTCATGTGTATAGTATGTATAAAGTTCATTTAGCCTACTAAACTGTAAGGGTAAAGCAAGTGTAATATGCTAATATTAAGATTATAGCATGCATACCATATTAGAGTGCAGTGCAAATTTCTGAAATACATACCTGATATGTCTATGAAATGCTTGAATGATTGAGGAAAAGGTTTGTCTCCAAACGTTCAGCTGCATCTTTAGACCCGCATAAGCCATTGTAAGGTCATGATTGAGAACACTGTTTACAATAGTGGTCCTTATTTCACTAGAAACGTGCCTACGCCCTTTGCCTTATATACCTCTTCCTCTGTTTTGCCTCCCTACCCTTCTACCACACATCCTTACTCCTCTTCTTCTCTCCAGCTGTTGACTCTGTTTGTTTCCATGGTGTTCTTCCATTATCAGAAATTGTAACTCTTGTGTTGTGCTCTGTCTATATATGCTTTCCAATTGAAGATTCATGACATGCATCTTTGAGCTGTTTTAGAAAACTGGTTGCGTCATTGGTTGATCTAATGCTTTACATTCCCCTGAATACATTAGTGAAATTCAGGATTTACCTGCAAAATTCATCAATTTAGGACACATTTACAAAAGTCTAATAGAAATGTATAGATAATATACTTGACACATTGTGATAACTAGGTCAACCATTTTGCATTTAATGACTTGTGCGATGAACTAATGACTAGATGTTTTGAGGGGTAAGACTATTTAAAAGAGAACCATATAATACATTTTGAGCAACATGACATTAGCAATAGATAATGTAGGAAATAGCAAACAATTGTACATAATCAATTGCCTGAATGTACTAAAGCATTTGCAATTTGTTCAAAAGAATGAGAAACTGCTTTTATAATGTGCACAAATGACTAGATGATGTGGTGGTTGAACAAGTAGTTTTGAGAATTTTAGTTCTGATCTGAGAAATGTGCCAAAACTGTAACAAAGTTGATTCCTGTCAAAAAATACCCACAAAAATGGCAGTGCTTATTGATATTAAATAACATATTAAAGGATTGGTTCACTTTAAAATGAAAATTACCCCAAGCTTTACTCACCCTCAAGGCATCCTAGGTGTATATGACTTTCTTCTTTCTGAGATATATTAATAAATATCCTGATGCATCCGAGCTTTATAATGGCAGTGAACAGGGGTTACGAGTATGAGCTGAAGAAAGTGCCTCTATCCACATCCATCCATCATAAACATACTCCACACGGCTCTGGGTAGTATAATAAAGGCCTTTTAAAGTGAAGCGATGCATTTATGTAAAAATGTGTGTAATTTAACAAGTTATAAAGTACATTATCTAGCTTCGGCCAGACCGCCTTCTGTAATCAACTTATGAAAAAAATGGAAGGCGGTCTGGCGGAAGCTAGATATTTTACTTCATAACTTGTTAAATATGGATATTTTTTTTTACATAAACCCATCACTTCGCTTCAGAAGGCCTTTATTAATCCCCCCCGGAGCTGTGTTTATGATGGATGGATGTGGATGGAGGCACTTTCTTTAGCTTCATACTCATGACCCTTGTTCACTGCCATTTTAAAGCTCGGATGCGTCAGTATATTTTTTATTATATCTCCGATTGTGTTCATCAGAAAGAAGAAAGTCTAGGATAGCTTGAGGGTGAGTAAAGCTTGGGGTAATTTTCATTTGAAAGTGAACTAATCCTTTAAGTAAAAAAAAATAAAAAAAATTGGTCAACCTTTACAATTTACAACTCTCTCTCTAACACACTGCTTTTTCTGTTGTATCTTTAAGATTTCTATATGTAAATTACATTTGTGTAACAGTGTAATTCACACTGTCATTCATCAGGATGAGTGAAATTGCTAAATACTGTTGAAATGCAGAAGTAGGTAGACATATCCCAGTCAAAAAGACCCGTTTAAACCAGTCTAAGGTGGTTTGATGGTCTTAGCAGGCCAACTAACGGATCTCCCATCTTGACCAGCTGAAAAAATGCCCAAAAATCCCAGTAAAATCATCAAAGCAGACCAACCGGAAAGCTGGAATCCACTATGGTAACCAGCAAACCACCTTCAAATAGAAGATATTGTAGCCTGTAAAAGATATTGAAGTAAACAAAGAACATTTTCGTTTAACTCCTGAAGATTCAACAATTTTGAACAGCCTGCTGGAGAGTGTGGGCAGAGCTTCATAAAGACCGTTTACATAATGGACCATCAGTCATGATGAAGTCCACACACTGACACTTGATAAGGTCACTACTCTAAACTCTGTTCTGCGATCACTTCTACTTTACCATATTTAGCTGAAAGCTCTTTAACATGAATGCAGTGGATTGAGGGTTTGATCCCAACTTGAGTTAGCGACATTTAGAGAAGACATGCTAATTAGGTTGTTAATATGCTAATGAGGTCAGTGGAAACGGCATAAGACAGTTCAACCTTATGAATGCAGAAAGAAACAGACAGCAACCATGCTAAATGTCACAATGTATGCTTGTTTGCTGAAATGCTGCAAAATATTCTTGGAAAAAAAAACTGCTTTCATTAACATCTGAAATTAAAGTGTAGTTCATTTAAGCAGTTACAAAAGGAAATGCAACAAAATTTACGAGTCAGCATCCAGAAATGATCTATTTTATAAAACACGCATAATGTCTTTATTTCATAAAGAGACAGACACAACGGACAGATGGCATGTAATCGTGATGTCGCACTAAAAATGTACCAATCAACAAGGGCAAGTCAAGTCAACACTCAATTATCCGATTATCTAAATATGCGTTTCCTGCATTTAGCCACACAAACTCAATTACAGCCTTTTGTCTGCCTCCAGAAACCTCTCGCTAGATAAAATTATAGGCTACATGTCCCATGATGCCACTGGGATTCCACAGGAGACCGTTAAAAGTGTTTCACACACAACAGAATAACTGAGAGAGGCAGAGAGAGAGAGACTACAACATCTTGAATAAAAAGCAAGCGACTGAATAATCAACTGCCACCTGAAACCACTCAGTCAACCCAAATGATTCAATTACCCTTCACTGCCCACTGACAAACAGACAGAACTGTGTTGTATAGATCGAAAGACGAATGGTGTTTTGATGATCTCTTGTGACAATGATTGACGTGAACACATTAAACAAGTCTGTTTTCCCTCTATCACAGTTTTATCCAGCTCTCTCTCTGGGTGTGTCTCAATCCACCCCTTAGTTCAGAAGTAAGTCCACTGGCAAAGCTAGGGAGTTGAATGAGAAACAATCTTTCACTTACTGAGCTTATGTTATATCACCAGAGGAACTGCAGCCAGCAACTTACTGCTCGTGTTCGCACTCGTGCCCAATATATTCACGGTGGAGTTCTTTTTTTATTCTTTGTTTAGAAGTAAAAAGAAGTTGGAAATAACTTTGCAGTGATATACTGTTAATGAACATCCAGATGCCGTCCACACTGCTGAGAGCGATGTTTAGACATTTAGAATATGTAAATATGTGCTGCGCAATTTCCTCTCAATAACAAAATAAACACAACAAAAATGACAGTGGTGAGAAAACAGCAGTTAAGAAAGCATCTGATCATAGCAATGTGAATATATCTGCAATTCACCAGCATCATGTCGCCAGATGGGGTCATTAAAAATACACTGTTATGATACTTTGATTATAAAGTATATTTGAGACTATAGACTACATAGATCTGGCTGTGAAACTATAGTTTGAAATAAAGGGTTAGTTTACCCAAAAATGAAAATTCTGTCATTAATTACTCACCCTCATGGCGTTCCACACCTGTAAGACCTTTGTTCATCTTCGGGAAACAAATTAAAGGGGACCTATTATGCCCCTTTTTAAGTGATAAATAAGAAAAATAAGTCTCTGATGTCCCCAGAGTGTGTATGTGAAGTTTTAGCTCAAAATACCACACAGAGAATTTTTATAACATGTTAAACTTGCCACTTTTTAGGGTTGAGCAAAAATGCGCCGTTTTAGTGTGGGTCCCTTTAAATGCAAATAAACTACTGCTCATTGCCTAAGAGGGCGGAGCTTCAAGAGTTGATGCTCCGAGCTCCGGTGACAGAACAATCTTACGCACTAATAATGTCAGGAACTCTCTGAAGCTGTTTAGTTTGAATCGGAGTCTCAAAATGATGCCTACAGAGCCAAAGAATATATGCTGCATGGAGACAGAACAGGTATAGTTTAGTTTAACTGCGCTTATGTTGTCATTTTGCTTTTGTCCACTATTAGTATGAGCCTGTTGTAGCGAACCCGTCCGAATGATGGCCAAATCTTTACTGATGAGTTTATGAAGTTTATTGTACATCACACAAAAGATGACGCGTACGTTATCACTCCAGAAAATCACCATAAGAGCTGAATAAAACACAGTACAAGAAGTGCGCATTAAAGTCTTTTATCTATACACTCTCCCTTGCATTATCATTAACATACAAAGCGAATTACACAAAAAACACTTGTTACAACTGCAGTAAACAAATATATACAGACCTTATGCCTTTTCAGGGGGGGGGTTAATAAACTGGTAATTCATATCCGCAAGACAACTCTGATGGACTGTAATAAAGTGCATGCTCTCTCTCTCTCTGATGTGACCAGTATCGCTCTGGAGAGGATCACGTACAGTTTGTACTGACCCATCCTTGAGTAATAACTTCAACCACGGTGTCCTCAGTGACTCAAATGGCGGGAGTCTAAGGAGCCTCGTATGTTCGTTGGTACATCCAACAACAGAACATTTGTAATGTTTTTTGGCACAGACATTGTATATCTTTAGCTGATACAGCGAGTTCACAGAAATGGCAGACTCTGTGCTTCTCACTCAAGGGTGTGTCTATGCTAACAGGGCAGATCGTCATGGGCGGGGTTACCCTACTCTTACGTAGGAGTAGGAGGAAATAACAAACAGCGTGTTCTGAGAGATTGAAAATGATAAATGGGGATTATAAAAAAAAGTATTGGGTGGATTTTTACCATTATAGGCTGGTTGTTTACACACACTGTGGACAAACATCTGTGTTCAAACACCTTAAAAAGTGAATTTTGCATATTAGGTCCCCTTTAAGATATTTTTGATAAAATCCGATGACTCAATGAGGCCTCCATTGACAGCAAGATAATGAACACTTTCAGATGCCCAGAAAGCTACTAAAGACATATTTAAAATAGTTCATGTGACTAAAGTGGTTCAACCTTGATGTTATGAAGCGACGAGACTGGTTTGTTTATTCAACAATATCTGATGATGGGCGATTTCAAAACACTGCTTCATGAAGCTTTGAAGCTTTACAAATCTTTTGTTTCGAATCAGTGGTTCGGAGCGTGTCTCAAACTGCCAAAGACAAGGAAATCACTCACTGCTCTTGACTGAATAGCTTTTATAACTTAATAATGATTAATCTTTATTTACTTTATACAGTGAAGATTACATGCAGTGTTGTATTCAATTTTTGTACCTGAAAACTACTGTTAGATACCTGAAAAGCATTGTTTATTTTATTTGTATCTTTGCTCTACTGTATTTATTTGTGCTGTTGCTTGTAGTTTGATTATTTGTTCTTATTTTCTTTATTTTTATTTGACAGTAGGGCTTTTTCCCCTGAACATAGCACTTGCCGAACCATACCGAAACCGTGACCCTAAAACCGTGATAAAAAACGAACTGTGACCATTTTTCAATGACTACAAGGTCTGATTTTTGCCTTGGAAATGCAATTGAGTACAAGTATTCAATTTCAACAATATTTAAGTAAAAACCACCTAAAAAATAATAGAATATGATATTCAGTAAGTAATGAAGTACAACCTTTGAAGTACTCATCACAGTATTCACACAGAATTTCAGAACACACTGGTCTACTGAGTGACAAATTATTCATGTTTTAGTATTTGATGGACAGCTTTAGAAATATTACATCTCATGGTCACTGTCAGAGGTGAAACCAGAAACAAACTAGCCATGTTCAGCCATTCGACCAAACAAAGTGTCAAAACTACCAACATTCAACTCAGAAAATACTTTAGTTTGACTTTATTTTAATGCTATCTTTCAGTGACCTTTACAAAAAATCTACCATGAATGCCATAGTTTAATAGTACAGCACAACTGTTACTTTTTCACAATAGAAAAGATTTTGCTACTACACCAAAACTGGAAATTTGGAATTAGCCAGCAAAAAAAATTAAACATATTGTGATAGCTTCTTACAATAATTTAATTTACGTTACATAGTTTAACTTGCAAGAGTATTACAAAATTTACAAGAGACTTTCATGCTATCATACACTGTGAAAAGTAAAACTCTTTTCCAATATCTCTAAAGAAAGGAACTGTGAGACAATGTACAACAATGTACTGAAGCTGGATGATAAAATGACATTGCAGACGTACCATAATTCACAGACTCTAAGGGAAAGCGCTACAGGGTTTGCTAATAAGTTTGACCTTTAAGCGTTTCAGCTTATCAGGAGACTGTAGGCAAAGAAACCTGAGCAAACGTCACATTAGCATTCTAGCGCTGCATTGATGGCAGTAGTCGAACAGAGAACTGTGTACGCGACACAGTCTAATGGGGTCAAAGTTGGTATAAGGACACAACAGAGCAAAAAATATAACACTAAGACAGATTTCCCCTTGTGGCAAACACTTATGTATGTGAAAAAAAGCATGCTGAAATAACATATTTTTCGCTGTCTAAGCAGCTTGAAGTCTGTGGAATTGTACAATGATGGGCACTTTATATCTTTTCACGGTTCGGGGGCAAGTGACTTTGAGGCCTTCTAGAGAACGCTTTACCCTGGGAAGCTGTTAAATCAACTCCCTCCCACTAGAGATGGAGGAGGAGAACAACGGAAGAAAAATCTTTAAGCTGTTTTTACGATTCTGTGGAGCAGCGTCAAGGGCGCCACTGATCTACGGGGATCATTTTAACGTTATTCACGTTGTCAGCGGCCTGTTGTAAACCTGCTCGTTTAATTGTACAGCCCTTTTGTTCCATCGTATCGTGTGTAGCCATGCATGTGATTGCTTTATCAGGGGTATTATGAAAAAAAGATGTTATTAAATTTCCGCACCCAAGTGAACGGTCATGACAAGTTACCAGTTCAACCATAAACGTAGAGTACAGTTGAGTCTCAGCTTTAAAATACGACGTTAATACTCGTTCACTGTACAATCAGGGGACATCTGTAGAAATATTGGAGGCATTCTACAGCTGAAAAAGAGATGTACTGGCTGTTTGCCATGCTAAAGGGCATCACGTGTGCGTCCCAAGAGAAGAGCCAGAAAGAGACAATAGAAACCGGAGAACCGCTAAGAAAAATGTCATTTGAAGAGACCACAGAACTGTAATTGGGCCCTTCTGGCACAAAGAAATGGTAGAAACTGAAATATCAGCCAGGAAATGTACTAACACAACAGGTTTAACAGGAAAGTAATAAACAAAAACATGATTTCCGCAAGAAAGACATTATAGCAACACTCCTATCAACCAATCCTGTGATTTTAGAGTTTGAATTAGGCAACTTGTGATAAGTCAAAACAAATCCTAAACTTAACAATAATTGAAATACAGTAAATATGTTGATATATGTCTTGATAATTTCACCATGTCATAAAAAACCTAACTCTTTCGCAAACCCTAAACCCATCCATGGTGATTGTAATGGAAAATATATATATTACACTATTCAAAAGTTTGAGGTTGATAAGATTTTTTATGTTTTTAAAAAATATTTTTCTTATGTTCACCAAGGCTGTATTTATTTGATAGAAAATACAGTAAAAAAAACATGAAATTATCGCAGTTTAAAATAACTGTTTTCTATTTGAATATATTGTAAAATGTAATTTATTTCTGTGATCAAAGCTGAATTTTTTTTTCAGCATCATTATTTCAGAAATCATTCTACACTCTTAAAATTGTGGGTTAAAAACAATCCAAGTTGGGCTGAAAATGGACAAGCCCAGCAATTGGGTTGTTTTAACCCGTCGAATAGGTTCTTTTATCCCAGCAGTTGGGTTAAATGTTTGCCCAACCTGCTGGATAGTTTTATTTAAAGACTCCCTGTGGTGTTTTGTAATATTCTTTAAGACAAACCATGGGCAAATTCATGTCAACACCATTGCGGAGTATTTTGTCCTTAAAACTGCAGTGAAAAAAAGACCTGCAGTTTGAAATCACTGGTGTTTGTGACATCACAAACAACCTTGTAACCAATCACGTCAATGTGTCAGCGGGCATTAGCATATCATTAACAGCGAACGAGCAGGGAAGTATATTTTTCTGTTGATATGAAAAATTGGGTAGATTTAGCAATATAGCTGGTTTACGACGTATATTACAATGTTATGATGAACTGTGCCTTTCTCCACTGATGTTCTGAGTTGTTCACATCTTTCGGACCATCAGTGAGAGCAACGGTACCGCAGAACGAGTGTAGCCTACTAATCTCTAGACGTTTTAAACATTTTTAAGTCTAACTCCAAAAAGCAACAAAATTGTCAAACATCCATTTAGCTCATGTTCACAGAAGAAAACACCTGAAAAACAGCGCTGGTCGTCCTCTCGATCCTGTATGTGTTTTACTGACTGAGAAAATGCTTCAGGTGATTCAGTGAGAAAGCAGTCCAAACGAATGCGAGTGGACCATTTTACAAACGTATTTTACCCATTCATAATTTAGAATAAGTGAACAGTTCAGTTATACAGCTGTTAAACTAAATATGTGATCCTGGACCACAAAACCAGTCATAAGTCGCACGGCTATATTTGTAGCAATAGCCAACAATACATTGTATGGGTCAAAATTATAGATTTTTCTTTTATGCCAAAAATCATTGGGATATTAAGTAAAGATCATGTTCCATGAAGATATTTAGTAAATTTCCTGCCATAAATATATCAAAAATGTATTTTTGTAAGTGGATATACATTGCTAAGGACTTCATTTGGACAACTTTAAAGGCGATTTTCTCAATATTTTGATTTTTTGCACCCTCAGATTCCAGATTTTCAAATAGTTGTATCTCGGCCAAATATTGTACTATCCTAACAACTACATCAAATGGAAAGCTTATTTATTCAGATGATGTATAAATCTCAATTTCATAAAATTTCATTATGACTGGTTTTGTGGTCCAGGCTCACATATATGAATCGAAGCGAAGTTTTTCTTAAATATCCACAACACAAACAAATTGTTCATCACTACAGCAACAGTGAACCCCCGTTACTATAGCAACATCAGATCTCCGGATCTCTGAGCTGGCTTGAGCGAGTGGAGGCGGGGCTAATTTGCATATTCATTGATCATATTCATCTGATCATTTATAAAATGAGGCAAGGGTGTACAGTTCCATTCAAGCTATTTTAAGGCATGAAGAATTTTTTTTTTTCACAGGAAAAAAACGTTGAAACGTCATTTTGGTGATTAAAGATGAGTTTTAAGGGATAAAATGATTAACTACATGGGGACTTTAACTTAACAATTGTTTAAAAATCACTGTATCGCTTGCTTTAAATGAACCCAAGGTATGTTGGAAATGAACATTTATTAATGTTTAATAAATGAACATTTATTAAATTGCGTATGTGTCTGATTTTTAATTTCCAACCTATTTTGGGTTCATTTTAAAGCCAGCCATATAGAAATTTTTAACAATAGTTGGGTTAAATCAAACTGGCCAGCACGTTGGGCAAACATTTAACCCACCCGCTGGGTTAAAACAACCCAGTCACTGGGTTTGTCATTTGCAACCCAACTTGGGTTGCTTTAACCCAGCATTTTTTTGAGTGTAATATGCTGATTTAATGCTTAAGAATTTGCTTAATATGCTTAATATTTTTGTGGAAACTATACATTTTGGGATTCTTTGGTGAATATAAAGTTCAACAGTATTTATATGAAATAAAAGTACCTTAAAAGTTTTTACTGTCAAGTTTGATTGAATTTTTTTTTTTTTTTTTGGGGATATATGCGGGAATTGTGTAGCAAAGCTAAGGATAATAAGTTACTCTGTAAACTACTGTAAAGAATGATAACCAGTTCAAACAGTCTATTAAAAGCACTCAGTACTGCTTTATCAGGATAGCTTTTCCCAATTCTGAATCTGTCCATTATCACCATGCTCACTGGAGGAGACACACTCCTCACTCTCTTGGGCTCCTTGTCAAATCTACAATTTGTTCGTCATGTGTTGTGTCTCGACTCCCATGTTGTGTCGGTGTGAAGCCGGCGGTCGCAGTGGTGATGCAGGTGCCGTCGTGACCGACATCTCTTGTGGACCCAACCGAGAGCTGCTCATCTAGTGCTCACCCCCGCATGTCACCACCGAAAATACAACTCCCTTCCTGTCTGCCTCTCTCCTGGAGATTAGAGTGAGTCAGAACGCTCAGTAACCCGGCCTGCATCAGCAGCACAGCCTACCACAGTTATTAAAAGAAAGCTGCCTGCAATGCCCAACATCAGCTCTGTCTCTCTCTCTCTCTTTCTCTGTACTGCACAAACGTATATTTGTTCCATACCGGCAGCCCTTCTTTTTTTAAGTTCCTAAATTCTCTCCCTCACTCTTTGGCAGGCGGCAATGTATTTTCCAGACTCAGCCAAAAATATAGGGCATGCGCTGCAAGCAGTCTCTGAGGACCACATCAGCAAGTGATGGACGGGCTACAGCGTTCGCCCGTGTGTGTGTGTGTGTGTGTCGCTGTGCAACACAACACTGCCGGACCACCACAATTTATGTACTCCAGCAGCAGTCCCTTATATATTAATATACTTAATGGCCTTTCAAGTCTAATTTGAGTAAATTCAGTAATTTGCACGTTGTAACATGGCGAGAGGCATTATTTGTTAAATGGAGAAACCATTACGACAGCATTAGCTTTCAACACGCAGCCATGGCAAATTTCAGATTGCTAACTTAGAAGCTCTTAATGTGATGCCAGTCCTGGAGTTATTATAAGAAATGCGCTGTCTCGTATTGCTCTGTTCTGCTTCTAATTTCATATCAGTTACACTTGGAGAAGAACTCAATCCACATAAAAATCACATTCGTTTCTGTTTTCCGTTATTTCGTGGCTATGATGAAACTGATGAACCGAATAAAAACGAATACACAATTTGCCTCTTTCTGGACACATTTTACGCACAATAAATTTAATACTTTTTGAAGTTCATTTTTTGCAGCCTTTGCATACACTGTAAAACATTCGGTCAAATAACCCAAGAAAATGTTAACATCTACACTAACTGGTTCTATTTAGGTGAAATATACTAGCTAATATAACTATATCAACTTGACTACATTCGGTTCAAGTAGATCAGAAAGAGCATTTCTAAGATGGATTCACTGAGAAACTTCACTGAGTTAATCAGGTGACTTTAAATAACCTGTTAGAGCGACAAATCATTGTTTAACATCTTCAAAAGTTTTTTTTTTTTTTTTTGGCTCATGGAGATATTTCATGTCAATTGATGATAAAAATATCAGATGTTGCCATAGTTGCATTTGCAGAATGTACATCTAAACTCAATACACCTAATGGAGAGTAACAGTGGAGTCTAATATTCGCCCTTTTCTTTAATAATTTGTATTGATTCTATTCATTTGTGATATTCTGTTTTGGTGTAGGACTCTTATCATTTGTTGTAGGTAAGGTGTTTTTTGTTTAAGTTAATACATGTTTTCACTTTTAGTCTAGTTTAGTGGTTTGATTTCTGCCCTTGTGTTTAGATGCCATTGACATAATTTTAGTATTATATGTGTGTATGTATTTATTGTTTGTTTGTTTATCTGTCATGTGATATATTCATGTGGTTGATCACGTTGTATCATATAAGGGCTCACCTGTGAATGTGTCCATTGTCTTTACTTTTGGTGAGAATATGCAATACATATTTTTCTTTTGGAGCTGTGGTCTGCCAACTTTTCCTTGTTTTTACTTTCTTTTTTTTTTCTTCTGTGGTTAAGTACACTCATTGAGATTTTTTTTGCCCGTTAGATGTGAATATACATCTGAGCAGTTTTAAATCTCAGTAATGTTTTATATTATGATATGGTGCAAGTAATTCAAGAAAAAATGGTTTATATATTAAATAATCAAGTGGTAATGGCATTTTTTTTTGACAAACCTACATTTAATAATAATAAAAAAAAATCGAAAGTACTTCATCTCATTTAATGATTTTTTCTTTTGGAAACTTGATGAATGCAAACTGAAAGATTATTCATAAGGGGTGTAACAATCTCTCATGTCACGATTGGATAATTATTGCTATACTGAACTCACGATACAATATGGTTTGTAATCAACATAACTGTTGATTAAAATGCTAAATTTGGTATTACATTGGGGGTGGAAATGAATAGGCTTGGACTTCGTGCTGGTAACCCAATGCACAGGACAATGGCCACATCAGAATAAAAATATTCATGATTTTGAAGCTGAAAATACAGAATTATTCTGGACGAATATGTTTGCATTCTGTCACTGACTAGATATATATAAAATAATGTAGGCCACATTTTACTGGTAACACATTTGGCATTATCATTATATTCCCCCATTGCATTATCACACATTATACTTAACATTAAATATAGTAGTTTAATGTAGAACTGACACTAAACTCTGTAAACTTGTTGTATTTTTGTATTGCGATATATTGTGACATGATATATTATTACACCCCTATTCATAAAAAAAAAAGTCTGGCATCATTGTAAAACCGCTTCAAATTCAAATCGATGAAAATAAGTTATAGTTTTAGTTTTATAGTAAATAGTTTTGACTCAAAATGTTTCTTTGTAATTTTTACATGTAAATAACCTAAAGCGGTCTTGCCCGCTGACAGCTACGCGAATATATCTACAACAGTACAGCAAAACCTCACAACCTTCTACCACTGAACAGTCTATACACTGTGATAGCGGCCTAGTCCTAGCATTGCAGTTTGTTAAACCTAATGGTCCATCAGAATGGTGTTGCCCGCAGGTTTATATTCGAAGTATGTACTACAGATCCCTTTGTAATTACCTCAGGCTGTAATCCATTAAAGCATAGCCGATTATCTAGGGAAAGTGTTTGGAGCTCCAACCTAAAACCTGACCATCTGAGTGGCCATCATGCTCTCTTTGTGTAGCAGCCATGTTTCAAAACACTGGCTTCAGGCAACAAGTGCTGCTATTTCTCTCTCTCTCTCTCTCTCTTTTCATCAGCCCCCCAGGCAGACCATCAAACCATCTGCTTTCCATCTAATGAACACAGCCGTGGGTCTATCGCAAGTTATCGTCTTCCACAGGGCTTCATGAATCCTCGCGTGATCGAGGTGATGCTTAAAGACGACAGACAGGCAACAACTGAAAGCTGTGCTAGATCAAATTATCACCCTCTAAATTTATCCCAAAGCCAAAATATTTAACTTGAAACACAAATAGTCCCACACTTGCTCACCCCACATAGAACCGAATGCAGAATTAGGAAATTGGTTATATTATAAATAAATGAATATATACATATATAATATATATATATATACACACACACACGCACACACACACACATCTGACAATGAAACGTCATTCAATGCAACAAGTAGTGATGAAAAAAATGTCACCAGATGACTTGAATAGCTCTATTTGGAAAGAATTAATCATTCTAGAATGATTGGGGTGATTTTGTAGTGGAGTGAATCTGCATAGAAAATAATAGAACAAAGATACAAATGAAATAAACAGTGCTTTGTGCTTTTTTGGGTAGGTCCAACAGTATTTAGGTACAGAAATTAAATAACCAAATGTAAAATATATAAATAATCTTTGTTGAAGCTACAAAAGTAATCTTCTCTCTGTATTTTGTTGTTTGATTAACATTAAAGACACAGACAGCAGCAGAAATATTTGGCTGCTGTCACTTTAAGACCGCATGCACGGATCCAATATAATGATACACACTCATTTTCTTTCTAAGCGAAAAATGTGTTTATAAGGATACTCATGTAGAAGGGCATAATTTTGTGTGTACTGTATTTATCCGTTCAAGCACAAATAGAGCAAGAGGAAGGGAGTGGAATGCATGCCTGTCTGTGATGCTTTGTGTGCGAGTTCAGAATTGAGTTCTCTATTGTGTGTTTTTGCGCTTGAATGGTTTCAAATCACTTGAATGTTTAAACTGACAGGACCTAAAACACTCGCATATGATAAACTTTCACTCTATGATGATAAAACTTTACAATTAATCCAAGAATCACATGCTTTTCGACTATCGCTAATGCGCACATCAGGATATCGATGCGTTGTGCAGCCCTAGTAATGAGTCAGGGAATTTAATTTCTGGTTTTCCCCAAAATGCTTCGAATATCCTGCCTCTGCTCCATTTAACAGATCCGCACCTCATTTTGAATAGCATTTTTACACGCCTACCAGGAACACAACAGAACAGCATATTGTTTGTGTTGTTTCTGTTCACATCAAATCAACACTACAGCACCTAGGCTCTATAACAGATCAGTCAAGCATCTCTCCACCAGTACACCATATTTTATAAAAGTCTGAGTTTCTGAGAACTGATGTTCTGACGCCCTAATCGTTTTCTGATGGTCTGTTTGGTCTGTGTCAGAGTTCTTGAAATCTGCTGTCTAAAAGACTCACCGTTATACTGAAGGACAAAAAGACTGACAGCACATCAGTTAAAGTGAATCAGACCTGCTTCAACCTCTCCTGAGATTGCAGTGGAAAAAAGATCCAACATACAAGGTCTCAAAAGACCTGCTGACATCATCATCAAGAGCTTTCCAGGTCTAGGATTTCACTTCTTTTTTTTTATTTTCCTGGTTCCTTTTCGTCCCTTGTCCACAAACACTCAAAAACATCCTGTTCTGGTAATCAGACTCCTTTGAATGGGGCTTAACTCTTGTGGCCTTTCTAAAAGGCTTCTACACACATGTAGACACAAGATGCACACACGTACATAGAAACGGTTAAAGGGATAGTTCACACAAAAATGTTGCTCAGAAGCATGCATGTTTTTTCTTAGAACAATGAGGAACATAACACAATTGTGTAGATATGTGTTGTGTTGATACAAAATAAAGTACTTAATATTTGATGAAAATCTGCTACCAGCCCTATTTATTCAACCAAAAGGTTCTTACGTGTATATTGTTAATGTGGAAGATTTTACAATCTAAATTTCAGTATGTTCCTTAAACAAATGTAGCTTTAGAAGATTGGAATATATTGTGCTCAAATATTTAGATTTGTACAAAAGATTGCATGTTCACATATGGCTTCCTTTTTGTATGATAGAGCTTTAGTTGGCATCTGCAGATGGCACAGCGGATTGTGTTTACCAACAGTGGTTTCTGGAAGTATTCCTAGGCTTATTTAGTAATGTCATTGACACAATCATGCCGATGAGTGATGAGTGATGTGGTCCGAAGACCACGGGCATCCGATAAAGGTCTTCAAGATTTCTCCAGTTTCTCTGAATCTTTTGATGATGTTATGCACTGTAGATGATGAGATTTGCAAAGCCTTTTTTGATGTTTGATGTTGAGGAACATTATTTTTTAAAGTATTCCACAATCTTTTTACGCTCTCTTTCTCAGTTTTGCCCGTCTTTACTTCTGAGAGACTCTGCCTTTTTAAGACAATCCTTTTATAGCTAATCATGTTACAGACCTGATATCAATTAACTTAATTAGTTGCTAGATGTTCTCCCAGCTTAATCTTTTCAAAATGTCTTGCTTTTTCAGCCATTTGTTGCCCCCGTGCCAACTTTTTTGAAACCTGTAGCAGGCATCAAATTTGAAATGAGCTCATTTAGTGGATGAAAGTGTAAAATTTCTCCATTTAAACATTTGTTATGTTATCTATGTTCTATTGTGAATGAAATATTGGCTAAATATTGGCTGATTTGAAAGTCTTTTAGTTTTCATTTTATTCACATTTAAAAAACGTCCCAACATTTCCGGAATTCGGGTTGTAAAATATAATTTTTTTCCAATAGCAAAATGTTTATTTAATTCAATTATAATTGATGTGAAAATGAATGAAAATTTAAAAACATTCATAAAAAAAAAAAAATAAAATAAAAAAAAATCATTGATTGTATGTATGTAGGTCACAGTTTAGATTAGGGTCCAATTCTCACTATCAACTACATTTTTTGCCTCAATAAACTTTTTACTGCTTATTAATAGCTAGTAAGGTAGTTATGTTTAGGTATTGGTAGGATTATGGGATGTAGAATACGGGCATGCAGAATAAGACAATAATATGTGCTTTATAAGTACTAATAAACAGCCAATATCCTCCTAGTAAAATGAATGCTAATAAGCAGTTATAGTGAGAATTGGAGCCTAAAACTAAAGTGTCCCCATACACACACACACACACACACACACACACAGTAGATGTACCACTTAAAAGCAATTGTAGATCTGACTCTTGGTAGATTGTGGATTTTTTAGATTTTGGTTGCTTTTGTTGTCATCTAACACTAATTTAGAGAAGGTGACAGATTATTCATATAAACTGTCTCTTTAACAGAACACAATGCAGCCTCTGCAATGCAGAACAATGAACCTTGCAAGTTCCTGTCACAATAATGAATCAGGTGTGTTCTGAACAAACTCTCTTTCTCTTACAGTTGCTCCTAGAGAGAGTGTCTATATGTGAATGTGTTGTCTCCTGTCATGCTCTGGGAATATATGGTCAGGGTAATTACCGCTATCTGAGCCGGTGCTACCGTCCTCACTGTTCGAACCCTCTGGGACTGATTATGCCCCCGCTCTGAGCACCACTACTGCTGCCTGGACGACCCCTTCGCTGTCCTTCAATAAGTGATTCATCAAAGAGAGACAAGCCCACACGGAAACACAGACGGAAAGAGAGACCTGCGATCAGGTAGAGATCAGAGGAGAGTGACGAGTGTGACTGAAACACACACACTTGAGACTGGAATCATAATGCAACTCAAAGCACACACAATTTTTTGACTTAACTATTTAATTTAGGACAGTGGTGCACATGTTAAGTTAGTTTTGTTTGTTTGTTTTTTTTTTACATCAAATTGTCACATAGCCACATAACACAATCAACCTGTGTAGTGGACAAGCCTAACTGAAGCAAATCATAATAATATTAAATGTGTCAAACTTGACAAGCTTAACATTTTTGATAAGCTTTTTACTTTATGTAATGTATGGGATCAGCAGTACATACGAGTTTGGTTATGATACCAGCTTTTGTGCAGTAACTGCATATTGCATCATGATTTCATCCTCTACCTGAGCACAAGTGCCACTTTTCAACACGTTTGGTATCCCCAAGAACATAACACTAACTCCTCCTAATCTTCATATAAGAGAATATTAAACATTTACTCAAAAACACATAACACTTCATTTTAACATTTAAGCTGCGTCCGAAATTGCGTACTGTTGAGTAGGTACTACATTTGAATTTAAATTTACTTCACGATCGTTGAAAAAAAAAAAAGTATGTTCTATATAGTTTGAATGCGTGTAGTATGAATGAATTCGGATGTACTACATCTGCCATGTTGTTACTGTAACATGGCTTACCAGCGTCAGTTCCGTCCCTTCAACTCCATTCACAAATCCTCTCCTGTGGCCTCATGGGATATTAAAGTGTCCATCGTATGTGCACTTCAGAATCTCACCGGAAGTAGTAAGTCATCTGGGTACTTTTCGCCTACTGTGTTTCAAATACTATGAATTCGGACATACTACTCTGTTCGCATACTGTTTTTCACGTACTATATAGTAGAGAAGTATTCGATTTCAGACACAGCTTTACTCTCCTAATCTCTTCCAATGCAGAGCATACTGGGAACAGGAAATCCACTGTCCAGTTTCAATTAAAGGTGCAATAGGTGATGTTATACTGGTTGAAAGTTTCTTCATATCCTGATGGCAATCACTATGTTAAACGGTCTAAATGTATTTTTATAAATATATATCAACCGTGGAAGGCGTAGGACCATAAAATGTTCACCCAATCTTTATATTTTCTGTCTGAATGAAATATCATGATGTCCTACCTGCATGTCAACATATGTTTTTACATACCCTCGTGCACCCTGTTAGCGCAGACATCATACATCATCAACGCGTTTCATGCTATGCAGAGTTTATGTAGACAGACGTCAGTCACGGAGCACCGCAAACAAACAGCAGCCATGTTTTACACTTCCTACCGAATCAAAACAACAATTTCATTATTATCGTAATGTTACGTGCTTTGAGACATGAGGTAGTTTAACGTCTCTTGTGACATTTTACAGAGAGCAGCTGTGTGTGTGCGCGTTCATGTGTTTTGGAAGAGGCATGGTTCTGGACAGCGATTTGCAGGGAGGGTGGGATTGTATGCTTTCAATGCTAGCAGGCTAACGTTAGCATTTCCCAGATCACCTACTGCACCTTTAATGCAAGAAAATGTATTCATAGCTCCAACACAAAATGGATGTAAACTTAGATAAAGAAATGGAACACAATGACACAGTGATATAATTTTTAAAAATTGTGTGTTGTATTAGCTCATTTTAATAAAGTAAATGAAAGAACGAGAGAAAAAAACAAAAAACAATTTTGAGTGTGTAGGCCTATTTGTGTCTAGGACTTTTGTCCTACAAAGTAAGTTAGATCTGACGAAACCTTTGGGAATGTCCTCATTTATAAAAACAATATAAAAATAAAATAATTAATGTAACTAAAAACAAATATTTTTAGCTATAATTGTGGTGTGGGTTTTGTTTAGTCTACTGCATATTCAACAACAGAAGCAGATAGCTAAGTAAATATGTGTCTATCTATTTGTATTCTATGTCTTTGTGTGTCATTTATGTGTTTATAGCTGTGAATTCATGTCAGGTAAAAGTGCACTGACCGCACACTGCCAAAAACACTGAGCGAAACCACTATGAATGTGACTCATACTGCTGAGTGTGTGTGTTTGTATCGGTGTGCCTGGGCTTCCCTTACCTTAAAAAATAAAGAAATCTGAACACTTTACACACATACACTACTGTCACTGTCTAACATATTTGATGCAATGAAAGAACAGCCTTCAAGTCCCGCTCCCATCATTAAATCTCTCCTTTCTCTACAGTATCTCTCTCAACATGTGTGATTTGTGTTTCTGGCAGTAATAATCAGCTCCAAACCCAATTATAGCTTGTAAAACGCACTAAACCAGATCACACACAAGTTTACTTCGCTATCTAAATGAGGCCATACCATATATCTGCTAATGCTAATTCTATGACTACAGGCAAACCCAGCGTCTAAAAGAAAACGGTTTGTGTTTATTATATTTATGAATGATTTTTACCTCAGAGGACATTCCATAAGTGAGGTTTTATCAGATTTAAGCTAACTTCTGGTGACATTTTTGTCTCTAAGGTACAACTAACTAAACTCACATAAATAGAGCCACTCTGATCTTAGCAACCACCTCCACAAATGCATTGAACACAACACACACCCTCCGTACGTGAAGAACATAAGTGTTTACAAAGACACTCACACACACACAGAGAAAGCTCTAGGCAGCTGCGCAGTCTGAACACGCTCCACTTCCATTATGAGCAGAACAGCCATAGTTTACCAATCCCCTTGGCTATAACAAACACATAAATACACAACACAATGGACTATGAGAACTTACACACATGTACAAAACACAAACATGATAAACAACAGAGCACAGAACACCATAAAGTGCTAAACCTCAGAATACACAATGAATGTATGCATGTCATGTATGTATCACATGTATATACACATGAACATATACACTAAACAACCACTAACAAGTACCACCCATGACTTTTGTTAAATTTCACAAAGCCCAGGACAAAATTTATGGATGGGCCCCCTCTTTTTTGGGCCAAATGTATAGTTGAGTTCCCAGACTTAACAAAAAAGGAAAAATAAACCCGCCATACCGCCACTCCCTATCAAGAGCTATTTATCAAAAGAAGAAAGCCTTCTACTTACAATATGGATTCTGAAATGAAATCAACAAGTATAAACACAAGAAAAGACAATAATCAATTCTAAACAGATTGTTCTAACATTCTGACTCTAAATTTGAGGCAAGTGGAACATCACAACGACAAAACTGAAACTCAATCAGACGAAGCCGTGTAGAATGCAAGCAGCTCTGATTCATGTTCTACTTTAGAGGTTTACATGTATTCATTTGACAGACATTTTTACCCAAAGTAATTGCATCACTTTCAAGGTATATATTATCAGCTCATTCCCTCGAAATGCATGACCATGAAGCTGCTCTACCGCAAATCTACTGTACATACAAATAACATGAAAGGCATAAAAACAATACGCCCATATAGCTTAAATCTAATTTAAAGGGATAGTTTAGTCGGTCATCATTTACTCCTCCTCAAGTTGTTCCAAACCTGTATGAATTTCTTTCTTCTGCTGGACACAAAATAAGATATTTTTAAAAACATTTGTAACCAAACAGTTGATGGACCCCATTGACTTCTATAGTAGAGGAAAAAAATAAATAAATAAATAAAAACACTATAGAAATCAATGTGGTCCATCAACTGTTTGGTTACCGACATTCTTCAAAATATCTTCATTTTTGGGTGAACTACCCCTTTAAATCTGCCTCAAAATTAAGCTAGTACTGCAACATTGACATTTTTCATTTAAGTTTAAATAAAGAAATAAAACATAGAAAATGTCTTTGGCATAATAAACATAATTGTCAAGGCAAGGATGGCAAGGCTTTGACATAAATGAATGCAAGATGATGCTAAACACTGTTTGAATGCTAACAAGTACTGCAAAAGCCTACTGGATTTGGATTATTTTGAAAATATTAGTTGAGTAACTTTTGAGTAACATTGAAAACAAATCCTATATCCTATGTGATGAACTTTTCAACATTAATTTTTCAAGAAATAGACTGCCTCCCTTCATTATGGCCCACACATTTCCCCCCAAAAATCTGTTGTCCCGTACTAACTGCGGCACTAGTACTGCTATAATTTACTAGATAATACTAAAATGATTAAAGGGTTAGTTCACCCAAAAATGAAAATTCTGTCATTAATTATTCACCCTCATGTCATTCCACACCTGTAAGATCTTCGTTCATCTTCAGAACACAAATTAAGATATTTTTGATAAAATCCAATGTGTGATCCAATGTAAAATCCAGTGAGGCCTACATTGACAGCAAGTTAAATTATACTTTCAATGCCCAGAAAGCTACTAAAGATGTATTTAAAACAGTTCATGTGACTACAGTGGTTCAACCCTAATACTATGAAGGGACAAGAATACTTTTTGTGTGCCAAAAACAAATAAGCTGCTTCATGAAGTTTTGAAATCACCCATCACTAGATATTGTTGAATAAAGTTGTTATTTTCTCCTTTTTTTGGCGTACAAAAAGTATTCTGCTTCGTAACATTACGGTTGAACCACTGTAGTCACATGAAGTGTCTTTAGTAGCTTTCTGGGCATTTGAATGTGCTGAACGATGAACGAAGGTCTTACGGGTGTGGAACAGCATGAGGGTGAGTAATTAATGACAGTAATTAATATAATTAATGACAATTTTCATTTTTTGGTGAACTAACCCTTTAAGTCATATACTGTACATGACTATGCTGATCATTTAGTAAAATGGTATCGCCACAAGACTTTTTTCTAAGGGGAAAGCAATATAACTACTTTATAGAAGATATGATCAATTATGAATCACACACTCACATACAAACAAATACTAAGCAACAGAACAACAATAAACTACTACCCCAAGTGCACAAACACAGGTGTTTGTCTTATAAAGGTTGCACGCCGATCAATGCGCTTTTGATTTGAGCTTATCCACACTAGTGTGACAGTGACGTAAGTGGCAACTTTAGTGAGTTTATGGGTAAATTACCTCTGTGAACAACATCTTGTCAAACGGAGCTCTAACAAGTTATCGACCCACCACTGCCTTGTCCTAAATGAGCTGCTCCTCTGCTTCCGGTAACATCAACCCACTGAAAAACAGAATTTATCTCAAGCGACGTAATGAATCAGAGCCTAACAAAAACACATCAGGAAAAAATGCTGGAGGAATATGGGAGAGAAGGGGATATCAACGAGCACATAGATGAATGTGTGTGAGCGGATGTGAGTGGGTGGTCCAATTTAAAGTTTCTAATCACTTTAAAATTAGTTTGTTTGTTTTTCTGAGTAGTAAGCAGGTTAATGCACCTCATTCCTTTAACAACAATGAACGTCATTGCTTTTAAAAGGGTGGTTGATTATTTCACTTTTTTAACTTTAGTTAGTGTCTAATGTTGCTTTTTACGCCGGACTGCTTCACAAACTAAGGTCAATTTAATGCTGGATTTGCACAAAAGATTAACATGACGGCACATGCTAGTCAATGAGTTGAATCAACTCCACAGCAACTACAGAAATGTATCCACTATCCGTTCAGAAACGTCCAGTTGCATTCTATAAGCTGTATCTTCTCAAGCGACAATACTATAGAAATGAAACTTGTATATATTTTAGAGTAGTCAATGTGCTGCTTGTATAGCAGTATAGATTTACTGTCCTCTGAAAATAACATTTAACAGTAAAATTTGGTGCTTTGAGTACAATTCTCTCATACTGACCGCTGAATGTTCAACATGACACCTCATGGCAAAGAACTCTCTAAGGATTTGAGAATTAGAATTGTTGCTCTCCACAAAGTTGGCCTAGGCTATAAGAAGATCAGTAACACTCTGAAACTGAGTTACAGTACAGTGGCCAAGGTCATAGAGAGAGCTTTTCCAAGACGGGTTCCACTCGGAACAGGCTTCGCAAGGGTCGATCAAAGTAGTTGAGTCCTCGTGCTGTGCAGAAGCTGGCTTCAAAAGACAGACGCATGAGTGCTGCCAGCATTGCTTTAGAGGTTGCAGAAGCGGAAGGTCAGCTTGTCAGTGCTCAGACCATACGCTGCACACTGCAACAAGTCAGTTTGCATGGCTGTCGTCCTAGAAAGAAACCTCTTCTGAAGCTGGCTCACAAGAAATCCCGCAAACAGTTTGCTGAAGACAACCTGCCCAAGAGCATGAATTACTGGAACCATGTCCTGTGGTCTGATGAGACTAAGATAAACTTATTTGGCTCAGATGATGTCCAGCATGTGTGGCGACGCCCTGCTGAGAAGTACCAAGAAAACTGTGTCTTGCCTACAGTCAAGCATGGTGGTGGTAGCATCATAGTCTGGTGCTGCATGAGTGCTGCTGGGACTGGGGAACTGCACTTCATTGAGGGGAACATGGATTCCAACATGAACTGTGACATTGTGAAGCAAAACATGATGCCCTCCTTTCAGAAACTGGGCCGAACGGCAGTTTTCCAACATGATAACGACCCCAAACACATCGCCTTGCTGAGGAAGTTGAAGGTGAAGGAGTGGCCAAGTATGTCTCCAGACCTGAACCTTATTGAGCACCTGTGGGACATCCTCAAGCGGAAGGTGGAGAAGCGCCATGTGTCTAACGTCCGGCAGCTCTGTGATGTCATTATGGAGGAGTGGAAGAGGATCCCAGCAACAAGCTGTGCAGCTCTGGTGAATTCCATGCCCAGGAGAATTAAGGCAGTGCTAGATAACAATGGTGCTCACACAAAATATTGACACTTCAGACACAGTTTTGACATGTTCACTTAGGGTGTACTCACTTTTGTTGCCAGCTATTTAGACAATAATGGCTGTATGTTGAGTTATTTTTAAAGGACAGTAAATCTGTACTACAATACAAGCTGCACATTGACTACTCTAAAGTACATACAATTTTCATTTCTATAGTATTGTCGCTTGAGAAGATATACTAAAATGGTTGCTGAAATGTGAGGGGTGTACACTTTTATTTAATCTCGATTTTAAGCATGCTTTACCTTCGAAAGGAAAATCAGTCATCAAAAAAACTTTATTTTGTGATTTTAAACAATCAACAAATTACTGTGACACTAAGATAATCACTAGTCAGCTGATGGACAGAACAAGGCGTTTCTTTAAAGCTGCAGTCCGGCATTTTTCCTCTTTGTCGCCATCTCTGTTTGAAACCTGCAATTCAGTCATATGCGGAATTGTTATCGTTACGTGCGTTGTGCATCGGCACAACTCCTCAAGCGGATAAATCTAATGTTTGCTGTCAATCACTACACCGGTGTGGATACTGTACTTCAGAATCACAGATTCTACATCTTGAAAGTATGACCAATATAAGAATTTCACTGGAAAATATCAGCTGAACAAGTAAGTAACATTTCTGCCACTTTTGTTCTGACCAACTGAGGAAAAAAGCAATTTGGCATACAATAAATCATGCTGACAATGGTGATTAAATCTAACGATCACTTAGCTCGAATCACGTCAAAAAACCTGCAAATTATTATTATTATTATTGTTATAGTTTGTTCTCAAATTGTTAATGTTAACAACATCAGCATTGCGTGACTGTGTATTAGCATTACCTATAGATTTTAATATCTTTAGCCACTCCACAGTCTGAAGTCTTTTGCTTTTGACTACGGGTGAATCTCCAGTTATTACTGATGATTGTCATTTGGACCTTTCTGGATTACAATACGCCATAAAAAAGATAAGTTTAGCTATTTCAGCTGCTGTGAGAAAAGGCTATAAATGATCCGCTACAAGCAGCATCCTCACATGATATAGCTACTTGCTGGAACTCCTTACTTACTGTTTACAGACGTGACGTAATGACGCAAAGACTAACTGCTGCATGCTCGAATTTCCCGCGGAAATCTACCAGGTCGCTCTTATAAAACATTATTACAAGCTTACCGTTGTGAATCGGGCTAAGATAAGGATATAGTTTTGAACACTGGCTGGTTATGTACTTGCTCAAAAATTGATTTTGGATAATTTTTTTACCAAAAAACGTTCCAGACTGCAGCTTTAAAAGTCAATACATTTTCTATCCAAATTACTTCCTTTGTAAGAATGCAGTGATTCTGCTGTGATTCTAGGTTAGCTGCTATTAAAGTGAGCCATGATTGGCTGGTTTAAATGATCAAGTCGCTTCTGATTGTCAGGAAGATAAGAGTATTTCTCAGACTTCTAACAGAGAGGATGTTTAGTGTGCATTTGTGTGTAAGTGTGTGTGTGTGTGTGTGTGTGTGTGGTTGGCACTGATGGTGGCATACTGGATCAATACACATCAGGCTCGCCGGCGAGACAGACAAGGGCGTCACCAAATCGACAGCATGTGCTCAGAGCGCATCATTCACCAGCCTCCACACACACACACATAGATCACGTTATACGCAACTAACTAAATGACAGCAATTCGCCTGTTTCTATTAAACCTTTGACAAAATCACCCTGGAACATTAAAAACTGTGTTGGCGCTGCCGCTGATCCAAAGAGAGCAGTTAGGCTATCCAGGTCTTTTCAATCACACAGTATCATTATTCCTGTGTTACAAATATACATATTATCATAGAAGTACTGGGATAAAAGTTTATAGTTTGGATATAAACACTGATATCTACGAAAGCGATCAAAATACAGCAAATCACCCTTTGAAAGTAACTTGGTGCTATAACGACTGTATCTATTACATTGTTACACCAGTAGGTGGCGACAAGTGACTGTTAATAAATGTATTTGTCATTGAATCATTAATTCAAGAGATTCGTTCAAATATACTGATTCATCCATCAATGAAACAAGAGAAATATGAGTAAGTCATTGAATCATTCATTAAAACCGTTTTTTTTTAAAATAATTAATTCATTAGTTTAAATAGACTGTAGAAATTAACATTTTGTCAGAACCTTTAATTAATTACATGTTATTTTTCTGTTCAGAACTGTAGGAGAATTGTGATCTCTGTGATTATCTGTAATCATGCAGCTCTAATTCCAATTTTGAAAATGTCATTTTGCATTTGCCACACATTCTTCACACATTTTCACTCAGAAATTGTTAGTAAATTTCACAAATAATTACAAAGAAATGGGAAGTAACACATTGAATTAAAAATTGAATTTTGAAGTTGAAAGACTGAAATAGTATTTTCTTGTAAAACGTACTGTGCTTCAATAATCTTTGTTTTATTTACTTCGAAAAATCATTACAGTGCAGTTATATTGTGTTCATCTTATTGTGTGTGTCGTTCAGAGGTGTATTCTTAGCCTAAAATCACATGCTCAGATTTCAACCGCCAGTCGACCACACTGGACCAAACCCTGCATTTCGCTCACTCTTTCTATCTATCGTTTCTCTCTTCTGGTCTACCGAGCTGGATCAAACCCAATGTACTCATTTTGACTCTCACTTTCTTTCCCAAGAAAGCAAACAGCACACACACACTGCAAATCCACTGAACGCAGTCGAATCCGCAACAGCATCAGCGCTCATTAAAGAGACGCTCCCTTGAGCAGTTGTTCTTGACTCGAAGCTTTATTACATGACTAATTACAATGCTGTTAATTAGCTGCTATGATCATTGAGAAACGCAAATGAAAGACAAAGACAGACAGGGAACAAAAGACCTGTGACTTTTGTCCAAACAAGGTACTTGAGTGTTTTAATAAGCTCACACACACAGAATGTGTCTTAAAGTCTACCTAGACAGGGTCAAATACACTTATTTTTACAAAAAAAAAAAAAAGGAATTACCATGATCTTGGGATTTGGTGCAATGGTAATACATCAAACTATAAAAAATACTAGTGATGCACTGAAATTTCAACAACTAAAAGCAGGCAGAAACAGCAATTCTCAGTTTTCTTGTTTCAGCTGAAATGGTTTTGGAGGGCTAAAATCCTTGACAGAAACAGTGATTTTTAATTAGCAATTCTCTGATGACGTGTTTTGACTCTGTTAGTGTCTATTTCATGCACACAACATGGATAAGCTACAACAACTAAATATGTTTGCCATGTGGATGCACTTCACTATGAACAAAAATTATGCTTTTGCTAAATTTTGCATGTTTGGTTTTGGTTTTCAGCTAAATGAAAACTTAATTTGATGCCTCATTACCAAAGAACTTTACTACAACAGGTTTAATTTATCACCTGAGAACACAAAACCTTGAAGAGGATAAAGAGTTCAAGAGTAACCCAAATATAATTTTGGTTTTCAGCTAAATTAAAATTTTAAGTTCCCTTTCGCAAGGGAACTCAACACTGTGTTTGGCACGCTTTGGGGAACGCCTCCTTGTGAACCGGTGTCTAAAAAAATTATCAAATGACACCAATCCTATTGGCCAGCGACAGCCTATGAGGTCATAACTGGCGCGACCCGGAAGTATATAAGGAGTGCCTAGAGAAGCAGTCAGTATCTCTTCGTTTTCAGGGACTGTTTTGTTTGATTGCGATTCATGAAATATGGTAAGAGAATATGTCTAACAAACGTTTCAGAAATTGTGTGGACTCATGTCCCAGGTTTTTGACACCTGATGACACACACAATCTGTGCGTTTTCTGTCTGGGGGAAGAGCATGTACGGAGAGTGCTTGAGGGTGCTGTCTGTGCAAATTGTGAGCATCTACCCATCCAGACGCTCCACTCTCGTTTGGCCCTCTTCTCAAGGGAAGAGGGTCCGGCATCTGTGCCTGGTGGTTCTGGTCCCACTCGTGCTGAGGCAGAGCGGCGACTGATATCATGGGGTTCTCAGATAGAGCTGGCTGAGGAGTTTGAGAGAGGTGTAAATCTCTTGCGACCCTTAGCGGAGGATGATGTGTTGTCATTAACATTATTGGATCTAGCAGCGAGTGCTCTTCTGGCTTCTAGCCCAAGAGAGCAGGAGATGGCGGATGAAGAGAAAGAAGGCGAGCCTTCTAAATCTTCAAAACCACCCTTCCCCGCGTATGCGGAGCTGCTGGAGGTTATGGAACACACTTCTGGCAGGCTGCAGCTGCCATGGGAGCACCTTTCGAAAGAAACCGTTCGCGGACGGCTCGACGAGCGGTTCCTTTCCAATCATAACCCTGCAGCACTCGTGAACCTTCCATTCCTTCCAGATCTCCATGTAGCGATTGAGAAGGCATGGAAGAACCTGTACTCTGCTCGTATTTATTGACATCAGTGAGCTAATTTCGCTGATGTTGAGAGAGTGAGCGAGCACGGGTATGCGTCGATGCCCCCTATTGACGAGACGTTCAAACTATCTCATCACAGGGCAGGCACCGACACTAAAAGCTCCGGACCTGCCTTCAAAAACCCCTTAAGATGACTTCTCGCATGAATAGCAGGACATACGCAGCAGTGGGTCAGGCTGGTGCTGCCTTACACACGATGGCTGTGGCGGTGGTGGGAAAGTTCAGAGAGGCGAAGGCGCGCTCGGCAGCGTTTAAGACGTGCATACCGCTGAAATCCGAATCTGGTCCCAGACAGACAGGAGGTTCTGGCCAGTCCCCATTTGAGGATCGGAGGCAGGGCCAGAAGTCCAGTGTTGCCTCTCGGGCACCTCCTCCTCCTAGGAGCAGGCGGGACTCCAGGAAGAAGAGGGATCTAAGGGAGGTAATCGATTATATTAAGTTCCCATTAGGTTGGCTAGAATGTTTTCAAATTAAAATAGAAACTTGATAGCCACCATATGGTAGAGTAGCTTTCTCCTCTGGTTTAAACTAGAGTTTGTATTAGAGATTAGCACTACAGATAGATCTAATATTAAGCGTCAGCTTTCGGGCCGCCTGACATTGTTTTGCTTGGGTTGAGCATCACTCCTCTGAGCTCTTGATTTACAAAGTTAGATTATCAGAGTTGCCTCCTCTCTATTTGAAAGTCTGTGTTAGAGGCTGCTGTTTCTTAGCCTCAGGCAGATCTATGCTTATGTGTGGCCTTATAGGCCCACAGCTATAGCTGGCCTAGGCTAGAACTAGGGTTTAGGTCATATGCTAAAGCATTTAACCCTTTTTATACTACCCCTGTCAGGTGAGTGTAGTTTCCTAGTTTTGGCCTCCTCTTATCAGAGTTGTCAGGCCAAGGCCCGTTACCCCCTTTCCCTTACGGTGTAGGTGCAAGATCAGATAGCAGCTAGGGTAGCAGACTTTTGCCAAGTCTCCCTGGTGCTGTTGTCTCTGGTGGATAGGCCCCTTATCACTATGTGTATAAGAGACTAATATTGTTGCTGTGGCCCCATTTCCCCAGAAGTATTTAACTGGTACTCTGACTTGTCTTTTCCCCCGAGCCCCTTGAACTGTGTTCAAGCTTGAGTGAAACGGTTGTAACTTTTTTCCATAAAAGCTTCTGTTCCTTAGGGTTCAGTACAGATGTTTCTATTTTGGTGAGAAGGACCCTGTGTTGTTCAGGGTAGGATGAGTAGCACTACCCCTGTTTCTCAGGGTTGTTTATGCTTTAGTACTGTTAGTTCTGATTCATGTTCTACACTATATGAGCTCAGTAACTCTTATAATACTGCCACAGGTTAGCACCCATATCTTCTGTAGTAGTAGGCTTTTGTTTTGGCCTCCTTCAGATTATGGTGACTAGTTCTACTCCCCTTGCTTTAAGGGTAAAAAGTGTTTTTACTGAGTATACTGCCTGTTGGAATGTATAAAGCTCAGGCTGAGTTTATTTATTTTGAACCTCACTAGTTAGTTTGGTTCATAGGTAGCTCCCTTTAGAGTTGTACAACTGCCACAAGCTGACACTTGTGTTGTTGGAAGTAGAAGGCTTTGTTTGGGCCTCCTTCAGAGCACAATAGCTTGTTATATTACAAGGCTTGTTGGTAGATGTGTAGTTAAAGTTTGCTCACTTGGAGACTAGCACTGCCACAGGTTTATGTCCATGATCTTTTGAGGTAGTAGGCCTGTTTTTGGGCCTCCCTCAGATTATGGTGGCGTAATATTCTTTGTACTCCCCTTGCTTTAAGGGTATAAGGTGATTTTACTGAGTACATTGCCTGTTGGAATGTGTGGATGGATTTAAGCTCAGGTTGAGTTAAATTTGTTGACCTCACTGGATAGTTGGTTCTAATATATGGTTCCCCGTTTGGACCTCCTTCAGAGCATGATGGCGTAAGTTTGTACTCCTCTTGCTTAAAAAGTAAACAGTGTTTTTACTGAGTACACTGCTTGTTGGATTGTGTTGAGGTAGACTGTTACGTGTTCACTCTACAGTCTTATTTGCCAGTTAAACTCGGTTTCTATCAGAACGAGTTCCTATGTTTTGTGGGCTCTTGCATTGTCAGCAATTTAGTTTCTTTTAGGCGTGTGGCCTTCACAGGCCGCCCTGTAGGCGAATCCCCCACATTTGGGTCTCTCTAAGCAGAATAGGCATGTAGTTTCAAATGGCTGGCCTTTGCAAGGCTGCTGTGATTTTTCTACATTGGGTAGAATTCGTTCATGTTGCAGGCTCTCTGGGAGCCTCCATGATTTTGTGCCAGTATGATCTACCTGTTAGGTTGAGCTCAGTACTCCCCTCGGCTGGAGGGTTGTCCTTTATAGCACTTAGCTCCCTAAGTCTAGTCAGTCGTTGAAGGCCTATATAAGGCCTTCCTGTGGAAGACCAGCCTTTAAGCTGGTTGTACTCCCCTTGTTTGGGTCCCCTTAGAGTGCACAGCGTCCTCGGTGCATAGATAAGCAAGCACTGAGTAGATCCAAGGATTGAGCAGAGTTTACTCCCCTCACTTGTAAGGGTAAAAAGCGCTAAGCTGAGTCCCGCTCTCCAGGATGCCCATCTCTGCGATCTGGCCTTCTTGCAGTCACTCTTACTGGATATCTTCTCTGAGACTCTGTGATCAGACAGGTGGTTGGCCAAGACTAGGTCATTGTTAGACCAGGTCGGCCTCCCTGGTGGCAATCAGGGTCAAATTTCTTCCCCTGACAAGTGACTAGCTAGGGTTCCTTCGGGTCCCCCTGGCTACATTTCCTAAAAGGTACCCCTTTTTTCTTGAAAGAAGCTTGGTACCAGAAGCCTTTGAGTGGCCTTGGTTGGCCTTCTGTGGAAGGCCTCTTTGAGACTTATAGCTTGGGCTGTTGGCCATAAGAAATGCTGTCACTGACAGACTAAGTTGACCCGAGGGGGAGTGGCTCTGGCAGCGCAGTTGAACTGCTAGTTCTTGACGTGTGTTTAGCCATTCTTTGGCATGCACTCCCCTCAAGTATGGCGGCGTGGGTATATCGTTCCCCAAAGCGTGTCAAACGCAGTGTTGAGTTCCCTTTTGAAAGGGAACTTCTCAGGTTATGTATGTAACCATGGTTCCCTGAGAACAGGGAACGAGACACTGCATTTCCTGCCATGCATCGGGCTGCCCGCTGAACAGTCCCTTCAGACGATAAGGTACTGACTGCTTTTTTAGGCGCTCCTTATTTATTTCCGGGTCACGCCGGTTATGACGTCATAGGCTGTCGCCGGCCAATAGGATTGCCGTTATTTGATCATTGTTTCAGACACCGGTTCACAAGGAGGCGTTCCCCAAAGCATGTGAAAAAAGCAGTGTCTCGTTCCCTGTTCTCAGGGAACCATGGTTACATACGTAACCTGAGACGTTTTCTCAACTTGTTGTAAATTGAACTTGTTATAAAACAACAAGTTGCGAAAACTCAAAAATCTCCTGTAGCATGGTTGACTTTTAAGTTTTCTCAACTTAATTTTTTTACAGTGTGGTAACACCATGGTATTCTTTGAAGTGCTTTGGATTACCACATAAATACCACACAGTATATGAATTGTTTATTTAGAAAAGTGCCAATTTATGCTTAAATCTGCGTGAAATGACAGAAACCATCTTTAGAAAAAAAATAATTTGAAGTGTAATTGGATTTTTTAGTTTGCTTCACATCCCATTTGATTACATGTGGTGGCGTTTATGACCTATACTGCATGGACTTATGAATGGATCACTGAATCATTGACTCACCCAACTCACCAATCATACTCATTCAAAAACGGCAAATCATTCAAGAATGAAACGCTGGGAACTTTTCTGCTTTGTCCAGAACTTTTTTCATTGGCAAAATAGAGCAAAAACAGTCCAAATTGACAACGTTGTGTCTAAAAATTGTTGATTAATATAATCAACTTATTGCTTATTGAACTGTTGTATAAAATGAATATTACATTTTGCCATTATGCTGATATGCAAATTTTAATGTAACCTGATCAACCAACAAAAAAGGTTGGAAGATTTTATTTAGGCTATTTTATTTTTAAATTATTTGATTTATTTATATTATTATTGCTTTTATGCTTTATGCTTTTGTTGAAATGTATCATTTTAATATCACAGTCTTCTTTGAATTGCATTTAAATAATAGTATATGAATACAGTAGTAATTTTTAGTAAGGGATTAAATGCATCTATAATGCCCAAAAATGCTATCTAGGTAGGCAGGCAGCTCACTAAGTTTTGAGACACAGCCAAAGAGAGCCTGGTATTCGACTGTCTTAGACATTTGTTTATATGTGTGGCCCTCTGTCATACTGACGGGGCCCGACCGCACGCAGAAAGAAACTTTCAGAAAGAGCCCACTCTAATTACTCCGTCTTTCAGTCCTCTATGAAAAATGACAGACTAGAAGGGCAAGACAAAACAAATTAAGACTGAAAAACAAGGGAAAACATTGAAGAGAGGGGCCGTGGGGTGTAGGACGGGATCTGTGGGGGTCTCTACAGTTGACACAGCACTGAAGAGCATTCCAGCGCAAGCGGAGAACAAAAGCACGCACACACACACACATCGCACACAAACAATGGCACGAACGCTTTGAGACGCAACAACGGCACATCAGGACTCCCTACCCCCTCACACACCCAGAGCGGGGCGCTGATTTTATGTGAAGCGTCCACTGAGCCCTGGCATTTGGCAAAGACAGATGCTGAGATTCGGCTCACACACACAAGCTGGGCTGCGCTGGGAACAGATGGGGGAAGGGTCGCCCCACACAGGGACACATCCCTCCGTTTCTAAGGGAGAACGTCTGCATTGATCAGCGACGTGGAGGTCATTCTACCCGCATACACACACACACATAGACTGATGAACGCATAAAGGACAAACGGAACTGAACAGGTGGACCAGTAAAAAAAAAAATGTTTTCGAGAAAACATATCATGTATCCGAACAGACAGCTGTTTGGAACGCGGACAAAAGTGTGTGTGTGTGTGTGTGTGTTGCTCTTCACAGACACAACTACCTCCTCTTTCACTCAGTCAGACACTTTAAGCATAATCTTAATATGTGTTTCCACATATGGTTTGATGTTTTATAGTTTGTGCATTAGCAGAAAATAAACGCATCACTTTGCTGTGCTATCTAACAGCGATTAAATTGTAACAGGAAAATAACGCATTGACAAACATTAACAAATATACAGTTGAGTCATATTAACTAGTAATAGATTGATATATTAGAATAGAATGAGATTAGAATAGGCCAAAAGCTCAGGTCTAGTGCCAAAAAACACAATAAAAGCATCAGAAAAGTTGTCCATAGAGGGCTGCACGATTATGACGAAAGATCATAATTGTCCGTTATTCCTGTGAAGTTGTAACTGCGATTATTAATTATGATTATCACAATTACATTGAAAGATGTATCTTATCTTAGAGAATATCTTTATAGCATTGTTTGAAGCAACTGCATGCCATATTTTTGTGTAAAAAAAAAAGCTGAAAACACTCCTGAAATTCTTTATTGCTTTTCTATAGCATTAAGCCTCAAATGTCAACTATACATTTGTTTGGTCTCAACTTAAACAATAATAATAAAAAGTAAACATATTCATGTAATATAGGGGCTTTCGCACCATGTTGTTCTAGGAACGGCCCTATGGCCATTTTACCTGGTTGCATTCGCACCGCCAGTAGGAACTCTGAAGTGACATAAACTGTGCTTATTGTTGTGACTTTTATTTTGATGGCGTGGTGGACTTTTATTTTGATGTCGCTGAGACAGTATATGACAAATTAGTAGCTTTTTAGCTGAGCAGAAATACACAATCATGTTTCGCTTGGTCTGCTCAAAGTCGTGCTGGATTTTCTCTTTAGCGTAAGGTTGAGAGGCCCATCTATCACTGTTTTCTATGTTTGTAGAGTTAGTTCATGGAGAAAATATATAGGCTGTGTACATGGCTTTTAAAAATGGCGGATGCTGGTATTTCACGTTCGTTCGACCAGTCAGCGTACACTTACGTGACTGGTAGTTCCTTTTGTGCTGGGTTAGACCTTTTACACTCTGAAGTAGTCATGATTGGCCTCTCACAACGTAACGTGCTCTAAACACACCTCTTAAGCACGCAGAATATTGTAAGTGGATATTTTATGTAATCACGCCTTTGAATGATTACGCAATCGTGGCATCCATTATCGTAATTAGAAATTTGATCAATTGTGCAGCCTTACACTGTAAACAATAATTGTTGGTTTTACTTAAAAAAAAGTAAGTTACATGGTTGCCTTAAAATTTTGAATTCATTGAAATTAAAAATTGAGTTAATACAATGAAGGCGATTGATTTAATCAACAGAAACTCAAAATATTGTTATCTGAACCACATTGATTATCTAAGTTGATTTGACAAAAGAAAAAATGGAATAACAAATCATGAAAATAATCTTTTACAGTGGACCTGGGCGCTATAAATCATTTACTTTTTTGTGTTCCATAGAAGAAGAAAAAATCATACAAGTTTGGAATGATATGATGACTACATTTACTACCCCTATATTCCATGCAAAATATTAGTAAATTTTGTTTCAATTTAATTTCAGCATTGCTGTGGATCTGATTTGCTATTATTAAATGTTATTAAATATCAGCATTATATTGATCACTGTTCTCTAGGTATTAGTATTGTTCATAAAAAAAACGAATTTCTCAAAATACTTAAATGAATAGTTCAGAACGCAAGACATGATGGGACCCAAACAACATTGGACCCCACTGACTTTCATTGTATAGGACACATTTTTCAAAATATCTCCTATTGTGTTCTACAGAAGAAAGATATAACCACATGAGGGCGAGTAAATGATAAGAGCATTTTCATTTTTGGGTTGAGTAGACCTTTAAATTCAAAAGTAGATCACAAAATATCTTCACAAGCAAAATAACCAATCAAAGAGTTTCTCATAAATAAACCCCTGCCAGCCTGGATTTGTCCCAAAACTCAAGCTGACGCTGCAACCAGTGCAAAAGCATATTGAAACTGATCTACCGCTGTATTGCAATTCATCTATAAAAGTGATAGTTAGTAGTAAACAAAACTGAAGTATTTTGAAAAAAATTTTTGAATCAAATGTGGCTTATGTTTCTTTTCAGCAGCAACACAGTGGATTTAATGCTTATGAACAGCTCAGCATGTGCTTTATTCAGTTTTGCATATGTTTATGTATCGAAGCTTACATATATCGATGTCTAGTTGACCCCATATCTCTCTGTATTCACCAAACGCAGAGCAGTGTCGCATTTCAGAGAGTGTGTGTATCCCATTGATGTGCGGAGCACGCCAACATCATCCGAGCGCAGAGCGGTGTGAAGCCAATCTTATGAGGATGGCGAGAAAAAAGTGAATTCAGCACATTAATACGTGAAGCACAGAGAGAGAGAGAGAGACTACACACACTCTTGTGGAGGATCTGTGATGTGCAGTCTGTGCTCCGTGGGTTTTAATTAAAAGATGCACTGGGTCCCTTGAGAATACACACATGCACCGGGGGCCGCCTGTAAATTTACAGCCCTTCCATGGATGCTCGGGACCTTGTGAGCTTCCCACCTTGCCATTGCACCATGCATGCATTAACATCTACCACACCTCCAACAACTTTCTCTGCCCTCTGCGTGTCCACAAGTATTCTATGTGCAGATATTACCCCCCTGTCTATAATCTGTCCACCCTATGACAACTTAAATTAGGATGCTACGACATCCCACCTTCTCCTGCACTGCATATCTAATCAAAAGATCAATACACAATCACAATTTAGCCCTAAGATGCATTGCAAAGAGGTCTGAAACCCAATCGCATTACACAGCCAATGCAACGCATGCCTTTACTGCGGAATAAACCTTCTTCAATACTTGCCCCCCTTCATGCAAGCTGCCCCCCATCCAACTTTCACTCTCAAACGCAGTTAGTTCATAAATGATCAAAGTGCATATGACTTCATATTGCATACCTATCCTCGTGAGTAATAAATCCGTTCGGTGAGTGACAGGCGTCCGCGCGCTACTTTGGCGTATCCATGAGAAGTTCCGTATCCGACCGCGCATCGGTAGTGCGACCGTCTCGCCGAAGCTCCTGCAACAGCAATGTGCTCCAGCGTTCACACACACGCGTTCTTACACACATACATTCTCTCGTCGTGGGACCGGGGAAGCGCGCGCACGGAAGGGGGGGAAGAGCGACTCCTGCGGGTGCGAGCATAGCGCAGCCTACCGGACGAGCGCGCGCGCACACACACACACAGACACACACTGTTCTTTTATTGCGCAAGGGAAATCATTAGTGGGCATGCATATTTGTATTAACTGTATGTATTTTTTTCAGTCATTTTTATTTATATTTTATTTAGATGTTAGATTATACAATTATATTATGTTTAACTAATTTAACAAGTCATTTACAATATATTTATAAGAATTAATTGCTAGATATATTCTAATTTTTAACAATTACTAAGAATTAATACTATACAGTTGCGAGAAAAAGTATGTGAACCACTTGCAGAATCTGTGAAAATGTGAATAATTTTAACAAAATAAAGGAGATAATACAAAATGCATGTTATTTTTTCTTTAGTACTCTCCTGAGTAAGATATTTTACATAAAAGATGTTTACATATAATCCACAAGACAAAAAAAAAAAAAAAAATAGCTGAAGCATCAGTGAATGTTTGAACCTTTTCTAACAGTTGTGTTCGAGTCCCTCAGTTGTCCTCAGTGTGAAAAGATGGATCTCAAAATCATACAGTCACTGCTGGAAATGGTTCAAATATGCAAAAGATGGTGGAAAACTGAAGAATCTGCAGGACCTGGAGGATTTTTCTGAAGAACAGAGCTCAGTTTAACTGTTCAGAACAAACAAGAGACTCATGAAAAACCATCACAAAACAAAGATCATCCAGGTAACCACACACAGTATTAAGAATCAGTGGTTCACATACTTATGAATGGGGTTATTTTAATAAATTCAGCTCTTTTTTTTTTTTTGTCTTATGGATTATATGTAAACATATTATATGTAATATGTAAATATCTTACTCAGGAGAGTACTAAATAAAAAATAACATTTTGTTAAAATTATTCACATTTCCACAGATTCTGCAAGTGGTTCACATACTTTTTCTCTCAACTGTATATATATATATATATATATATATATATATATATATATATATATATATAATAGTATTAATTCTTAGTATTATAAATATTAATTTAATTTGATATCTAATTGTATATTTCTAATTGTATATCTAATACACACTATTTACATTGTCATGTATGTATGCAGATATGCTGATTTGGTGCTCAACTATTATCAATTATTATTATTATATTGCTCAATTATTAATAATAATTTTTATTATTATCAATGTTGAAAACATTTTATGCTTCTATATATTTGTGGGAAACATGATTTCTTTTTTTTACTTTCTGTTCATCAGAGAATAAAAAACTTCTTACAAAAAATATTTTATATTACTTTTAAATTACTTTTTTAATCAATTTATCAATGCATCCTTGCTGAATAGTAAGTATTAATTAAGTTTTTTTTTTTATGTTACCACAAACTTTTGAATGGTAGTGCATCATGGTTTCTTTCTATATATATATATATATATATATATATATATATATATATATAATAAGGTTCATTAGTTAACATGAACTAATAGTTAGTTAGTAGTTTAATAAATTAACTAATGTTTAAGTGTTACCATATATATATACGTGTGTGTGTGTGTGTGTGTGTGTGTGTGTGTGTGTGTGTGTGTGTGTGTGTGTGATTTACTTATATTTCACCAGTCAACTGGTTTTTATTGTAACAATAACATTAATAAATATACATACAAACATACATACATATATAGTCAGCAGGTTTTTACTGTAACATTTCTGTTTAAATGAAAACATTTTTACATTTTAACATAAAAACAAATTATTAATTCCCTATATATTTACCCATTTAACAGTATTTAACAATATTTATTGTCTCAATACCCACTTTTCGTCCCAACCAGTGTTTACGTTTTGTCTGTTTTCAGGCCCAAAACTAAATTGCCCCTCTATTAATAAAACTAAATTGTATTGTACTACACAGTATTTCAGAACAGCTGGATATATTGGTCAGCGCTGCATAAGTGCTCTAACCACCCCACATCTTCACAAGTCCATACAGCCGAGTGTCAAAGTAATGATCATGGACGGCTATATTTAGAAATGCACTGCCGTGTAATTAATGTAGTCATGATATGATGCACAAATTGATTTTCATTGTGAACCCCTGACTGCATCTGGACAGGAGGGGGTATTTTTTTCTGTCCCACTGGTGTGCTGTTAGGAGGATATCCACTTATCATGCACAGCTGACATCAAACATATGAGGTGGGTGGGTGAGGGTCAGGTTTGCTATCTTTGTTGAGACCAAATGAAAGACGCTGAAATAGCTCTCATTGTGGGCACCTCTTAGAGGCTCTCACAGCTTCAAGGGACTAAATAATATCTTAATTAAAATCTAACAATGCCAAAAGGTTTCTTCAAGGTGTGGGTGTAAGGTTAGGATGTACTAATTATAATTAGCCTAATTTAAAAACAATACAAGCCAATGAAGTCGTCATAATGCATAGTGTGCGTGTATTGGTGAAATGAGGTGCTCAGATGTGGTTAAAGTGTAAAGTGGCATAGATGGAAAGAGAAGGCTTTTTGCACGTTGGACACCTTCAGATTAGTGTGTGTGTGTGTGTGTGTTTGCTCATGGCTGAAGGACAAAGGGTGTGATACGGCGTGTGTAGAGGTCAGGGCAAACGGCCTACGTGATGTTTATTACCACATGATCTACGATTCCCCACCGACAGGCAGACGAACATCTTTTTAATGGACGCAGGGCATCGATTACATGCAAACACACACACTGAAAGTTCAGAAGCGTTGGCGTTGCCAGAGCAAAAGAAATAACAATCATTTTAGTGAAGTGCACTTTTTTTCTGATGGCAACCAGGCGTATTGTTTTCCCGGCTATTTTATGTTTATTATTGATTTTTTTTCTTCCATTTATGAAGGCTGCTGTTTTTATTATTAAGACATCTGTCTCGTGCAGCAGGCACAAGGCACACACCGAGCAGCCCGTCTGAAGCGCTGATGGAGTCCTGATGTTAACACTGTTCTGGAGCTTCGGTTCAGCCGTTCTGGATTTGACTGACTGCCAATCTATAGTGTACATACAGGCCTCTGAGACACATACAACTACTGAAGTCTAGATGGTGACTCAGGTTCATACCACAATTATATTAGTGGTGAGGACGGGGATCACGGAGACGTGCTGGTGAAAGGTGGATTGTTTTAATTTGTTGAGTGAACCTTGTTTCCTTTGGTTTAGTTTATGGTCAGTATAGCGGATGTGAGGGTTGAGGTTTGGGTTATGGCTGCGGGTTTGTATATATATATATATATATATATATATATATGTATGTATGTATGTATATATTGCTCAGCAAGGCTGCATTTATTTGATCAAAAAAACAGAAAAACAGTAATATTGTAATATATTCTTTCTATGTGAATATATTTTAAAATGTAATTTATTCCTGTGATCAAAACTGAATTTTCAGCATCATTACTCCAGGCTAGAGTGTCACATGATCCTTCAGAAATTAGTCTAATATGATGATTTGCAGCATGCTGAACAGTTGTGCTGCTTCATATTGCTAAAGTGTTAGTTCACTCAAAAATGAAAATTCTGTCATTAATTACTTACCCTCATGTTGTTCCATTGACTACAAGATAATGAACACTTTCAGATGCCCAGAAAGCTACTAAAACCATATTTAAAACATTTAATGTGACTACAGTGGTTTAACCTTAATATTATAAAGCTACTAGAATACTTTTTGTGTGCCAAAAATAACAAAATAATGACTTTATTCAACGATATCTAGTGATGGGTAATTTCAAAACAATGCTCCATGAAGCTTTGAAGCTTTACGAATCTTTTGTTTCGAATCAGTGGTTCAGAGCGCGTATCAAACTGCCAAAGTCATGCAAACTATTGAAATTTTGAAACACTTGTGACGTAACGAAGCCTCGTTTACTGAATTCATTGGATTTTGGCGCTCTGAACCACTGTTTCGAAACCAAAGATTTGTAAAGCTTCATGAAGCAGTGTTTTGAAATCGCCCATCACTAGATACTGTGGAATAAAGTCGCTGTTTTGTTATTTTTGGCGCACAAAAAGTATTCTCGTCGCTTTATAATATTAAGGTTGAACCACTGTAGTCACATGAACTGGTTTAAATATGTTTTTAGTAGCTTTCTGGGCATTGAAAATAGGAGTGTTATTGCTGGCCTTCTGAGCCATTGGATTTTATCAAAAATATCGGGGGCTTTCACACTGGCAGTTTAGTTCGAAACGGGGCACGGTTCGCATGAAAAAGCGCTAATGTGAAAGCTGTCATGCGAACCTGGGTGCGCACCGGGGTACCGAACCCGAGACTACCTATAGGAGGTGGTCTGAGTTCGGTTGCACTCGAACTGTGCTGCGGTTCGCGTAAATATGAAAGCAACTCGGTCTCGGGTGCGCACTTGTTCAGGAAGTAAAGTAACCTGCGCATGCGTTTCAGCCGATTATAATGTATTTACTTCAATAAAACACATGTAAAGCCTATAGAATTTCTATAGAATTTCTGACACATTCTTCTATAGAATTTCTGACACTGTCAGAAAATGATCGTAGGCTATCTTTGGTCGCAAGACCAAGAAAACGGCCGTCTTTGTACCACTCTCACTGTACGACATTGGACCACAGATTAAGAGCCACGATCACAGAAATCGTCGCGATTGTTTCACGATGGCAATCTTTCGTCTGGGACAGCCAAAAATTGTGCAGTGTATCCCGGGCTTGAGAGATGATAGTGTTGATGATTTACCTTAGATTCGAGCAGGAGTGAGCCTGCAGTGTGTTCGAGCTTTGCAAGTGCAATCAGAGCGGCAAATTAATGACAATCAGCTGTCTTACGGGTGTGGAACAACATGAGGGTGAGTAATTAATGACAGAATTTTAATTTTTGGGAGAACTAATCCTTGGAAACCATGATGCAAGTCCTTATGCATATAAAACTGTATAGACCTTTTGCATTCCATGATCTGTTTGAACCCGGTGGAAGTAAGCATTTAAAACAGTCATAACTTAATATTTTTCAACAAAAACCATATTGTATCACTCATTAATGGGTGAATGCACAGAGGTTTTTAAAGTTTTGAATGTTATCATGTTTTTTTTTTTGTACCATGCTATTACTTCAATTACCTCATTTTTACTAATTCAAAAATTAATAAATTCTTTGAAACTTCACATTTTTCAAGAACTACAGCAAAAACCAGTGTGATGCAAGAAAATATATATTTTTTATCAATACTTATGGGGAATTTTATTTGAATATATCACAGGGTTCCCAATCTCTTTCAGTGATCATTTTCCAGGACTTTTCCAGGACATTTTCAATTTTACCACAACAGGAATAAAAGACTTGGATCACGTACTAAAGTAGCCTAATATATTGCTCTCTAAGTCTGTAAAAAGCGTAGCTACAGTTTATTGCCATGACTTAACTATAAAATCAGTTTTTAATAAGAGCTCCTAATCATACATTACGATTATAGATGCTTGTTTCCGCTAACAGAATAATAATAATAAAAAAAGGTAATTGAGACTTACTTTAAATTTTTATCTCGCAATTCTGACTTTTTTAGTTTACATCTTACAATTCTAAGAAAAGAATTAAGAACTGCAAGATATAAACTCCAGAAAAAAATAATTGTGATATAAACTCGCAACTGCGAGAAAAAAGGTCAGAACTGCGCGTTTATATCACGCAATTCTGACCTTTTTCTCGCAGTTGCGAGTTTATATCACAATTATTTTTTTTCTGGAGTTTATATCTTGCAGTTCTTAATTCTTAATTATTAAATCATACATTAAATTATTAATGACAAATTGTTCTCGTTGCCAGTGTCAATCATTGGAACTATTTCAATGTTTTGTTTTACTATTTAAAAATAAAAATATCAGTCAATGATAAAGTCAGTGAACAACAAAGAAATCCATAACACGTGTTAAAATATGTGGCAGGTCTATTAGTCTGCATTTACACTTAATGCACACATCTATTTTTTGGCAGTATAGGTTTTGGAAGATCATTATGTCTGCAAGACGGATTTTTCAGGATAAGAGATGGACTAAAAATGAACTCCCACACCTTACTGCCAGATTCTGGAAGATAAATTCTTCAAACAGTGGTACAAGAGGATGTGGTGCTGGTCCTTCAGGAGTCACTCTTAATCTGTCTGTCTATAAAGCCTATATATATATATATATATATATATATATATATATATCAGTCTTCTTGTATTTTACCACAATTTAGTATGTAATTCTTAAAAGGCATTTCTGGAGACTCCAGGTAGGTTGCAGTTCTGGAAAATGGCTCTGGAGACTATAATAGGGTTCCTGACGGTTTCACACTTAATTCTTTACCTTAATTTTTTAATTCTTTTGCAGTTAAAATGTGTTTTTTCTTCTCCACCTGTTTTTGTCCGAACCTGCTGACCCAATGAGTGTTTTGCTGTCCATTGGTCATGCCTTAACTGCAATTCCTAGTATTGCATCCTTCTCATGGGCATTTATTAATTTTTGACCTTTCAATCTGAGTTAAATCTCTTTTTGGCTCATTTTATCTGTAAAAGAAAACATACCTAATAATTATGCTGTCACAGTTCCCTTCGTTCCCGGACTCCATTTCCCATGATCCTCCTGTTTCCACACATGCACTCACTTCCTCGTCATCTCCCCATCAGCACTCATCACCTGCACCTGGACCTTATTATCCTCACACCCTTTATAATGGACTCACTCCTTGCACTCCTTGTCTGTTCTATTGTTGACTTGATGTGTTTTTTGGTTGTGTCATTCTCCTTCGCTGATTAAAATACCCTATCTTGTGGAAGTCTGTGTGTGCCTCATCTCTGCAGCAACCAAGACTGTAACATATGCACACCTGAATATAAGGCGTTTTTCATTTGCAGTCTTCATGAGCAATTATATATCACTTATAAATGATTAAATACAAAATTAATAGTAGTTATTATTATTGATTGGTTTGGAAATGATAACATGCTTGGAAAAAAACTATGATCAGAAAATCAACTTGCATAATAAGTATGCATGCACTGTAGTGAGCAAGTTACTGAATTACGTAGATGCTTACCTGTTAACATTCGCTGCATGCATTTGAGCAGTTAATAACATTAGGTAACTGCTGCAAGTGACACAAGACTAAACATCATTAAAAGTACTACTCTCACGTGTCAAAACTCAGCATACCTGAACGTTGCACTTCTGCAACTAATGGTGATTGTTTTAGGACAGTAATAAACTCTTTGTTCTCAACTAAAGAAAAATAATTTTCCAGGACAACAACAAGATTTTCCAGGACATTTTACATTTTCTCTAAATTTCCATGTGTTTTCCTGGATGAGTGGGATCCCTGATGTGGGATTTTTTGTAGTTTTATGGTGGAAAACCATAATGCCTTAAAATAGCTTGAATGTAACTCTACACCCTTGCCTCATTTAATATACACAAATCTATGAATATGATAATTAGCCCCGCCTCCACTCACTCGCACGAGCTCAGAGATCCACTTGGTCAACTTACTGACGTAAACGCTGCACACTGGTATCACTTTTTACAACGTTGGACACATAACGGTAATTAATTTGATTAGCGTTTTGCCTGACTATGTTATCAAACAGCTAATAATGTGTTGCTAATGTTACACAAACCATGTTCCCGATCGCAATGTCAGACAGCTGCTTTCTAAAAATCAGTATCCTTAGAAACGTTATGAACAACTCAGAACGTCAGTGGAGAAACGCATAGTTCATCATAACATCGTAATATACATCATACACATGCAATATACCCAATTTTTCGTATCAACAGAAAAATATACCGGGATAACCTTCTTTTGAGACTCCTTTGCATGGTCAGTTAATGATATGCTAAAGACCGCCGGCACGTTGACGTGATTGTTTACAAGATAGTTTGTGATGTCAGAAACACTGCGAACCACGGGTTTGAGACTGTCTTTGGTTTTCTGCAGTTTTAAAGAGAAAATACTCAGTAATGGTGTTGACTTATGAATTTGCACATGGTTTGTCTTAAAGCAAATTAAAAACACCAGACAGACATATAAACAACTTTAAAAACTTGATTTTCACCACAGGGAGATTTTAAATTTATTTGAAACTTAAAACTCATGACTGCTCAAAACAGTCCAAATCTATGAAACCTACATATTCTTTTTCTAACAAAACAACAACAAAACAACATCAATATTACTCTGAAATGTTTTCAAACATTGAACAATGAATCTCCTTTTCATGCTGCAGTGGTTCATCAATGGGTGGCATCAGAGTGAAATGTAGACTTTTTCTTTTCCAAACCTTCTTTCCTTTTTCAAATGTAGACTGTTTGGTCTATGAACTTTTGCTCTACAAAGACATTAAGACATTAATTTGTTTGTCATTTTGTTTTTATTTCAGAAATCTTGTGTGTGCATCTCCAAGTATGTTTATAAACAAAATGCAACGCCAATGGGAAGGAAAAACTGTTTGTGAGAGTATAGGAAAGAGGCTACATGTATTTTACAGAAGTCATTTGAGACAAATCTAACTAATAGATGTAACAAACAAACAAACAAACAAACAAGAAAAGCATAATTTTCTGTGTAAAGTCAGTTCACTTCCAGGTCAAAACAGATCCGAACGCAAAAGGTGTACCAATTTAGTTTAAATGCTTATATTTCTTAAAGTTTTTGGTAAAAAAAAACAAAAACAAAAAAAAAAAAAACGATGTGTATTTTGACTATTAACACACTATTAAAATTCATACTAAAATTTATAGAGTATATAAGGGATATCACTGAGTGACAGCATCAACCTTTAAAAAAATGAATCGAAACAGTCAAATAAATATTTCACTTCTGTGAAATGAACTGATTTACAAAAACCAACCATTTGAACCAAATGATTCACTCAAATGAATCGGCAAGAGAAAATCATCAGCAACCTTAGCAACACTAAGTCATGGGTTTTTATTCCCTTGAACTGATAAAATGTATGCTTGAAAGTAATGCAAGTCATTTTGGATAAAAGTGTCTGTTAAAGCATAAATATAAAATACTGTCTTATCTCGCTTAGTTATATTGTGTGGAGTTTTGTTCTGCTACACTGCTACAAAAAACAAAAAACAAAAAAACACTGGACTATTTTGAAAAAAAGACACATATTGACAGTTTAAGCGTGACTGAATGAAAATGTTTGTGACATTTTCTCATTTAAGCTATGAAACTCAAGCCCCATTGACCAATCACAGCTTACCGTAACAGACTGTTACACTAATGGTCCAATGAGATGAGCCGAGTCGAGCCAAGCCCTGGTGCTAGAGGACATAATTGCTTTTGTGGAGAATGATTGTTATTTTCAGTTACTCATGCAGAACCGTCAATGACCCCCTCGACAGCAGTTAAACAGAGATCTAGAGAACCCTAGACAGAAAGTACGGCTCTTTAAACAGCCTCTTTTACATTTATTCTGTGTGCATGTTGAGCGTGTCTGTAATGTAACACACGTGGCTCTACATGTCAGAGAATATGGATTATGGTGATTGCGTGTTTGGCGCTTTGGGACCTTCATTAGCTAGAATTCTTGATTGAAGAGAGTGAAGAAAAAGTGCAAGATTGATGTTTGCTAAAAATTCATAAGACATGTATATGAAGGGCTTGGAAATGGACTGCTCATTTTTACTAGCTGACTAGTCATCCAGAAAAGTAGTTAAATAGTCGGCTGGTAAAAGTTTGGCTTATGTAAATGACTCACAGTGTACTGTGCAGCTTCAATGATACTTGTATTTTTTAAAAAGTCCAATGCTTTTAATGAGTGTTACTTGTGGAAGAACTGGTGCGCAACCCTCGGAAGTTCATTTCATTAATAAATACATTTAAAACAATTCTTGCAAAATGTGTGTATACAGTCTTTTTAATTACTTTTCACAATCTTTTTAGAGGTGGCACGTAAAAACTCATAAATAATTTGCTGTTGTTCAATTGTTGTTTATTAATAAATACAATACTACTACTGTCAAAACTCATGTATCTTTAACTACAAGTTGTCATTTGAACAACCAGTTCTTAAATACACTGATTGAAATCTTAGTTGCAAGATGTGTTTGATTTACTAAAAAGTGATGATTCGTTCAGAAGTCGGACTCCACTGGTAAGTGCGACCAAATACCAGAATGACGGTTCACTCCTATTTAGTTATGAATGGGAGAAACTACAACGCACAATATGGCGGAATATGTCCCGCCTTCTAAGTAAAAGAGCCAATTGCTGATTGATAAAGTCCTTGCGTCACTGCAGCTGCCAGTTCCATAGAAACCTGAGATTATGCTTATAGGACTGCACATGCACATGCCCTAAAAAATAAGCTTTTTTAACACTATAACAAACTTCACGTGCGCTGTATGTTTTTGATTCACTAAAAAGAACCAGCTCATGACAGTCATTTGTAATCGGACACTCAACTCACTACTCTGAAACACTGTCTGTATCGGTGGAAGAATGCATGAGAACCGTAAAAAATGAAACTGGGTATTGAAGCCGGTATTCGTTTCCAACCTTAATTTCTCTAGACTCACCAACATTTTAATAAAAACACATTTGTTTTCAAGTCTTAGTTTCATTGTCATTGTCAAAACGCCTTTTCCGTTCCATTTATTCCATAACATAAACAAAGACAAAAGCTTGCTTATTTGGAGACACGGCAGGCAAGAGCACACTAATGAGTATATTGAGCGAGCTAATGGCGAGTCATTTTTATGCATGAGTCATAAGTTGATTCTGTCTGCTCTGGCAGATTTGGTGAGTTCATTCAGAGAAAGGATTCATCAGACTAAATTAAAGCTCTGAGTTCGTAAGACTTTTGAAAGATTCATAAGTCATTTGTTCGTGATTTAGCCCGAAGTAGTGATGGGGGAAGCTTTCAAAATTTTTAATCTTTTGAACCAATTGACCCTTCGCAAAGACCCGCCCCCCCTTACTGTTGCTTTGTCCGACAAGCCATGGCGCTGTCACGCCACATGCAGTGAAAAATACATCGCGGAGCAAAGAGGACACTGACAACACGTCAACAGACAGAGCAGGTTACTTATGATATTAGTCCCAGCTTTCAATTTGTGTATTTTAATTAACAATTTTCAATTTAATTTGTTAAGAAATTTGAAAAATAAAAAACGTTTTGTGGCTCTTTAATGTATCGTGACAGATTGCTGTACCACCTCAGCTCAAGCCTTTCATGAACCGATCATCTCCTCCTACTAGTTAATTTATAGCATTGAATAAACATGAATGAACATGAGAAGGAATGTTGTTTCAAACGCGGAAAAATGTAAATACACACTATTTTTGCACACTAGTTCAAGTCCACTGAGGTTAATCTTCTAACTCCTGACTGCTTTGTCGGACAAAATGGCGGATTTGGCGTTATGACTGGTTAGATCGCTTGTCAATCAAACTCCCGGCGAAGGGTCAACAGAGATTGTTATGTTCTAGGGAAATGAGAGGGTCTGTATCTCTTACCACTGGAGAATGTGTAACGGCTAACCTAATTACATGCGACACCTCTCAGCCTATCGTGTAATGGCAGTGACATCAGTCGCAACATTCCCTAGTCTGCCTTCTCTTAAAAAATACATTTTTATCAAGCTAAAATCTACATATAGTTTCCAACGAAAGTATTGTTTGGTGTAAAACATGCTTAAGATTAGCGAACAGGCTGTTGATTAATTAAATGATTAGCTATTTCCCCACAAAAGCGGTTTAATCAGCATAGTGAAGCCTCTCATCCATTGACATCTATTCAAAAAACAGCCTCTGGTCTCCTTCCCTGTACCGTTAGCATTAGCCGTTTTATGCTTTTTTTTGGCTAAAGGTTGCAGGCTTGCCTTCCAGTGGCTTTGGGGTCAATCACATGATTCGAAGCCCTGGAAACTCCATACGTGGAGGACATCTAGACCTACTGGTGTGTAAATGCAATGACTACACAATAATCATGTTCTACAAAATTGAATTAAGTGCTTTCATTAAAGCACAATGTGCAGATATATGAGTAAATGCCATATAAATTTAGCATACACTATGTTTAGAGTTAACGGAAATGTCCGTAAAATTACTGGATAATGTCCTGGTAGTTTTCTGCCAGGTACATTATCCGTTTTTCCCGAAAAAATTTTACAGTGTATACAATGCAGTTGTTTATTTATTTATGACAGTTATTTAGTGTACAAGGACATTTATGTATTACAATATGGTCTGCTCTACTTTTCTCGAATGTAATAAACTGACTCGTAGTAAATTAAGCCACGTTAAGCTTTTTCACATTAAGCGTTTTAGAATGTCCCCAATTTTCTGCTTTCCAGCATAGAAACAACACAATGGCGAAAGTGAAACTCAATGAAAAACTTGACCAAAATGTGGCTTTTTATTTATTACAGATTCACTTTTAGAAATGTTATTTGTGATATAGCTCGATGCAATCACTCTCCGTGTTCATAAAGCAGCACACCTTTGATTCATTGTTTAGGTCCTCTCAGTAAGAAATCATGTATTTGTTCCATTTAAGTCCAGTAAAACTTACTTGGTGTAGCGACTCCACAATATAATTCATTTCACAGCAGAGGGTCATGCTTTAACATTACGAAATTAGGGCGATATGATGATATGCTGGCTGAGATCAATCATGATTGCGTTTATTATTTTATCTGGCAGATATATCGGTGCCACTTAGGTGCTCCTGAGTGTGTCCTAAAACATGGTGGCGACTACCCAGAATGCAATGCGCAATGACGTCGATTCCCAAGCTCGAGTGTATTCGACTTTTCAAACAGTCCGAAGCATTGATTTAAAACAAACGATTCGTAGAGGTTATTGTAGAAGCAGTTTCTACCGTAAAGAGCGCCCGTGGAGAAACACCGTTACATACGTCATGTCAGAAACATACCTACATACCCACTCACGGACTTGTTCATTTAAATTTTAGGCCTCATATTTTTCATATGGCATGAACAAACTAGAGTTCTTTTTTTTTTTTGCGAACCACTTATTCTCAGGCTGTGACGCAAACTTTCAAAACTGCTGGTTTGGACTACTTTTATGATAATTTAAGGGATCTTGACAGATCAGACAGATCTGAAGTTGTTTTATGGATGCTTTAACTGAAAATAACAACAGCATACCGGTTTGGAACAACATGAGGGTAAGTAAATAATGACAGAATTTTCATTTCGGGTGAACTGTTCTTGAAGCTAACTTCCTCACAGATTTCCTGTGTATTTTTGTGATGTTTTCTCCACACTGACTGAAAGAGAATTTAATTAGAGGTTGTCTTGTTTTGTGCAATATTCTATAAAGTGGAGTCCTATCTCATATCAAAGATTAAGAAACTTCACTCTTAACTTTTCACTAACGTTACATCTTTTAAGTGGAGATTTCTGGCAGATAGTTTTTTTTTTTTTTTCTTCTTCTTCTTAGGATAAAAACTCAAAGGAACAGTCTATGATGTTCAAACTAATGTCTTTATGTAAGCTTCACTTGCTAGGATGAGACTCTTGAAAATGTCTGGCCTTAATAACCAAAGATAATCCTTCAGTCTTTTAGTTGGTCTAGTGGTGTGGATCCTACTGTTTTGAAGAGGACATTTGATCTTTGAGATTGGATTATATCTCAGGAAGTGGAGTCTATTGGACTGAGCTGTATTGGTATCTCTTATCCGATTGGTGAAGTCGGATATCAGGCCATTATTCCTGTCTCTTTCCGGCTTCTGATACTAAATCAAGTTTTGAGGGTGAGACACAAGCATGCACATGGATGAAGATAGTTTCCGACTTGGTTTCAATTACTGTATTATATTTTAATGGCCGGACTAGGCAATCAATGTCTTATATAAGAGATGTATAAATAACACACACATACTGTAGAAGTCTAAAACTTTTTGTGGATTTTTGTACGTCTGTTAGAAAACTGAAATAATTCATCAAACCATTTCATGATGCTTTAAAATAAACACACCTACACAAACTCACACATATGCATATGATTTGATTTTAGGTTTGTTTGGTTCTTGAACATGACGTTCTTTTAAAACACGTCCAAAGACCACAAACACAAACACAGTTTGACACAAGTGAGATAAATGAAGTAAATGCGGCAAGAGTGTTTAACTTCCAAAAGGAAAACAGACAACACACGTTCACACACACAATGCAGGTATATGCACATGCTCATATGCAATCAAAATGAATGCATATTTACAGTACAAAGACACCATTTGCATGCAGCTTGAATCATTATAATCAATAAATCAAACACACACAGGCTTTTAGACAGACCAGACGACACACACATGCATACATTAAGTCTGACACCGCGTAAAAAAATTGGGCTTTCTTTCACTTAAACCTGTAAATAAAGGTTTTAAAGTTTTGATGTAAAATGAAGAAGAAATAATTTTGCCAAATGTTGAGATCAAATAAGCAAATTTGTAACACTGAAGGTTTGTATTTAATTATAAATGAATGCAAAGTAGAAGCATTTTCACTACTGGTCTCTTGTCAGGTGTTGTTAAGGAATATACAAACAACTAGAAACACTTCAAATAGACCTAGTCTTCACTGGAAAATATGGGAGTAGCACGACACATAATCTGAGAAGATAAGTAATGAACAGAACAGGGAGTATACACATAGCTGTGTCTCATTTTGGAGGCTGCGTCCATTTGTAGGCTGCATACATTATCAAGGAACGTAAACGTAATAAAATGACTGTCATTTCTCGTGAAATGTAAAATGCTGTACTTTCTTTCTTACTTACTTTGCAATCTAACGATTGTTTTTTTAAAAATGAGACCGCCTCATGATGTATGTGGCCGACAAATGCGACCTCCGGAGGACGCAGCCTCTGAAATGAGACGCAGCTATAGTAAATGAAGGAACTAAACAGGAACAGCTGGACAATGATTGACAGGTGTAAACTATACTTAAAGGGAAATTGAAAAATGAAAAATCTGTCATTAATTACTTACCCTCATGTCGTTCCACAGCCGCAAGACCTTCGTTCATCTTCGGAACAGAAATTAAGATATTTTTAATAAAATCTGATGGCTCAGTAAGGCCTGCATCGCCAGCAATAACACTCCCTTTTTCAATGCCCACAAAGCTACTAAAAACATATTTAAAAAAGTTCATGTGACTACATTGGTTCAACCTTATTATTATAAAGTGACAAGAATACTTTTTATGTGCCAAAAAATAACAAAATAGTAACTTTATTCCACAATATCTAGTGATGGGCGATTTCAAAACACTGCTTCATGAAGCTTCGAAGCTTTACAAATCTTTTGTTTCAAATCAGTGGTTTGGAGTGCATATCAAACTGCCAAAGTCATGTGAACTACTGAAGTTTCAAAACACTTATGACATAATGAAGCCACGTTTACTGAAATCATGTGATTTTGGCGCTCTGAACCACTGATTCGAAACAAGATTCGTAAAGCTTCGAAGCTTCATAAAGTGTTTTGAAATCGCCCATCACTAGATATTATGGAATAAAGTCGCTATTTTGTTATTTTTGGCACACAAAAAGTAAATATATAACTCGCAGTTGTTAGTTCAGATCTCACATTTGTAAGAAAAAAGTTCAGAATTGCGAGATGTAAACGTGATTCAGATTTTTTTCTTGCAATTCTCACTTTTTAGGTATATATGGAAGCTTGTTTCTGCCATAAAATAAAAAATAAAAAAGGTAATTGTGACTTTTTATCTAAAAAAAAAAAAAAGAGTCTTTTATATAAGTTTATATCTCACAATTCTGACTTTTTTCTCAGAATTGCATGATATAAACTCACAATCTTTTTATCTCACAATTTTGACCCTTTTCTCACAATTGCGAGTTAGAAAGTCAGAATTGCATGATGATAACTTGCAATTGCGAGAAAAAAGTCTTGAACTTCCATGGGTATAAACTCACATTTGCGAGACAAAAAGGCTGTGAAAGGCAGAGTGAGTTATAAACTCAGAATTGCAAGAAATAAACGTGCAAATGCAAATGCAAATGCAAAAAAAAAAAGTCAGAAATGAGAGATAAAGTCACAATTATCTTTTTTATTTTTTAAATCTGTGATGGAAACAAGTTTCCATACTTTTTGGACCACATACATACACATGTGTTTGCATGACTAGACCACACACGTTTCAACACACGCAAACTAATACAATCAAGATGGGCGAGACATTGGCAGGTTCTCTGGCAGGGACTTGCTGATGTTTCCTTCTAATTAAATCATTCTTCTTACATTTTTAAGAGTAATTTTGAATAGCCCATTAAGGTGGGCTATTTTTCTAATTAAAACACAAATAAACCCATATCTGAGCTCAGGGGAGACATGAATAGAGTTTGTAGAATAAAATGTTGGTGTTAATGGGAATTCCAGCTTAGATTTTTAGCATTGCTATTTATATACTAGTGGGTTGTAAGGGTATTTTGGTAAACATGTGAAAGGCAAAGATGTATATATGTGCTTCAAAGAGTCAGAAATAGTGTATGTGCGTGTGTCTTTAATAAAGCCTAAGCAGAGCCTTTGGCTAGAAGATAAGTCTATGAGATAAATAGACACAGACAACATTAGAAGCAGGGCGAGAGCGAGAAATGTAGTACTGATTCAAGTGATCATTTTATCACTGACATATATTAATGCAAATAACCACATTTCAGGAGATGAGCCGAAATGCATATCTCACTGAGAGAAGAATACGTCTCCAACATAGTAAAATCTTCAATCACAGCCTATAGAAAGCAGAAAAATAAACTGACATAGACCACATGTGAGATACTGCAGGACAGAATGAGCCATAAGGCAGCACAGAAGCCTTATGCAGCATAAAAACCTCCAAATGAAATGTTAGAGCACTTTAGCGTTAAATATTACAAGAGTTTTAGCCTGAGAGTGATGTTAAAGGGGCCCTATATTAAACTTGTGTAGCATCCCCCCCAAGTCCATTTTTAATGTTATTCAATAAAAAGAGTCAGAATGTAGTTTTACATGATAATTTTTAACTTCTCTCTGATTTTTTAATTGAACCAACTGTTCTTTTTTTTTCTTCTTCTTTTTCTACAGAACCTTTAAGACAATATGCAAATGACATCTGTAAGGATTTGTTTAACCTCAGTGTATCTCAGCAGGCAATTTATTCAGAGACAAGCAGTCCTGAGAAATGGATTATACTATAGTGAGTGTGACAGGTAGCAGGAAAGTTGATTGCTGCCACTCCAATTTTGAACCGTTTCCCAAGCCACCTTTTTAAAGAAACACAAATATTCCATTTTGAAAAACTTTTAATTCCTTTTAGTAATTTCAATGACTTGATTAATTTGATTTCAAAGCAGTGATGAACTCTACACTTTCTGTAGCAGCTTTACTCAAAGCTAATCATGCTCTATTAACATGACCTCAAATTGTCTGATAGTATATTATAAACACAATGATAATTATAGTAATTTAACAATGATAAATTAATGAAGATTTGTAATTTTACTCCTGTAATGTGAAGACGAGGATCTGCTTTGTAAGTCTCGTTCTGTAAACACCTTGTATGTGGCTTATTTGTTGTGGAAAATCAGCCAATTAGGCATGTAGATATGGTGAAGACGATCTGCCGAAGTTCAAAATGAGCATCAGAATGTGGAATGTGGTGATTTAAGTGATGGTTTTTGGTGCCGGATGGGCTGGTCTGAGTATTTAAGAAACTGCTGATCTACTGGGATTTGGCACAACCATCTCTAGGGTTTACAGAGAATAGTTGAAAAAGACAAAAATATCCAGTAGGGCTGCCCTCAACTAAAGATTTTTCTGGTTGACTAGTAGTCGTTCATTTTAAACGATTAGACGACTAATCACACGTTTATTTATAAACCAGCGCTCAAGTGCACGCATAAAGCATGCCACAGCACACCTGTAGAAGTAATGATTAAAAAAGCAAGGAGACTGCTTTAACATTTTAATAATTAATTGATAAACTAGAGTTTTCTGTATTTTCTTCTGCAGTGAAGTTAACGATGCTGACTCGTCATCTCCTCAGTAGTGGACGCACCTATATGCATCTTTAATACGGATTACATAACCTGAGAATATTTGTTTTATATTTGGTTCATTTAAAAGTAGACATTTCACTTTCTAATTTTTAATGTCTGTAAGGCAAGTTTACATTAAGTTTCGGTTCTTTTTTTTTTTTTTTTGGCAAGCTTAAGTTCACAGAGAGAGACGGCTGACGGCAGTTTGCTTTGAATTATTTAACAAAAGCACAATGTTTTGTTGTTATTGTGAGGGCACACAAATAAAGTAGACTCTTAACAGATTCAAAAGATGTATTACTCTTATCTGTATGACCAAAAATGACGGAGTATTTGAAGTGCAAGTGATCGCGCCGGCGCCTCCATGTTAGCTGTCATGCAGTAAGCATGCTACTATTCAGCTTTCACACTCCACAAAAACATTTGAATAGCCCACAGTTCTAGGTTAATGTTAAAGTGAGTGACCATGTAAAGTTGCTACTACTTACATGTTTCATATGATAAGCCATATTTAAGGTCACTGAATGATAGGCGAGCGTTTGGATGTCCTGCCCGATGTACAATGTATTTACCACATAGACCAGCTGTTAATGATCTGTCCGTCACAGACTGCTTGACCCCCCTGCAACTAAGGGACTAATAAAATTTTGGTCGACTAAGCCTCTTCTCGTCGACTAACGGTTTGTCGACTATTAGGGGGCAGCCCTAATATCCAGTGAGCAGCAGTTCTGTGGGTGAAAATTCCTTGTTGATGTCAGAGATCAGAGAATGGCCAGACTGGTTTGAGCAGATAGAAAAGCAACAGTCACTCAAATAACCACTCATTACAACCTAGGTCTGCAGAAGAGCATCTCTGAACAACATGTCAAACCTTAAAGCAGATGGGCTACAGCAGCAGAAGACCACAGCGGTTCAGGCTGCTATTTTCTTGGCACACTTTGGGTCCCTTAGTACCAACTGAGCATCATTTAAATGCCACAGCCTATTTAAGTATTGTTGCTGACCATTTCCATACCTTTATGACCACAGTGTATCATCTTCTGATGGCTACTTCTGGCAGGATAATGTGCCATGTCACAAAGCTCAAATCATCTCAAACTAGTTTCTTGAATATGACAATGAGTTCACTATACTCAAATGGCCTCTACATGCCCTTACACTATCATTTAATATATTTTTTTATGTCTTATTAGACCCTTTAACTAAAGACTGGAGTTTAAACCGCTTTTACACCAACCAACCAAAGCGGATTCTGATGTCAGTTGGACTTCAAAAGCTGTAGAGTGAAACTCAGAGTTTGTCTACACTTACACGACAACAAAAGTCCAGTTTCTTTAACATGTTTTTCTTTCAAATTTTCATTTTTAATTTAATACAAACAGTAATTCTATTGCATATGGCAGCACTCAACAGCAGCAAGTTATAGCATATGCCAAAGGAACAGTAAAGCAAAGAGCAGATTTCTTTAATTTGCCTTGGACATTGCGCACTATCACAGAGATCTTCATTTCCAGCTATATTAGCCAGCTAAACGTGGCCCTTATCCAGCTGAGTAAACAACTTCCCACAAAAATGTATAATCACTCTAAATTTTGTTGACAAGTTTAAAACCAGCTTGTCAACTCATTATCAAATGGCTTGCTGCTTTAAGCTGCCTCACAAACGAATTATGCAGATGATTTTGACGATTCCCCCAGACGCCAAGTGAACCGCTTATGCAGGTGCTCTAAATTAGCAGAATAACGTAATCACAATTCACATGTGAATCTGTGCATTAGATCATTTAATGGGCATTTATTTTTTTTATTGCTACAATCTGCTGTGCGTTTAAGCTTGTACATACGTCCAGAATAGGGCTTGCATGACTGCTCATTTTAATAGTCGTCAAGAAAAGCAGTCAACTAGTCAGTGGGTCAGTGTTTACGTTAAAAAAAATCGACTCACAAACACCACGTAGCGTCAGCCTTCTTCGCTGTTTATGGCAAATCCAAAACTGCGTTGATAGAGAGCCTGTAAGCGGAGAGAAAGATGATTTTGGTGAGAAGGAAAGCATATCTCACTTGCCAGATTCATGCAGCTTGAACTGTCATTAATGGTGCAAAAATGTCAAGTTGCTTCTGCTTATAGTTTCTGTCAGCATTTGGGTGACATTTGATTTGTTGCAAGGTGGTTTTGGCAAGATATGTAGATTATATGTGAGCACTCTGAAATAACTCGGACCACTGGCTTCACTTTATTTTCACTTTCAGGTAGAGCTGCACGATTCTGGATAAAATGAGAATCACGATTTTTTGGTTTCAAATAGAGATCGCGATTCTCCCACGATTCTGAATAGACATCTAAAACACACACACACACACACACACACACACACACACACACACACAAAACCACATCTAATTTAGCAGAGGTTCTGACAAAATATTAATTGCTGGACTCTAATTGCCGGAAAATGTTTCATTCATCTGAATGAATTATTTTTTAAAAATGGTTTTAAATATGAATGACTCATTATTAAATACTTGTTTCATTACTGATGAATCAGGGTTTTATACAGTCTATTGGTTTAACGAATCTTTTGAATGAATGATTCAATGACAAAGTCACTTGTTGCCACCTAGTGGCGTAACGAGGTAATACAACAGTTATTTGAAGCGCCACGTTAGTTTCGATTTGCTCTATTTTGATCGCTATCTGATGTCTAGTGTTTATATCCTAACTGTAAACTTTTCTCTTAGTACTTCTGTGATAATTTGAATATTTGGCAGCTATATCAGGCATCCAAGACCAAGTCCTATCAATATGAATGGGGGAATCCTGAAATCTCAAAAACTCCTTGGCAAACTCACAATATTTCAAATCAGCAACAAAAATTGGCATGAACTGTCAGATAAATGTTGTTTCTTACGGAGCCCCTAAAGGGACGTGGTGGTGGAAAAAAATTGGGATGGGAGGAATTTTTTTTTTTTTTTTTTTTTTTTTTAATCTTTTGCGTTCCCTCGCAAAACTTTTGCTCATTTTATATTATGAAAAATACTCAATAACTTCACTGTAACACACTGTACTGTCACCAAATTCAGTTCATACATCACTGCTCTCCTGCTGGTTGTGCTGGAACACTTAGTTTGATAAAAAAAAATGCATAACTTTTATGATTAATAATTATTAAATAAAATCAATAACTTCACTGTTATTAGTAAAAATATTAAATAAGTTATAATGCCATCAAATTCAGTAAGCAATTATCATGCAAAAGCTGTTGTATGTAAGCTGTGTACCAACATAATTTGTGTAAAGAAGGCCTTTATGTGCTACTTGCCAAACTAAGTGTTGTAGTGCCTATAACCAGCAGGAGAGCAGTGATGTATGAACTGAATTTGGTGACAGTACAGTGTGTTACAGTGAAGTTATTGAGTATTTTTCATAATATAAAATAAGCAAAAGGGTTTTGGGTTTTGCACTTTTCAGACGGTCCCTTCACACCTGTCTCTCCGCCGCCTGCTCATAGTGACCGATTTATATATTATAAAGCACATTTGAGGAAAATTGTGTTGTTGTAGCTCGTTGTCTAGGTTACTATGATTGGAAATAGCTGCATTTGTGTTTTAACAACGTTTAGCTCACAAGTTATTGATCCGGGAAGCTCGAATCTGTGAATGTATTGCCAACTTTACTGAACTGCTTTACTTAAGCACTGACTGCATTTCTTTATATTTGAGTCCAACAAGTTCAAACTCTATGAGCATTATTTGTGTGCATTATTAATGTATGAAGCTGACTGAAACACTACTGCCAGCCAGCGGGACATTAAAGAGGAAGTGTTTGTCCGAGCTCACAGCAAGGGAACGATAATATCTTTGCGAGGGAACGCAAAAGATTTGAAAAAAAAAAAAAAAAAAAAAATCTCCCATCCCATTTTTTTCCACCACCTTTTTCCTTTAGTGGCTCCGTAGTTTCTTATGCTCAAATTGCGTTAAAAAAGCTTATTTTTCAGGCTAGACGAGCCAATGCGCATGTGCAGTCCCTATCGCGAGTCTGCAGTGACGCAATGACTTTATCAATCAGATTGGCTCTTTTACTAAGAAGGCGTGACGTACTCCGCTGTAGCACTTCTCCCTCTGATTCTGCGGCAGCACGAACACAGATGTGAATGTTCCGGTAGGATTTTTGTCAAAGGTTTAATAGGTGAATCGTTGTCATTAATAAATAAGATCGCGTGGGTGTGTGAATCGAGATCGTGATCTTTTTACGATTAATCGTGCAGCTCTACTTTCAGTATATTATTTTATGCATTTTAAATATATTTATTAATATTATGCAATTATATATTTAAACTCTCTCTCATTTCAAGCAAATTTTGTTCTTTTAAACTTTATATTCATCAAAGAATCCAAAAAAAAAAAAAAAAAAATGTATCACATTTTTCAACATTGATATCAACAAGAAATGTTAGATCAGCATATTACAGTTTTTCTCAGTTGATTTGACACATTTCTCCAAACCCAGGTCACTGCACTCAAAACAATTAACACAGCACACTAAACACACTCTTACCTTAGCCAAACAGTTCAACTTTATTGCATAATGAAGCATAATAAAGCCCTTTTGCTATAATCAAAACTGCAGGTGTGTTCTCTAATGATTTTATAACATTCAGCTATAGGCACAAAAATACACTAATGAAAATACATGTTTATCATAAAGTTCTTTAATGAGGCGTAACAGTATGTTCTGCAGCACGCACAATGAGATAGAGTAGTAACTCAGAATGGTCAAACTTCTTAACACTTAGGAACAAACAGGGAAAACAGGATAAATCGCAAACTACTAAACATATACGTGAACCGACCAAGAACTAAACATAAGAGGGAGTATAAATACAAAGCAAATATGTATGTAACCATAACAAACTAGGACATGATCAGAAACAAAGGAAACCAAAACTAAACAGAGCAAGGATAGAGGAACTAAGGGAAACAAAACAGAATATCAAAATAAGAGTCCATAATCATGACAGTAGTTCCCCCTCCTGGAAGGCGAGTCCTCACGCTGTAACTGCTAATCCAACTGTGGAGATAGGGGGCTTTGGAGGAGGGCACGAAGCTAGTGATGGACAAGGACCAGGAGGAGCTGGTAGAGGGAAACACCATGGCGGAGCTGACGGCAGGAGGAGCCAGGGTGGAGCTTTGGCTGAAGGTCCGGGCGGAACATGGGGAAAGTAAAGTGATCTCCATCACCCAGGTGGAGATGAGAGGCCGATGGACCAGACGACATGCATGGCCCGAAAGACGCTGGCTCACAAGACCGAGGTGTATACAGGGCCGGAGGGAAGGAGGAGCCCAGTGGAGCCAAAGTGGTGAAGGGTCAAGGCGCAGCGGGAGACCCGGAAGTCTGTGACGGAGGCAGAGCGACGACAGACTGAGGATGAGCTAGAGGGAAGAGGGAGCAAGGAGGAATCCTAGGGCTGACGGACCATAGTGAAGCCGAGGGAGCACAGTGCTGGGGTGGAGCTGACAGGCCAGATGGGCCTGGAGGCCTGAGGTGAATCCAGGGAATCCAAGACACTGTGCGGAGTAAGGGACTGGGAAGCTTGAGGCGAAGTCGGAGTTAAACAGAGTTGGCAGCGGGGGCAAGAGCCGAGGACCTGGACGTCACCAGTGGAGACAGCGGATCCAGAGGACTGGATGGAACCAGCGGAGAAGATAAAACCAGGAGGTCAGGCGGGAACAGAGGAGGAGGAAGGTCTCTGGATGGGACTGGAACATCCAAACAACCTCCACCAGTCCGGTCCAAAGGTGTCAAATCAAGAGTTGGGACTCAGGAGGAAACTGGATCCTCCTGAAGACTATTCTGAGTTCTTACTCCATCTCGTGCTGCAGACCATACTGTTACAGAAGAACCGACCAAGAATTAAACATAACAGGGAGTATAAATACAAGGTGGACATAACGACAGACAGATGCAGATAATATGTTATAATAGGAACAAACTAGGACACGAAAACTAAACTGAGTAGGGATACAGGAACTAAGGGAAACAAAACAGAATAGCAAAATAAGAGTCCATAATCATGACATGACGAGTTTTTCCCCCTATCCCGAAAAATTACATACACTAACATGCAGCAGTGTTTACTGTTGTACAGTACTGCATTTGTAACCCGCAGCTACCCGTTTATGACGTAATAGCTATGGAACATGTGATCAATTTGTATATAGGACCAGATGTCAGAAAATTAGTTCGACTTGCTGGAGTGCTTAGAATTGATAACAGAAACTAAAGAAATAAGAAAAACTCAGATTCATAAGTAACTGTTAATTACTTGTTTTAAATTAAATGTATTGTTATTGATTCAGTTAAGTAAATTGAATCTTTTGACAAATAAAATAATATGAATAAACCCAAATAAACAGCAACAATAAACAATAATTAAGTTCAATTTAGAAATTTAGATTTCAAAATCAGAATATAAGATTCAAGAATAGATTTCACAGTTCAAAGTCCGGAGTCAAAAAAAGAAAAATGTTCAGGAATTTGAATCAATGTCCTGATGTCACTCAGTATTTTAGTTCAATTTCAGTTTCAATGGAAAAAAAACAATGAGTGATCCAAAGGATTTCTAGAGGAAGGGAAAAAAATGAAATAGCACAGTTCAAAGTGAGTATGGTTTGTCCTACCAGTTCAGCAAAATGATTGTTCTTTTTACTTCCAGGTACAATCAATTAGATGTCCAAACCTCAGTTGAAATAAGAAATAAAAGAAAAACAGGAAAAAAAAAAAAAAAAAAAAAAAAAAACGGCCAAAGAAAAGGTAAGAGAAAGAATAAAATAAAATAAAGTTTTCTTTTGATTTGGCCTTAATCCAAATAATGTGCGTCTTCTTTCATGTGCACGTGTAACTTTTCCCGTTTGTCTCGATCTCTCTTTCCGTCGGCTTCTATTACACTAAAAGCGTGACTTCTGAGGATATTTTTCACCAAAATAACCTATTTTTAGATTATTTAAATTCCCTTTTGGGAGCCATGAACACGAATGCACTTTCTCGCGTCAGTCTGCGTCTTTTTCTTCTGCGTCAAACTCTCTGCTGCTCTCTTTCTGTTTCTTCGCGCTCTACTCCCAACTCACTTTGCGGAGGCGGGACTAACCTCCGACCTCATCCAATCAAAAACTTTCTTTAGTCAATTTCTTTTTCTGGATTTAGATTTTTAATATAATGTAAATTAACTTGAATCTGCATTCTTTTCATATTAATACTAAAGAGATATTAATAAAAATAAAATATTTATAATTAGTGACCTAGTCAGTGACCTGGGTTACGCAATCACTGAACTTTATTAATCACACCTCTAATTTACATCTCAGCAGAGAATTTCATATATATTCATAATATATTCTTATCATGCATAGGGAGGTCATCCACCTCACTGTTCTTGAACTTCAATTCTGAAAAATGTTTGGACATTTACAAAATTTGTCTCTCTAAGGTCTCAAAACTACAAATATATTATGGTACAATACTCATAAATATAGAAGTGGAATGCCATAGTAACACTTTGGATCTGTTTGCAAGCTTCCCTTTAAGAAGAAGCTATGATTTATTACATGGTCAAATAGGCTGACCCCCATTACATTTAAAAGTCTGTACCTTCTATGTCTTTACTCCTCTTCCATCCTGCTGTCCCCTTCCTTTCTGTTCATGTCTTCTTACAATTTCTCCTCTTAATCTTTCCACTACACCAGTGCCCTCTACCTTAGCCATCTCTTCTCCCTCTCCTTTTCGCCATTCTACTCTTCCTATACTTTCTCCTTTTCTTAATTTCTCTTCTTCTCTCCCGTCATCTCTTTCTACCTGTTCCACTCGTCCTCTCCCTATCATTACATCCATTCCTCAACTCTCTCCACCACCTTCCACTCTTACACCTCTTTGTTTCCCCCTTTTTATGCTTATTCTTTTTTTTATTTGTATAACAATATGTTATCTTTGAAAATATTTTTTTTATATAGTTTTATATATGCAATTGTGATAGCTGTGTAAGCAATTAGAAAAATTGCCTTTCCTGTGATGTGTGTATTATTAATCCAGCTTTGCAGTTCTTTGTTCAATTCGCACCATCAAAATGAACCAAATGAAACGTTGGCTACTTGGCTTCAAACTTTCAATTTTTCATTTTTTAGAATACTTCACAAACGGATAATTGTCTCTCAGTTTAATTTTCGATTCTACAAGTTTGGGTTGTTGCGTCCGAATCTGATTTTCGAACAAAAATAAAAAATGGTCTCATTATTCTGATTTTCCATTTATATTAGTGGGAGGGTGGATTGTACCACCAGTACCGCCAGGGGGTGGAGCGGGGTGTTGATGTATTCACCCAGAGCGCTGTAGCGTTATGTACAAATCAGAATAATGAGTAATTTTTTTTATGTTTCTTCAAAAATCAGATTTGGACGCAGATTTTGAGTGATGACGTCACTACACGCATTCTACCTGGGGTGCGTTTCCCGTACAACGATGTAACTCGCTGCTTCACTACCATAGCACAATGCATCGTTGAACAAATCAACTAGCTAGTCATAACTGTTTTCCGAAATCGTATTGTTGCAAACCTGTCTTTCAGCGACGTTGGTGAATGATGCCATGCAGGTCCTAGACTTTTTGCTATAAATTACGGATATGGCACCTGAAGACTAATTCTCATTTTTCTTAGTTATTTTGCTTTATTTCTAGATTCAATCATATGCTCGTTCTTACGTGATAGAGCACGTACGCATATGCACACTTCAAATCTCTTGACAAACTAAAATATGTAAATTACATTTGTATTATTTGAAATAAAAGATATACATTGTACTTAATGTCAGCTTGCTTATTTTGCTCAAGATAACGATTTATTAAGTCCACATGTCATAAAAACAAGACACTATGCTTCTAACCACAGCTCGAGAGCTGTCGTTCCAACCACACAAGTTTGCGAATGTTCTTTTGAACTATGGTTTCGGGAAACACCAAATCGTTGAATTATGTCAGTAACGACGGAACTTGCAATGTTAGTTGGCTAACGATGCTTTTGGGAAACGCACCCTTGAACGGTTCAGCACCAACCTTGCCGAAAATTCCGGGTCGGGTTTGTAGCCCAGTCAGTGCGGTGCCGATTCATGCTGAAGTGGAAATATAACTGGTACCATTCTTTACCATTCTTAGAACCGTTTGGCCCGACGGTGGAAAAGCGACTTTGTCAAATTGTCAGCCAACCAGACCAACTGTCTGATACCCTTCTGCCTATTCAATCTGGCAAGCTGCATTTCTATTGGCTGCTATTCCAGTCAGTCATTGATAATACCTTGATGTCAAGCCTCCCTGAAGCATTTATCTGTCAACGCATTGAGGTCCAGAGATACAGTATTCAGCTCTGTAACTTCTAAGACTTTGAAAATCAGTGCTATCTGATGAGATATTTGACGAACAAAAACAAGCAGACGTTTTCGCTGACAGCGCCTCTTTGAAATCCCTGCCAAACCAATGACGTCTGCACTCCCACAGATGATATATCGAAGCCATGCACCTCCTGCCAGTTTAAGGTGCTTCTAGAAAGGCACCAGTTTCTCTCACCAATATCTGATTTAATTCCACATATTTTATTCAGTGTCTAAACGGCAAGATTCTCAGGAGAGGATTGTGTGAAGTGCTCGTTTTGCAGAACGGTCTAATGAGAGATTCCTCCTCCTCCTCACGGTGACACAGACGTTGACCCTTCCGTCATTATGATTATCAGTTCGAAGTCAGAAATGCTCTTGGGGAGCGGAGACAGGGAAGGTGACGGTAGTTTGGGGGAAAAGGGTTACGTTTTCCTTTAATATTTAGAAGCGGCACAGCGTCGGCTCCCTTTATTAGAGGAATGTACTCTGCTCTTTCTCTCTTTTGATCATTTGTGCAGCTTCTCCCTTTCTCTCTCACTGCTTTTCCCATGATCCCTCAGCTCATTCCACTGCTAAAGGAGTTTTTGCCACTAATTAGATTTTATTTACTTTCTTTAGCTTTGACTTTCCCTTTCTTCCCCTTACAGTGATCACCAACACCTGCCGCAGCACACAGACTAATGTTGCCTGTGTGAAACCCATTAACGCGCAGTGTATATTTCTAAAAATAAGACCATATGCATTCTCTCAAAGTTTTGTTTGTTCTGAGGCATACTTTATGCAAGTACGCAAACACAGATGCGAAATCTTGGACACGTTGAAAGCGCATTGTACATACATACATGGGCAACAGATAATGAAAAATTATCTATAACAAAACAAACACTTCAAAGTTAGGAAAGCATTTTCGTTTGAGCATTTCTCCATGAACTTTTGAAGCTATACTAGTGATGTAATGATGTGGACAGCAGATTTTAAAAGTCAAAAGGGTGTAATGTGATTTTGGACCCCACTTGCTTTCATTGTATGGGCAAAGTCATACAGGTTTGGAATGACAATAGAGTGACACATTTATCATTGGATGATCCCTTTAAATTATTGTCATATACATATGCATGCTCATCTGTTGCAAGAAAGAACAGCACTGCTCTAGTCACACCAAGGTCCTGGGTTCGATTCCCAGAGAACGCATAAACTGATAAACTGTGTGTCTTGTATTCAATGCAAGTCGTTTTGGATAAAAGCGTCTGCCAAATGTGCAAATGCACTGTCTTAAATAGCTGTCTAATCTCTCTACAGGTCTCAAGGAAAAGTCCCTTTGTCCCGACAGCAGCGTGTGTGTGTGTGTGGTCCAGTCTGGAGAGGTGAATGAGTAGCAGTCTGCCCTTCTGTTGTCCGTTCACTATGCCAAGATCAGGCATGCCACCTCAAACACGCACAGCAGCACGGGAGCGACGCACTAACTAATGAGGTCAGAGCTTTGCGCTCACAGACACAAGGTGCTCAAACACCAACACATTCAGCAGGCAGCTGGAACACACACATACACGTTTGTTTTTCTATTATAGTGGGAGTTTTCATTGATTAAACTGAGATAATGAAACTTTTGTATTTTGATTAAAACATTATTTAGTGTGTTTATTAAAATTTCTCTAAGTAGGGACTGTTGGCTCGTCCCACAATGTAGGTGATTTCAATTTTTACTTGTGTGGGGAATGTCAGTTCATGATATATAAATCATGAACTGATTATTTATAAATAAATAAATTATAACAAATAATAAACAATGATTATAGTAAGTTTAGTGTACTGTATGTAATGTAGATAAGTGAACACACACACACACACACACACACACATATATAGATAGACCATATGTAATAGCCCCTTTTCAGCGCTGTTATCGTTGTGTTCCAGTTTAACAAGTTATGAAGTAAAATATCTAGCTTCCGCTAGACCGCCTTCCGTATTCAACGTACGAAAAAGAGTGTAAAACTCTTGCATACAAAAAGCTTACACTACGCCCTATGCCTTCCCTATTCAACTTACGCAAAAAAAGTTTACACTTTCTTCGTAACTTGAGTACAGAAGACGGTGTGGCAGAAGCTAGGTATTTTACTTCATAACTTGTTAAATATGGATATTTTTTCTTACACAAACGCATTGCTTCGCTTCTGAAGGCCTTTATTAACCCCGGAGCCGTGTGGAGCACGTGTTTATGATGGATGGATGTGGATGTAAGCACTTTCTTCAGCTCATACTCATGACCCCAGTTCACTGCCATTATAAAGCTTGGATGTGTCAGGATGTTTATTAATATTTCTCCGACTATGTTCATCAGAAAGAAGAAAGTCATATACACCTAAGATGGCTTGAGGGTGAATAAAGCTTGGGCTAATTTTCATTTGAAAGTGAACTAATCCTTTAAGAGCTGGGGGTGAAAACTTTCGAACAGAATGAAGATGTCCAGATTGTTCTTATTTTGTTTAAATAGCATTTTTTTTTTTTTTTTTAATTTAGTACTTCCTTTCGGAAGCAACAGAAGATACTTATATGTTTCCTCGAAGACATATTAAGTACAATTTACCTTCATCTTCACATTCAAAAAGTATACATACCCTGGTTCTTAATGCATTGTGTTTCCTTCTGGAGCATTAGTGAATGTTTGAACCTTTTGTAATAGTTTGTTTGAGTCCCTCAGTTGTCCTCAGTGTGAAAAGATGGATCTCAAAATCATATAAGGAAGTAAAGGGTTCAAATATGCAAAAGATGCTGGTAAATCAAACAATTTGCAGGACCTGGAGGATTTTTCTGAAGAACATTAGGCAGTTTAACTGCTCAGGACAAACAAGGGACTCATGAACACATGAAAAAAACAAATAAACAAACAAAACAACAACAACAACAACAAAAAACAGCCATGGATCATTCAGATAACGACACAGTACTGAGGTTATGTAAACTTTTGAATGGGGTCATTTTTATAAATTCAGCTATTTTTTTGTCTTGTGGACTATATGTAAACTTTAGGGCTGTCAAGCGATTACAAATTTTAATCTAATAAATTACATGATGCGGCGATTAATTAATCTAATTAATCGCACATCAAATTTGGCTGAGAAATGACCCCCAAAGATAATTTAAAGTTCTTATTGTGTAAAGCATCAAAAAGACATTACAAATAGTAGCTACAGAAAGAAAGATTTTATTCGATTTAACATTACACGAGTTTTTTTGAGCATGAGGTTGAGTAAATAATGACCGAATTTTCATTTTTGGATGAACTATACCTTTAATGTTTTTATTTAATAATATGGAAATATGAAATAAGAAATTAAAACTGCCAGTAGGTGGCGGTAAATGTCTTAACGATTCATTCATTCATTCATTCATTCATTCAGGAGTGAAGTAAATGGCTACTCTTATGAATGGTCCATTGAATCATTTGTTCACCCGATTCATTCAAAATGCGGATTCAGAAATGAAATGCTGTTAAAATGAAACGCGTTAAATGCGTTAATAATTTTAACGTGTTAATTATTTATCTTTTTACCGTAATTTATTGATCTAACACATTAAATTGACAGCCCTAGTAAACATCTTTTTATGTAAAATATCTTATTCAGGACAGTACTAAATACAAAATAACATTTATATAAATGTATACAATAAAATAGCATTTTGTATGATCCCTCTTATTAAGTAATTACCATTTTGCATATATATATATATATATATATATATATATATATATATATATATATTATAAGATAACAAATTTAATAAAATAATAATAAGAAAGAATTATTTATTATTTAATCAACTGATTTTCCAATAGAGGGCATTCCCAAAGGGAGGTTTTGTCAGATTCAGCTTATTTCTGGGGACACATTTGTCCCTAAAGTATAGTTAAGTAAGCGCACACAGACACAGATAAACACACACCTCTCTTCAGGCTCGCTGCGGTTTCAAACTGTACATGAGGCACCTGCAGGGGATTTCTCCAGGACTCCCTCTGAGTTTTCCTTGTCTCCTGTTTTCTCTCTCTCTCTCAAATTCAAATTCAAATTCAAAGTGTGCTTTATTGACATGACAGTTGTTACAATGTATTGCAAAAGCCAAATAATCAAAATACAGTCAAACCATTTTTCATTATCTTGTTTTGTTTTATGGATTTTCTTAGAGGATTTGAGGTTAGATAAAGTTGCCAAATAATCAAATATATAATTTATGTTCTCCACAGCAAGATTTACTCCATCTCCATCATGAGGATAAATTCTGTCTTTTGGATGGTCCATTGCTGTCACATACTTCTTCTCTCTCTGGGCAGCCAATTCTGTCTGTATCTATCTGTCTCTGCAGTCAGTGTGTGATTGCTCAGTCTGTAGCTCATCATTATTCTTCTTAATTTACAGTCTTTCACTGTACTCAGACATTCTGCTGTGGTGTAGTCTCTATTTAGGGCCAAATAACATTCAAGTTTACTTTGTTTTTCTGTTGTTTCAGTCCAATAAGTCAGGTAATTTCTTTTTGTGCTTTTATAATTTGGTTGGGCCTAATTCTGTGGATGAGGGTGTCAGTGTCCTGAGGCTGGCTGTTAGTTTGTTTTTGCAGCCTCAGGACCATCTGAATCAGGGGGCTTTTTTCAATGTTCACTTCGTGGTCTTAAAGGGCTTTAAAATTATAAGAGTTGGGATCACTCGTTTTTAGATATTTCTAAAATTTGATGGCTCGTTTCTCAATGCGGATTAATAGAGGGTATTGGCCTAACTCTTATAACTCGGCATGCAGGGCTTCTGTTGGGGTTTTGTCCCATTTGTTAAATTTTTGGTTTAGAAGAGGACCCCAAACTTCACTGCCTTATAGTGCAATAGGTTCTATGACTGACTGATTCTGTATTTCAGTTGTATTTCAATTTGAATTGATTTTTTGATGGAATAGAAGGCCCTTCTTGCTTTCTCTTTCAGTTCATTCACGGCCAAATTTAGCTTTTCAGTTGCACTTATTTTCAGCCCGAGGTATGTATAGCTTGTGGCATGATCAATTTTGGTCATACCAAGGGTGAAATTGTGTCTCTTTCCCTGACATCTAGGTCTTTTCTGGAATGTTAGTACTTAAGTTTTGTTACGGTTAATAGTCCGGGCCCGGGTCTGACAGAACCGATGCAGGATTTCCAGGTTCTGCTGTAGACCGTCTTCTGTTGGAGACAGCAGGACCAGATCATCTGCATACAGGAGGAACTTTATGTTGGAGTCATGTAGTGTGAGGCCAGGTGCTGCTGATTGTTGTAGTTGTTTCACCAATTCATTAATGTAAATATTGAAGAGGGTCAGTGATGGTGGGCAGCCCTGTCTCACACCCTGCCCTGGAGTGAAGAACTCTGTTTGTTTATTGCCAATCTTAATAGCGCATTGATTGTTTGAGTACATTCTTTTTATAATGTTGTATGTTTTACCACCAATACCTGATTCTAGAAGTTTAGACAGAAGACCTTCATGCCAAATTGAATCAAAGGCCTTCTGGAAATCTACAAAGCAAGCAAAAATGTTGGTTTTGTTTTGGTTAATTTATTTGTCGATCAGGGTATGTAGGGTGAAGATATGGTCTGATGTTCTATAATTTGATAAGAATCCAATCTGACTTTTGCTCAGGACATTGTGCTCTGTAAGGAAGTGTATGAGTCTCGTGTTGATGATACTGCAGAACAGCTTCCCCAGATTACTGCTCACACAGATGCCCCTGTAATCATTTGGATCTAATTTGTCTCCGCTTTTGAATATGGGCGTTATGAGTCCTCTATTCCAGGTGTCAGGGAAATGACCAACACTTAGAACCAAGTTGAACAGTTTTAGTAAAGCCAATCTTAATTTGTGCTCTGTGTTCTTCAGCATTTCATTGAGGATGCCATCTGGTCCACTTGCTTTTTTGATATTTAGGGTCTGGATTTTATTAATCAGTTCATTTTCTGTGATGGGGTAGTCTAATGGGTTCCGGTATTTACCAATTGTATGTTCCATGTTGATCATTTTTTCATGTATTTGGATTTGTTCTGGGTTCATTTTATTTCGCTATAAAGTTGTTCAAAGTGATTTCCAGGTGTCTCCATTTTGTATGGCTATTTGTTCATGCTGTTTTTTTTATTCAGGGAATTCCAATTATCCCAGAATTTGTTAGAATTTACAGATTCTTCAATCATTTTTAGTTGATTTTGCATGCACTGTTCTCTCTTTTTTCTGAGTGTATTTTTATACTGTTTAAGTTCCTCACAATATTGATGGTGCAAATCTGCATCATTTGATTGTGTTTTTGATTTGATAATTGTCTTAATTTTTTCCTCATTGTTTTACAGTCTAAATCAAACCATTTTTCATTATCTTGTTATGTTTTATGGATTTTCTTAGAGGATTTGAGGTTAGATAAAGTTGCCAAATAATCAAATATATAATTTATGTTCTCCACAGCAAGATTTACTCCATCTCCATCATGAGGATATATTCTGTCTTTTGGATGGTCCATTGCTGTCACATACTTTTCTGTGTTGTTTTGCGCCCATCTGTATTTCTCTCTAATGTTGTACAGCTTACTGGGCTGTAAATTTATGTTAGTATTTGTTGTCCTTTTTAGATAAATCGTAATTTGGCTGTGATCTGAGAGAGGTGTTCATGTAGTCAACTGTTGAGCAACCATGAAATGCACTGTAGGTGTATCTCCCTAGAGAATCCCCTCTCATCCTGCCATTGACGAAGTACAGACCAGGGCTTTGACAGAGCTCAATCAGATGCTTCCCGTTTTTATTTAGTTGGGCATCAGAGTTATATCTTGGGAAGTTTACAATGTTTTGTGGGAAGCTCTGTCCAAAAATATAGTTATTCCCATTATCTGTAGTATAGTCAGGAAGGGCCTGGAAGTGGTTAATTTGACTGTGGTGAGGTTCAAAGATGTCCTCATTATAGTATGGAGATTCAGAGGGAGGAATATAAAGAGCACATAAGAACACATATTTTGTTGTTTGGATAAGCTGCCTGTTGGTTTTGAGCCAACTGTTTGGATGTATTTATCGATTTCTTGTTTGTGCCAGATTATGATACCCCCTGAATCTCTCCCACGTGTGATGCTTTCATGCTTTCTAGAGGATAGAGAGGTTTCACAGTATCCTGGGGGACAAAGAGTGACTTTATCAGTTCTGCGGCAAGTTTCCTGTAGTATTATTATGTCCATGATTGATATGTTTTTTTTTTTTTTTGTTTTTTTAATCTAAGGTTTCGGGTTTTGTAACCAAAACTGGATGAATGAATACCCTGTATGTTCCACATTGTAATAATTAATGATCTAATTTATGTCAACAAGTTTAACAATTCCACAATCTTAATAGTGCTCTAGAGTAATACAAACCTAAGTCTAACATAGTATCAATAAATATGTGTAATGTTTTTTATTTTTATTTTTTTAAATATATTTTATGTATCTCTTTTACTCACGACTGCTGTTCCAGCTGTGTGCATATAAGTTTGAGAAGGTCCTTAATTTCTGCTAGGTTGGTGTGGCTCGGTCCTTTCAGGGCTGCAGCATAACTCAGCTGCTCCTGTTGCTCAGGCTGGTGTAGTTGTGGTTGTGGACCAGGCCGCTGTTCTGCTGAGATGCTGCTGTTTCTCGCTGGTGCTGCTCTTGGTCTATTGTGGTTGTGGTGCCAGAAGAAAGGGTTCTGTGGTGCAGGGTGTTGCTGCTGTGATGTAGGCTGATGGTAGACAGCAGGGTGTGGAGGTCCAGGCCATGGGCAGTGGGGTCCAGGATGCAGATGCAGGGAGGCAAGATGTGGGTGGCAGGGCCCAGGGCGGGGTGGTGGGGGTACAGTGAATTGGTGATAGGGTGCATGCCTCTGGGAAAGGGCTGTAGAGTGAGGCTCAGCTGAATGTGAAGAGACAATGTTTTGTGGTGCTGCATGAAGAAAGCGTCTCGTTGGCTGAGGGGTAGTGGCTGCTCTGCCGTTCTTTGGAAGGCTGCCAGGGGTTCGGCCCAGGGCCGAAGGGTTTTAGCAAACATATGAGCACTGTCTTTATGGAGGTGGACATGGTCATGGAGGTGGTGGAGGTCCAGTATGGGATGATGTGCCAGGTGAACGTTTGGCATTCCGGCACGTCTACTTGAGATGTCTGTGTTTACTCTTTGTATGGTGTGAGGATGGAAGTTGGGAAGGTTTGTGTTGCTTTAATGGCCACCCGTGTTACTGATTCTGCCACTCGCTCTTGTTGTGTCCTCAGGTCATTCGTGCCCACATGGATGATGATGTGGCTGGGTTCACCTAAATTTTCCCTGTTCGGTTGTTGTAGGGCATTATCTGTTTTTGGGCACCAGAGTTTTAATGTTTTGTGGCCAGGAAAGAGCTGTTTTTCGTTGAGGAACTTGCCATTTGAATCAATCAAGATGATCACTTCTGCATTCTGCAGGGCATTTTCTTGCACTTGGGGGCCTTCAGAGGCCTCTGCTTGTGACGTCGGTGGTGGTGGTGGTGCTGTTGCTGGAGTACTGGACTTTGGTGTCAGAGTGTGGGCTGTGTAGGCTGAGCTGGGCTGCTGCTGCTGCTTGCAGGTATGTGTGAGGCTCTCTGTCTGTTCTCTCAAGCTTTGTATTTCTCCCTCTCTGAGCAGCAGCTCCTCCTTGACTGTTTTCAGTTCTTTACTCAGGGTCTCTCTGTCCTGCTGCAGTTTTCGTATCTCTACTTTTAACTGTAGCTTCAAAGTCTCGTGTGAGGTGACTGAGTTTATTTTCCAGGTGTTGTAAGCGCTCAATGGATGTCGCATAGGAGAGTGTTAGTTCCCTGAGCTCCTCCATCTCTACCTCTTGTAGGGAGAGACTGTTTCTGATCTGAATGACAGAGTGCTCCAGCTGTGAATCGCAGTCAGCAGGGTTAGGCTCCGCTCCCTCCAGCCCCTCTCTTGAGCTCTGGGCTTCACAGTCTCCTGCAGCTCTTTTCTCAGCCTCTGCCAGAGCTTTTAGGCTGGTAAAGTTTGCCTGGACAGAGCTGAGGCATGCTTCAGTCCAACATTATGGTTCCATTATGGTAGATGTTTACAGTTAGAAATGCCTTGTTAGTGTCATTTTCTTCATAAATTTGAATTTGTCTGCCATTTACAGATGCCCAGTTTTCTGTAACTTTTGTAATATTTACAAATTACGGTGTGCCAAACATTATAGTCTGTTGTGTAGAGGAGCAGATTAGTGATGATGGCTCTGTCCCCTTTTTGTGAAACGTCTGCCATTAGAGTCTCTGGGTTGTTCTTCAGCAGGCTGTATTTATAGGCTTTCTTGTTGTCCTTTGCATTCTTGATGGTCTGTGGGTATATGATGGAGTGGGGGAGGGGATTACCTGCAATGGCTTCCATTGTTTTGTTTTGTTTTGATTTCCGTAAATGTCACTTTTTAACTGTCTCTGTAATGGGGCGTTCACACCAGACGCAACTTGTGTCATTTGACTTGAACATTTTGAGTTTACTTGCTTCATTCGCGTGTGAAATTCACTTCACAACAGACGCAAATTCACGCCATGAGAGGGGCTTCTGCCAGGCGGCTCGTCTCGTTTCTGCACACTTCCTCTGAATAAACACATCAACTCGTCAGCGGGAAAGTAGTTGTAAAATACAGCAAACAAGCTTAATTTGCGGGCTCAATATGTGTATATATATATATATATATATAGCTCAAATTGAGTAAAGAGCATTTTTTACAACTTACCAGATTGTACGACCTCCTCACTCACTTTCTTCCAAGCAAGATCCTTTTTATTCCTGTTTCTATAAAAGTACAAGTACTCGGGTGATTTGCGCGAATAACGCGTTAAATGCCCGAAACGCTCAATTTGCGCGAATCGCCTCATTCGCGCAAATCATGCAGCAGGATGTCTATTTGCGCCTTTGCATTGACTTACCATGTAAATCACTCGTGCTTAACGCTTCATTCGCGTCTGATGTGAACGCATCATAAGACTGCTGCTAGTTTTTATGCTAGTTCCTATATTATACGGTATTTCATTAACCAAGAAATAGCTTTTTTTTTTTCTTTCTCTTTCTCTTCAGTTCTGTGTCACACTAATTTCCAACAGTCTTTTAAATGCAGTGTAGATGGAGACTCAGTCTTGCCTGTTGTTTGGATTTTAATTGATTCCAGTATCTTCTTTTTTGTCCAATTTTCCTCCAGTTTTCCTCCAGTTCTCCTACCGACTGTACTGTTTCAGTTTTTTCTTTTTTTGTCTTAATATACCTCTTGCTTTTATCTTCTGTCTGATATACGTTTTGTTAGGTTTGCCTTACTCCAGAGGTGAAAAAATTGTAAAGAAATTGTGTGGATCATGACCTGCTACTGCTTCTTCAGTCTCTCTTTCTCTCTCTCTCTCTCTCTCAATGACTCCTTTTCTTCATAACCCCTCATGTCAAAATGAGGAAAAAGAGCAACATCAGTCTCCCCTCCCCACAAAAGCATTCTGTAATTACTCCACTACGGGTTTTCCACTCAGCTCCCGGCTCATTCACTGTCACGGACCCCCACTGAATCTGCAGTGTTCTTAGTAGAGTCTTCCAGAGAATCTAAATGGTTGTTGTTTTGCACATCCTCACCCTCACTTGCATGTTTGCTTATTAAATATTTGGCTAATTTGATGATGCTTCCAGCTACCACTATGAATGTACTCTCATCTCTGTTTAATTGCATTACTTACATTAAGAATAACATCTCTTTTTGATATTAAAGCCACTGTATGATTTATAATAGTTCTGTCAGGATCACTATCGTGAAAGATGACTGGCAGTTAGCATACATTAGATTGGCGGTATGGTTCTGTTCTGGGCAAAAAAACCCTGCCCATTCATGCAGCCTAGCATGGATAAGAGCAGGGAGAGCAGCGATAACCCCCCTTAGGGTAAACAGAACAGTACCAAGTACTGCAATATCATTAATTTCTTAATGACAATAATTAATGTAACAACATAATTGAAGAATGAGTTTGATCAAAAGAAATCAGAAGGGCAAGTCTTGACTGGACACAGGAGGAGCTGGTGATGGAGGGTAATTAGCTCCTGAGCAATGCGATAAAGCTGCTTATAATACTGAATGGACATACGAATGCGGTGATAGGCGTCGTATTCCTATAGGTCAATGTGAATCAGCTCAATGTGAATCAATGAGTGTCAGCTGATGCGAGCTTGACTAACGTGACCTGCCAGAACTAACGCTATACGCTTGATACCTTTACAACTGTTGCTTGTCAGACTTTATGAACATGATCCCCGCTGTAAGCCATATCACACTGTAGGATCTCAGTTGTCATTAATTTCAGACTGTACGAAAGTCAAGATGTGTTAAAAATGGAAGCACGCAAGAAGACATTCATCAATCCGTGACACGGTTAGTGACTATGTGCTGCATTACATGCAGGATTGAAATGGTGGCTAACAAACAAAAACAATTTCAGGTTCGGTACTCCTATTGGTTTTTGATATGACGGTCGTAGTAGAAGTGTCGTTAGGACTGTGCGCCAAATCTTTTGACACTGCCAGAATTTAGTCTGAGGTAAAATTTGATCGCAATGGTCATTAATTGGCTGTCACTGAACAAGTCAAACTAATGATCAAAGACTTCAGATTCTGGCCTAGGATCTTAGAAATCCTTTAGGTTTCACAAAATTTGTCTCAGATAGCCTAATCGTGGCCAAAATCATACAGTGTGAACCTGGCTTTAGTCCGTTTTTATTGTTATTGACTCTAGCAAGAACTATAACAAATCATTATGTGCTCATTTTGTGTAATGAGAGGGCGGGGCTTGTGTGTCTAGCTGCAACCAAGCGGCAACCTCCCCCTGTTTCTCTTGAAGCCAATACGGAAGTGACTTAAACTGCAATTAATCGACTTGCCGCTAGGGACAGGCTCCAAAAGAGAGCAGAATCTCAAGCCCCATGTTAAAATGCCCAACTTTACAGCAGAAAAAAAAACATGTTTACAGCCTGTTACAAATTGTGGTTTTGATCTTATACAGCTAATTTAACTGTGAGGGGGTGAATTATTTTATAACTCATCTGTTTAAATTATATTAAGCCATATTTTTTTACAGTCTATCACCGTGTCCTAACCAGACGCGATGCAATGCCGCGACATGCGATAAAAGGTCTTTGTCCTATACGAGTTTTTGTCCTATCCAGCCGCAACGGCGACACGCGACGATTCTATTTTAGAAACGGTTTCTATTTCTCTGCGACGTCGCGGCTGGAACAACAACACATAGTATGGCAATGATAATACTGTTTATGTGCTTTATTTAATGTTAAAAGCGTCTTATGTAAGTTTGAATATCATTCTGTGTTCTCAGCTTTTTAGCTGTAATGAAAACAACACTGGCTAATTCACCTTAGATCTTGAAAATAAATAAATGGGCAAGAACAAACTGTCAACTCAATGCGAACAAACAAGTGTATTCTATGACAAAGATTGATTCAGTCACAATGGATGCGTTCAGTTTACCGTCTGGGTCACACCATAGCTTACATTACACATAATGTTTTAAGACCCAAAAAAGCTGCATAACTTATATGTTAAAGTGCTAACGGACTGATTTAGCAGTGTGATGCTCTGACTTTCAAAAAACTCGCTCCTCGCTTCAGGCAAAATGACTCAACTCAAAGCTCTGCTTCCACTTTGTATGCTCACATACTGTATGCTAATTTTCAACTGTACCCTTTGTGCCACAGTCAAAAGTCTCCTTCCTCTTGTTCTTTTTCTTACTCCTCCATACGTCTCCCATCCCCCCATATCTTCCTCTATCCATTTCAATATCAGTCTGACCCCTCTTAACCTCAACACCCTCTTTCTCCCCCCATCTTGTTCTCTCCATCTCTCTTTCATCCCCTGAGATCTGAAATTCTCAAACGTCAAGCTTTCTGGAAGCAAAATGTCTTCCTCACATTTATTGTCCCCAATATTGGTAATGGAATCTGCACTCTCCTTTTCCACACCATAATTCATTTCATATTTCACCCCCTTAATACTCTCTCTCTCCTCCCTCTCTCTCTCTGAGAGGCAAAATGCATTTGGTGTGTCTATATAAGCATCTCTGTGTAGGCCTGTTTTAGGCTATACATGCATTTATTTTGGGCCTACATTAAACTTCTGTTCAAAAGTTAAAATAATTTTTTTTATTTTTTACTTTAGATCATTAGATAGAAATTCATTAAAATTAGTTTTGTTTTATAGATCAATAGTTTGTAAATATTCTTAGAAGAACCCTTGTTGAAAATCTTAGATTTAAGGCATTTACACATTGTACGTATTGCTGCAGGTAGAGCTTTGTAAAAGTGATCCATCTTTTCTTATAAATGAGTTTTTATACAATCAAATTTGTACAAATTATTAATTGTGCTCTCTTCAATAGTCAATAAAGTAACTCAGAAATCACTATAATTTCTGTATAGTGTCACAGTTATGCAAAAGAATGAAGGAGGAAAGATGGCGAAACATACAATGCACTGGAAATTCACACATTTTCATCCTAAATGGTGCATCATGGTCTAATATTACCTGTAACCTCTGGAACAACAGAAGAAAAGATTATGGGTCTCTTTTTGACTTTTGCAGTTCCAGTGCTCGCACCTTGTCATACTCCAGAGGATCCAATTTTGCATCACCGGTGAAGTACGTACTTTTAGTGTGTAGCAGAAGTATGCGAATTGTGATTTGAAAGTTTGAAGCCTCGCTTTTCTCTCCTGCACTTTCCTGTTCTAATGGCCAGTCAAACGCTCCTCACACAAGCTCAGGGCGACACTATCAGACAGGCTCTTCAGGAGATGGCTGTACTTCTGTGTGTGCGTGTGTGTGTATGTATGTATGTGTGTGTGTTGAGAGGTCCCTAGGGAAGATGATAGCAGGCTCTTAAGTGAATGGCTTCTGATGGCGGAAGTGTTCGATAACTCTCCACAAGCCGAAAATCTCTGTGTCTCCCATCACCGAAACACAAACAGCTCAGAGTAAAAAATATACTTTAATATACTGTATATTGTTTCACAGTGGGTTTACTGTAAATGAACTGACCTTTGATGCAGGTTTACTGTTATTTATTGCTGTGTATTGTGTATTTCAAGAAGTTTTACACCTAAAGAAATGAATAATAGAATAAAATGCTGTATTTGTCTCTTGGCATATTAGTGGCCTAGAAAAATCTGTTTTATTCTGCATTCAGACAATTTTAGTGGGGAAATAAATCAGGGGTGACAAATACGCCTGCATATAGTGCATTTCTACAGTGATATCAGTAAAACGAAGACTTTAAGTTTTGCGTAATGCTGGTCAAGTGTAGATATGTTTCAATCCAGAGTTCAGAATTTAACTTGTGTGCAAAATCGGAATGCCGCATAAAACATTTGCGAATAAAAGCAGCGTTTCCATCTCATGTGTTCAAGAGAACAAAACCTGGGAAATTGGCACAACATATCTGTAAAAAAAAACTGAAGATGCTGCATCGCAACATTTCAGATGGTGTGCAATCATGTGACTTTTTTTGTTGTGCATCAAGGCATTTATTCACTACATTTGTTTAAATCGTAATTTATGCGCATGTCTTATTATTGGATAAAACATTTATCCGCCTCAATTTAGCACATACGTATTTTTAGAATATATGCACATCTTGGCATTTTCTTCCAGCATTTTTTTTAATGCAATATTCCAAAATGCGCATAAAAATAGTTGGAAACATACAGTGGGTACGGAAAGTATTCAGACCCCCTTAAATTTTTCACTCTTTGTTATATTGCAGCCATTTGCTAAAATCATTTAAGTTCATTTTTTTCCCTCATTAATGTACACACAGCACCCCATATTGACACAAAAACACAGAATTGTTGACATTTTTGCAGATTTATTAAACAAGAAAAACTGAAATATCACATGGTCCTAAGTATTCAGACCCTTTGCTGTGACACTCATATATTTAACTCAGGTGCTGTCCATTTCTTCTGATCATCCTTGAGATGGATACCTTCATCTGAGTCCAGCGGTGTTTGATTATACTGATTGGACTTGATCAGGAAAGCCACACACCTATCTATATAAGACCTTACAGCTCACAGTGCATGTCAGAGCAAATGAGAATCATGAGGTCAAACAAACTGCCTGAAGAGCTCAGAGACAGAATTGTGGCAAGGCACAGATCTGGCCAAGGTTACAAAAAAATTTCTGCTGCACTTAAGGTTCCTAAGAGCACAGTGGCCTCCATAATCCTTAAATGGAAGACGTTTGGAATGACCAGAGCTGGCCGTCCGGCCAATCTAGGCTATCGGGGGAGAAGAGCCTTGGTGAGAGAGGTAAAGAAGAACCCAAAGATCACTGTGGCTGAGCTCCAGAGATGCAGTCGGGAGATGGGAGAAAGTTGTAGAAAGTCAACCATCACTGCAGCCCTCCACCAGTCGGGGCTTTATGGCAGAGTGGCCCGACGGAAGCCTCTCCTCAGTGCAAGACACATGAAAGCCCGCATGGAGTTTGCTAAAAAAACACCTGAAGGACTCCAAGATGCTGAGAAATAAGATTCTCTGGTCTGATGAGACCAAGATAGAACTTTTTGGCCTTAATTCTAAGCGGTATGTGTGGAGAAAACCAGGCACTGCTCATCACCTGTCCAATACAGTCCCAACAGTGAAGCATGGTGGTGGCAGCATCATGCTGTGGGGGTGTTTTTCAGCTGCAGGGACAGGACGACTGGTTGCAATCGAGGGAAAGATGAATGTGGCCAAGTACAGGGATATCCTGGACGAAAACCTTCTCCAGAGTGCTCAGGACCTCAGACTGGGCCGAAGGTTTTCCTTCCAACAAGACAATGACCCTAAGCACACAGATAAAATAACGAACGAGTGGCTTCACAACAACTTCACGTGACTGTTCTTGAATGGCCCAGCCAGAGCCCTGACTTAAACCCAATTGAGCATCTCTGGAGAGACCTAAAAATGGCTGTCCACCAACGTTTACCATCCAACCTGATAGAACTGGAGAGGATCTGCAAGGAGGAATGGCAGAGGATCACCAAATCTAGGTGTGAAAAACTTGTTGCATCTTTCCCAAAAAGACTCATGGCTGTATTCGATCAAAAGGGTGCTTCTACTAAATACTGAGCAAAGGGTCTGAATACTTAGGACCATGTGATATTTCAGTTTTTCTTTTTTAATAAATCTGCAAAAATGTCAACAATTCTGTGTTTTTCTGTCAATATGGGGTGCTGTGTGTACGTTAATGAGGAAAAAAAAATGAACTTAAATGATTTTAGCAAATGGCTGCAATATAACAAAGAGTGAAAAATTTAAGGGGGTCTGAATACTTTCCGTACCCACTGTAGCAAGAAGTCCAAATTCACTGTCATATCAAACCGTAAAATTTACTGCTCTTAATTGATGGGACAAATTTATTTAAAGAGACATTAAAGTTACCCTTTTTTGCTTTTTTTTTTTGGTATTACCTTTCATGTAGTGTGTAATATAGCTGTCTGTGAATGTAAAAGGTCTGCAAAGTTTCAAAGATCAAAATGCTCAACAAATGGAGTTATTGTCTCTCAAAAGAAAGAACTGATTCTGAACTGCCTAAAACGAGTCATCAGTAATTCCAGTCTCACTTCCTGCTAAAAACTTAAGTATAGGTTTGTAACAAATTTGCATAATGCCATCATATGGTCTTCACTGACTGCCCACAAACAAGGTCCATCACTTAGAAACGTCTTGCTCAAGTCATGCTTGCGATGGTGGTTCGTGTTGCTCAGCTGCTTGTTTCATTATTGGACACAGGCTCAAATTGATATGGTAAAACAGACACAATCGTTACTGTTCGTATACTGTGCCATTTCCTTTCCAACATGCGTTGTAAGTGGTAGACCAATCACAACACTGGAATTTGTTGAAAGACTAGTGTATTTGAACTGTGCGGCTTGGACGCGGCATCCATCAAAAATTGACTAAGCAAACCAGTGTGGAGAGCCGCTTCTGAAACAAACTGTAGCTCGGCTGGTATAAACACAAACAATGACTAGAGTGGCCACGATCAGCTCCGGTGGCCGTGTCGCAGCCATAATGCGCCGCAGACGTGTGCAGTGTAAATAAGGGGTCAGAAAGGAGGGGTTTAGAGAGACCGAATCAGACACTGTGAGAAAAGAGGTGATCCTGCAGTGTATATTATGATTAAAGGACCAGATTTACTAAACGGGGCAAATTAGCGTGAGAGCGCAATTCCACAAATGCGCCGATGGGAGTGACAAGTTTTGCGCGTGATCTACTGCTGATGCAAATTAAAGAACACAGACGCAGTCAAATCATTTACATAATGACCAACGCAATCTAACAAGAGCAGCGCAAATAAGCAGAGCTGATGATCATCAGGTGCAGGTTGACACAGGTGCAACTTGTTACATGTAATATACAGATAACGTCTTCATCTTGCATTCCAAAGAAATTAATACGAGTAGAAAACTGTTCTATGCGGTGTCTCCTCCTAGCAGCAACAATTGCAGCCATGTCGCAAAATTGGTTAAGATATGCTTTTTTTGTGCGTTAAATAATGCTGCAAATACCAGTAAATTGATTAGCGGAAACATTAGTAAATCGCATTGCGTGATTCATTTAAATACACTCCTCCCATAAATTTTGCGTCTGAAAGGGAAACTCCTACAAATGCATATGCAATAAGGTCAGCCGCAAAAACAACTGAGTCCACGCCTTTTTAGCACTAATTTTGCATTGCATGTCTTTAGTAAATCCCGACAGTAGTTTTTTAACGCCAAAAGAGGGTTTGCGCTGGCGCAAGCTGTTACTAAATCTGACCCAAAGTGTTTTTTGACCTTGAATGCAAGTAAACCTTTCATAGGAGACCTCCAAAACAAAATTAGGAACCTTTTAAATAGCACTTTAATTTAAATACATTTCTTGTCTATTTATCTACACCCAAAATTATTATTAGACATACATTTTTTTTTTTTTTTTTGTGTGTTGGTGTATTTCCAAAACAGGATGTTTGGATGAGACATATTAAAGGACTGAACAACAACGTCAAAGCCCAGCACGCTTGAGAGCTTGTACGAGGTATGAAAGTCACTTAAAACAAAAACTGCATATCATATAATAGATACAGACTAAAACACACAAACTCCCATTTTGATGTAATAAGCATCTACATTTACAGTAATACCAACCTAAAAACATTTAAAATAATTACTGTTCACACACACACAGTTAGGCTCTAAAAAAAGCTTTGTAGTCTTGGAACTTTTTTCCACAAATGACGCCGCAGAGACCCTAAAGTAATTTAATGCAAAATGCATCTCACATTCTTTCTTTTCTTCCCTTGCATTTTTCTCCCTGGCGATCATCAGTCTTTTTCTTACAGTCTTTCTTCCTTCTTTGTGTCTTTACCTCTTTTTCTCTCTCTTTTTCCTGTTCTTTCTTTCTCTAAGTGTATGATTGCTGTGGACCCATGCTGAAAAGTCACATTACCCACAATGCCATGCTGGGAACATTCTGGGTCTGATAACTCACACGCTGTGAGTAAACAGCCTTCGTGTGTGCGTGCTAGAGAAGAAGATATAGGCCATTTTAGAAGGTTATGGATGATTATATGTTTAACCACAGTAGGGTACAAGTCATCGAGCTGCCACACACACACGGCAGAACAGATATTCCCTGCACACTTGTGCTCCACGCTGCGTGAGAGGAATTCTCACAGGGATCATAATGAGAGTGAAGGGAATGCTGGGAATGAGCTTAAATCCCCCAGTTTATCACACGCCGCACCCTGCGAACACCCCCTTCCACTGTATATGCAAGTGTGCGTGTGTGTGTGACAGACAAAGAGAGTTGAGGTTAGTGTGGTTACATGCGTTTCACCTCCAGGAAGAAGAATAAAAAATCTTGCGTTGTGACAGTGTGTCTACGCTGCAAGCAGTACAAACAAAATGTGCTGCGTCACAATATGCATAACCCTGGCATGCATTAAAAGATTGTACTTCACTGACAACTGTGTGAATTGTTTCCATTGCATTTTTAATATGCTTTTCTTTTTTTTCTTTTTTTTTTGTATCCACCCTTTAAAGTATTAAAGGGGACCTATAATTACCCTTTTACAAGATGTAAAACCCCTCATATTTCAGCAACCATTTTATTATATGTTCTCAAGGGACAATACTATAGAAATGAAAATTGGATATACTTTAGAGTAGTCAATGTGCAGCTTGTATAGCAGTACAGATTTACTGTCCTCTGAAAATAACTCAACATACAGCCATTTTTGTCTAAATAACTGGCAACAAAAGTGAGTACACCCTAAGTGAACATGTCAAAACTGTGTCTGAAGTGTCAATATTTTGTGTGAGCACCATTGTTATCTAGCACTGCCTAATCCTTCTGGGCATGGAGTTCACCAGAGCTGCACAAGTTGTTGCTGGGATCCTCTTCCACTCCTCCATAATGACATCACGGAGCTGCTGGACGTTAGACACATGGCGCTTCTCCACCTTCCGCTTGAGGATGCCCCACAGGTGCTCAATAGGAATCAGGTCTGGAGACATACTTGGCCACTCCATCACCTTTACCTTTAGCTTCCTCAGCAAGGCAGTTGTCATGCTGGACACCATGCTAGACACCACCTGAGCCAAACAAGTTTATCTTAGTCTCATCAGACCACAGGACATGGTTCCAGTAATTCATGCTCTTGGACAGGTTGTCTTCAGCAAACTGTTTACGGGCTTTCTTGTGAGCCAGCTTCAGAAGAGGCTTCCTTCTGGGACGACGGCCATGCAAACCGACTTGTTGCAGTGTGCAGCGTATGGTTTGAGCACTGACAGGCTGACCTTCCGCTTCTGCAACCTCTAAAGCAATGCTGGCAGCACTCATGCATCTGTTTTTTGAAGCCAGCTTCTGCACCGGACGCACAGCACAAGGTCTCAACTTCTTTGATTCAACTACTTTGGCCTGTTCCGAGTGGAACCCGTCTTGGAAAACCTCTCTCTATGACCCTGGCCACTGTGCTGTAACTCAGTTTCATGGTGTTACCGATCTTCTTATAGCCTAGGCCAACTTTGTGGAGAGCAACAATTCTAATTCTCAAATCCCCAATAAGTTCTTTGCCATGAGGTGTCATGTTGAACATTCAGTGATTAGTATGAGAGGATTGTACTCAAAGCACCAAATTTTAACTGCTCTAATACAAGATAAACTAATTTTTATGGTCCTGTCAAGCAGACAAAAACATGAACATGATGAATAGGACATGTGGCTTTGCATGGTTAAACAACATACAACTGTTATCACTTAGGGTGTACTCACTTTTGTTGCCAGCTATTTTGACAATAATGGCTGTATGTTAAGTTATTTTTAGAGGACAGTAAATCTATACTGCTCTACAAGCAGCACTCTGACTACTCTAAAATATATCCAAGTTTCATTTCTATAGTATTGTCCCTTGAGAAGATACACTAAAATGGTTGCTGAAATGTGAGGGGTGTACTCACTTTTGTGAGATACTGTAAGTCTCTGGTGTCCCCAGAATGTGTCTCCCCAGCTCAAAATACCCCACAGATTATTTATTATAGCTTGTCAAATTTGCCCCTATTTGGGTGTGAACCAAAACACACCGTTTTGTGTGTCCCTTTAAATGCAAATGAGCTGCTGCTTCTGATTGTCAGTAACGGTGTTCAGCCTTACATTGTTCAAACCGGAGTCGGACACTGATGGAGAGATGCAGGAAGTTACAGCTTATGGAATTCAACTGGACATTTCTGAATGGTTAGTGGATAAATTTATGTAGTTGCTGTGGAGTTGATTCAGCTCATCGACTAGCATGTGCCGTCATGTTAATCTTTTGAGCAAATCCAGCGTTGAATTGACCCTCGTTTGTGAAGCAGTCCGGTGTAAAATTACAGCATGGTAACAACACTCTACTACAACAACTCTTCCTCTTCTCTAAAGCAGCCCAACATGGCCTCACCCCCTATGTTGCGTGTTCCCAGGGGCAGGGTTTATGTAAATTTTAGGGTTAGTCACTTACCCGGGAAGAAGCTCGTTGTAGTCCCTACCAGCCGTTTGTTGCAGTCCTTAAACAGAGAATTCTTTAAAAGAAAATATCTCCCTTTGCATTGAACTTTGAGCGTCGTAACTTTGCAGATGTCGTTTATGCTCTAACAGCAACATTACACACTAACTAAAGTTAAAAAAGTGAAATCATAATCAACCACTCCTTTAAAGTATCTCTGTATATGTTGATTTATTTTAAATGTTAATTTAAAGAAGAAAAAAAAACAGTCTACTTTCTATTTTGCTAAAATGTATTTTTTAATACTGGATAATATTTATCTATTATTTATTTTAAATTATATTATATATTGGCCAGAATAGCAATTTCATATATATATATATATATATATATATATATATATATATATATAAGAAAGAAAATGTTTCATACACACACACAGTATGGGCTTTCAGATGGTGTCATTAATTCTGAAATATATTCAATAAATATATTTGAATAATTCTATATTACAAAAACCCTAGAAAAAAACCCATTATATGAAAATATATGTTTTTGTCATATGGGCTTTCCGTGGGTGGCAAAAACTAAAGCGCAGTCATTATAATCAATGATGCTGTCTACACTGCATGTATGCAACATTGTTGATTATAATGAGAGCGATATCATTTTGTCGCATCACCATTCGCAGTACACACGCAGGCTTGACTTTCACATTAATACACACACTCATACACACCAGAATTTTCTTCTCATCTCCCTCTGCTTCTGAAGATCTCTCTCACCTCAACCCAAATAATGTGAATTTAATAGAACTCATAATGTGGGTCAGAATCAAATCACTGGTTATTAATGTAATTGAATCTCACACCGAGATTCAACAGAGATGCCATGAAACCAGCGGAGACATTTTATCCATTTAAATATTTAAAACTTCATATTAACGACATTGTCAGAGCATTCTGGGTGTGTGTATCTGTGTGTGCTTGTGTGTGCATATATGAAATAAGATGATGTTCTTGGGTATAGGTGAGATTTAGTTGTCTGTCACCTTTCATTCTTGTCGATTTTAATATCAAGGCTCGTCTCTCTCTCCATCTCTCCCTCTCAATCTTGTTGGCTGGTAATATATTTCATCCCTGCCTCATTTCATTCTTTATCAGAAGAACTTATCTGAGGTTCAGGCTGACATTTTTCTAGTGCACATCCAGTATTGATGCCACATTCACTGATATTGACATCTGTGATATTTAATTTTTAAATATTCACAGACATTTGTGCATTTTAGTTTTAACAATGTTATGTTTTGAGAAATGTTCAGTCACATGAAGGGTAGAAAACACTGCATCTTTGCACATATCAGACATTTCTGAATGAACAGAAGGTATTTATGCAAATAAATAAATAAATAAAAGTGTGTTGTTAGTTTATTGTAGAATATTAATATTGAAGAATATTTAAATTTTAATGACCAGAATTGCTGTGTCCCAGATTTTCTTAGTTTTTACCCAAATTGTCATCTTGACTTCAAGCTGAGCCATTTAAGCCTGTTATTGTAATAAACTCAAATCAAAATAATACATAAACTACTGTTCAAAAGTTTGCTGTCAGTAGTTGTTTTTTTTAAAAAAGAAATTAATACTCAGTATTAAATTGATAAAATGTGACAATGAACACTTTTATAATGATCAAATGACTTTTATTTCAAATAAATGCTGTTCTTTTGAACATTATATTCCTAATATAATATTATTCCTAAAAGAATCGTGAAAAAAAAAAAGTTTCCACAAAAATATGAAGCAGCACAACTGTTTGCAACATTTATAATAATCAGAAATGTTTCTTGAGCAGCGAGTCAGCGTATTAGAATGATTTCTGAAGGATCATGTGACTCTGAAGACGAGTAATGATGCTGAAAATTCAGCTTTAACATCACAGGAATAAATTACATTCCACAATATATTCTTATTAAAAACAATTATTGAAATTGTAATAATTTTTCACAATATTACTGAACTTTATTAACTTCGAACTTTTGAACAGTACTGTATATATTTTCATTTATGTGCATCAACGTAGTATTTATAAACTTATATTTTGTCCCATACTATCTAGGCTCTGCTAACTGACAGCTTAATTTATGTTAAATCTGCAACCCTGTTAACCATTCTACTATAATTTCTTTTATTAAAACTTTTAGCCAATAAGTTCATAATGTTTATTTTGCTTTTTAGTTGAAAATAACAAAATCGCACAAATCAAGGTTTTAAACTATATTTTGACCATGTTTTGCTGACCTGCAAACCTCATATAAAATAAACATGAAAACACATGTAATATTTAGTTTGACCTCCTGAAGCAGACAACCAATATTTTCTGAAGGTTAAGCACTGATTCTTTTATTTAAAATTAATAAAAATTGAGGTAACGATTATACTGTATATTGCTATTGAGTATTGTCCTAGATTTTGAGTGATGTCTTAAATTGTCTTATACTATTAAAGTGTAACTTTGCCGATTTTCAACCCACTTTGTATTTTTACAGTAAATGAACAATGTTTACTCATTCTCTGTGTTACCTGGACCGAGACATTCACATTTATTTGTCAGCAAAAGTCTGCCGGATGATGCAAAACACACTTGACAGCTCCAGGCTTTCGTGAAAATGGCACTTTCTTTCAGTTCATGGTCATCCAGTTTGAAATGTTGACTACAAACACTGAGGTTTTTCAGATTTTCAGTCATATTTACGATACATTGCAGCCTTTAGCCACTGCCTACAACACGCCGGATCCTTCACTGGAAACTGAAAGTAACTCACTCCTGCTAAACATTTACTCTTTGAATTCTTGCACCGGGAACAATACAAGTCGACACCATTATGACTAAAAGTTTACTAAGTAGTATTTCCTACAAAAGCAAGGCGGTATTTCACTCTGGTAAGTGTATCCATAGCAGAGTAGTGGAAGTGGCCTTGGATGGCAACATGCCCAGTGCAATATGGGTGTTGAAGTTTTCCTACTTATTTGGCGAAAGGGAAGACAACAGCTTTTTTTTCTGTTCTCTCTAGTCAGGTAGCACTGTTTTTTTTTTTTTTTAAAGTAACCTTTCTACTGTATAGGCAGCCAAGTTTTTGAAAGCTCGTTTTAACAGGGGTGAAGCACCCCTTTAATGTTTTTTAGTATCGGAACATTTTGACTGTGAATCTGTTATATCTGTTTGTCCAATAGCTCCAAACCATTTGGAATAATTTGTTTGGTAAACCAACTTGTGAAATGGAATACAGGGTCAGTCTTTGGAGAGCAGGTTTGTTGTTTTAGGGTTGTGTTTAAATGAGTTTGCCTCCGACAGCTGTTCCTCATGGCCCATGTTGCTTTTGATCCGGGAGCGTCTGGATTTGTCTGATTGGAAATGGAACATGATGGTCCAAACTGATTAATTCTAATCTAGTCAAGTCTGGACTCAGATGTGGGCATGTTTTATCAAAGCAGAAGCCACACAGGAGCCGCTAGGAGAGTGAGCACACATGATTGAGAGTGTGTGAATGGTGCTAGAAAGCCTGAAGGCATTGTCAGTATAGATCAACAGGAAACAGAGGAAATACTGCTGGCACCTTTGCCATGAAATTTGTACATGTAAATAAAAAAAAAAAAATAAATAAAAAAAAAACAACAACAATAAATGAACTAAAAGGTCTCAGAGATCAGTCCAGGAATTCAACTATGCAAAACCGTCAAAAAGCAATGAGCCAAAGTGTCAAGGCCATGTATGTGTGTGTGTGCCGGTGATGCATTGCTGTTTTATGAATCTCTCTGGAATTTATATGTGCAAGTGGGGGTTTTGTGTGTGTGTGTGTGTGTGTGATGTACTGAGCTACAAACCTATAATGAAAGCGTAAAAGAGAAAGAGAGACAGATTTGCCTAACAGATGAAGAGAACTGGAAGTTCTTCATTTCTTCAGGCCAGTTGGAGGCCTGTAGAAGAGACACCAACACACACGTGGTTGATATTCTGTCATGCTGGTGACTTCCCATTGACTTCTTTTATTTTTTATATTGAGCTAATGGTATTTTGGTAACACGTTATGAGGGTTTTATACGCTAATGTACAGTCAGATGCTCATTACTGTAAAAAAGCACTGGTATCAGGTTATGGTATCAGGCTTATGGTATCATAAAGGGGTTTATTTTTATGATAATGATCATCTGGCTGAACATTATCTGGCTTATTGAATGATTATTTACCAAATAAATAAATAAATACATGTGTTCCTGTCATATTGATTTGAGTTTAAATTCTTGTATTATTTTACTTGTAGAGAATGCAGAGAGAACATGAGCACAGCTCATAGGAACACATGTTTTCAGGATAATTGGTGAGCTATACAGTGTTGCCATGGGCAACAATCATTATTCACAAATATATGTGACCCATGCTGGCAATATGAGTCAGAATATGCACAGGCTAATTTCAAGCTACAGGCAAAACAAGTGAAAAATGTCAATTTTGGTCGAAAATTGAGATTTTCACAAAAATTTGATCATTAGGCCCTCGTCTAGCGATACCAACGATCCAAATAGCAATGAAACATCTGAAAGTATCTATATTTGTACGTTTTCTGAGAGGACGACCTTTCCTTTCACAACGAAAAATGCAATTTTTCTTTGCCCGCTTCTTGACTACTGGCACTCACTTCTCTCACTTCACAAGTTTTGTATTGTTGTAAAGCGCAGCATTTCAACTTTGTGAATATTCATAGCGAATTCTCGATGGCATGAGTCTGAACCAATGAAATTTTCAAACTCATACTGATGTAAACAAAACAATCTTACTCGCGCTGACTCGCGCTAAAACATTATGTTTTATGTCTTAAGTGTTTTGTTAACTGTTGGGGAAAAACATCTGATGTGTAACATTATATTAGACTCTAAGACATTATATTTTAAGGTTTTGTTTTCCTTCAGAAACCTTTAACTCTAGATGATGTTTTATTAACAAAGTTGGGGAGGAGCATGTTCAGATAATTAAACTATTCAGCACAAGTGACCAATGACAAGAGGTGTATATACAGCAGACTTACTTTGTTTGACAGTTTATCAGCATCCTTCCTCCACCTCATCTCCTCACTTCTAGTTCTATTTATTTTTACCACAACTGGGGGGAGTACTCTGGGTTCAGGCCAAAATTCAGAGCTCGGAGCCCTCCCCCCTGCCAGCATGCCAAATACACATAACTTTACTCTATTTAACTATATGCATATGTGAACTCGTGAATTTTCTCAAAATTAACTTTGCTGACTATCGATTTCAAACAGGTGTAGCTCAGTCATTTTTTGTTAGATTCCAACAAATCATAAATAATTTTAAAGTTTTATAATAGAGAATGTGAGAATAATAATAACTAATTTTTGAAAATTTGCTAATTGCGAGCTATTTTGCCTGCACGGGTCACATATGCTGAATGCCACGATTCAGAATGAACAATAGTTTTGAAGCATTTAATCTCGATAATGATAATTTCTTATTAATAGATTTTAACATAGAGCAACACATTTCATATATACTATATATTTGGGATGCATCGTTAAGATTTTTTTGGCCAATACCAATTTTAACAAACAACAACTGGCCGATTCCAATACCAATATTTGTCACTTGCTTTCTTATTTGAACTTTTGTCATTAAAACAGATTAGTGTTTTGATCATGTTTTAAATTAGAAAAGTTCAAAAACACACGCAATAATTTAGACTAGCTAGTTTATTGCTGCATCATCAAAACATTTACACTGAATATGGATTGGATCCATTCAGCAGGCCAACATAAATACAACAGAACAAAGATGCACATGAAATAAACAGTGCTTTTCAGGTTACTCTACAGGTAACAGTAGTTTTCAGGTAGAGAAATAAAGTAATCAAATGTAAAATATATGCTTCATTGTAAAAATTAAATATGCATTAATTCATATTAAAGTTACAAAAGAAATTTAGTCAAGTAGTTTTTTTTTTTTTTATTAAATCAGACAGCAGAAGATTAGCAGGAATATTAGGCTGCTGTCACTTTAAGAGCTGCACGGATCCAATAAACTGGTACACAGGCGTTTTATTTAACTGTTTATGTTCATATAAGACATAACTGACGATGTTTACAAGGATACTTGTGAAGATGGGCATTTTAATTTAATTTTGTGTGAACTGGAAGAAGTGAAAGAGAACTCAAAATCAGTAGGCTATTTGCGTAATGTCTAAACCGCGGCTTTCTGGGCATGTGCTTCAGATGTGTGGGCACTTAAAACTTCTCACACAGTGAGTACAATTGAGCTCTCTTTCACTTCTTGCTCTTGAATATTTAAATTGGCAAGGCTTAAAGGTAGGGTAGGCAATTTTTTTATAAACACTTTTTGTTATACTTGTTAAAACTCTCTTCACATCCTGATAACAATAATAGTGGTCTGAATACTAAATATTATTAAACATGTAAATATATATTCTGTGGAAGTCTCAGGACCAAAAAATGTTTATCCAATCAATGTCACAATCAATGATTGTGTTAATGATTACCTGTTAATGATACAGTGTTTATGATACAGTGTTTATTCTGACCCCTTGACGCCACAAGTGTTGCTGGTATTGTCCATAAATAGCTTTGTTTTTATTCCATGCATCTTGTTGATTGTGTGAAGTTGCACCAGATTAACTATAGAATACAGTGTCCTATCTTCCTGTCAACATATGTATTTCCATACCTCCGCACACCCTGCTCATGCAGACATCACACGTCATCAGCGTGTTCCGTAAGGCTATGTAGAGTTGTAGGCTGCATCCGAATACTTAAAAATGTGGCCTTCGGAGGACGCATTCCAAGGTAGGAAGGCATCAAGGCACGTCCAAATCCAACGTTTGGTATCTCCTCATATACCTTCATCTGATCAATTAAAGGCAGCATAGATGTATCCTTCGCTGCCTTTCATATCCCACAATCATGTGCGTTCCATTCAGTGACAGTTGAGCTAGAAAAAGAAAGATGGCATCTGAAATCATGTGCGTTCCATTCAGTGACAGTTGAGCTAGAAAAAGAAAGATGGCATCTGAAAGTTGTGGTTTCTTTGTTTGCTCTGAAAGTTGTGGTCAGTTTGTGTCTAAATGTTTTTTGACCAATGTTTTTCACATTTCTTATGTCATTTCTAGCAAGAAATTAGTACTTTAGAAATTCAATATTTGTTTAGTTATTACCAAAGCTTGCTGTATTTTGCTGTAGATCATTAAACAGTTACGCTGTCTCAGAAGTCTGTCCGAAATCAGATTTGAGGTACCTTCGTGCACAAACACTGCCTGCAGAGTCATTGCCTATAAGGTAGTGAGGCAACAAGTCAGCTGCCTAAGTTTTGGGATGCAGCCGTAGACAGACAGTCACAGAGTTCCAAAAACAAACAGCAGCCGCCTTTTACATTTCCTCCTGAACCAAAACAAGAGCTTATGCTGTGTTCACGCCATGTCATAACCATAATTACGAGATGGCAACCCATGACGTTCTACCCGGAGCTGTTCGTGTCCTTGCACTCGGATTTATGCGTTTCTATGTTAACACTTTAAACATAGAAATGAATCTGCAGCAGTCAGGTGGTACAACTAGAGCACTGTAAGTTGTCTATGTTCATTATTATTGTAATGTTGTGTGCTTTGAGACATGAGGTAGTTTAACGCTATCTCTCTGTGTGCGTTCATGTTTTAGGGGAGGCGGGGCTTTGAAGACGCTCTAAAGAGAAGGTGGTATCTTATGTTTTTAAAGCTAGCTTGCTATTGCTAGCCTCTCTGAAATTTCCTACCCTACCTTTAAAAATGTATGCAAAGGATAAACTTTTGGGAAGATTCAGCACTGGCCTGATAGAATGGGTCACTCTCAAGAGCTCAGTGAATTCAAGCGTGGTACCATGATAGGTTGCCACCTGTGCAATAAGTCCATTCGTGAAATTTCCTCACTACTAAATATTCCACGGTCAACTGTTAGTGGTATCATAACAAAGTGGAAGCAATTGGGAACAACAGCAACTCAGTCATGAAGTGGTAGGCCATGTAAAATCACAGAGCGGGGTCAGCGCATGCTGAGGCGCACAGTGTGCAGAAGTCACCAACTTTCTGCAGAGTCAATAGCTACAGTCCTCCAAACTTCGTGTGGCCTTCAGATTAGCTCAAGAACAGTGCGTAGAGAGCTTCATGGAATGGGTTTCCATGGCCGAGCAGCTGCATCCAAGCCTTACATCACCAAGTGCAATGCAAAGTGTCGGATGCAGTTGTGTAAACCACACCGCCACTGGACTCTAGAGCAGTAGAGATGTGTTCTCTGGAGTGATGAATCATGCTTCTCTGTCTGGCAATTCGATGGACGAGTCTGGGTTTAATGGTTGCCAGGAGAACGGTACTTGCCTGACTGCATTGTGCCAAGTGTAAAGTTTGGTGTGGGGTTATTTTTCAGGGAATGGGCTTGACCCCTTAGTTCCAGTGAAAGGAACTCTTAATGCTTCGGCATACCAAGACATTTTGGACAATTTCATGCTCCCAACTTTGTTGGAATAATTTGGGGATGGCCCCTTCCTGTTACAACATGACTGCGCACCAGTGCACAAAGGTCCATAAAGACATGGATGAGCGAGTTTGGTGTGGAGGAACTTGACTGGCCTGCACAGAGTCCTGACCTCAAGCCAATAGAACACCTTTGGGATGAATTAGAGCAGAGACTGCGAGCCAGGCCTTCTTGCCAACATCACTGCCTGACCTCACAAATGCGCTTCTAGAAGAATGGTCAAAAATTCCCATAAATACACTCCTAAACCTTGTGGAAAGCCTTCCCAGAAGAGTTTAAGTTGTTATAGCTGCAAAGTGTGGGCCAACTCTATATTAAACCCTACGGATTAAGAATGGGATGCCAGTAAAGTTCATGTGCACGTAAAGACTTTTTACAAAACTTTTGGCAATATAGTGTGTGTGTGTGTGTGTGTGTGTATATATATATATATATATATATATATATATATATATATATATATAGCGGGAACACAGTGACACAGCGGGAACACAGTGACAAACACACACATTGTGTTATATATTTGAGTGTGAGCTTGAAACTGGAGAGAAAGAACTTGTGTATGTGTGTGTGTTTGATCAAGTGAAAGAGAGAATTCATTATAGAGGAATCTTCTCCTGCAAATAAAGCTTTAATTGAGAAGTCTGATAAAATATTAATGTGCAGCATTATTAACCTCAGTAAGTCTCTGTAAGATCAAAACGAGCAGGAAAAGGACAGCCAGTGAGAGTGAGAGACCTACTGCTCATATCCTGCATGAAATGCATGAATTTAATTCTTAATTACTCAAACTTCGATGCTCAAACTCCTGAATGTCTAAAGAATTGGAAAAACTTTCCTTATAACTTGTAAGATCAAACGCTATTTTAAAAAAGTCAAAGATTTCACAAAGTTAGATGTATGTATTGTAGAAGGCTAGCTGCAGGTTATAGTTGTACAAGCTACAAGCTTTCATCTTTTGTGGAAATGCTATCATGCAAAATTAATATACATGCAATAATTGTATTGTCACGGTTGGCAGAGCATTGTTATTCGGTTGCTAAGGTGTTCTGAGGGATTTTTAGTGGTCGCTAGGGTATTTTGTGTTGTGTTGGCAGCTGATGTCAACAAATTCATAGAAAAAAATAAATACAAGAAAAAATTATGAATAAATATATTTGATTTATGTTTAAACAACCTGAATATTGGCTTTCTAGGACTAACTCTCCATATGTGTGATGCAAGCCAGGTGACAGTGACAGGCTCAGGTCGTTTTTTCAGACGTTTATGTCCTGCATTTGTTTCATTAGCATTCAAAAGCCGTTATGAAGTCTCGCTCGAAGGCCGGGTGCGTCCAGGCAGAAGCTGATTATATGCATACTATACGTCGTATGTGACAACATCAGTTGCCAATGCATTCTAATGTGGATTATTCATTGAAAATTTAGAAGGAATAGCATGAATTCATCAGCATAATTCATTTTCCAGGTGACTGTATATGGGAAATTCGGCTTTAAGGAGTTACAAATCCTTTTCCCACAAACCTTGTTCTTGTAATTCATCTTAATCAGAATCACACCCTACTCGCAAGCAGTTACCATCATCAAATGAAAGGCGTTTATACCCGGAGGTTGTTAGCACAAAACATTTGCAGTGCATGTTCAGTGTTTTAGTGGTGGTTTGGTTCAGATATATTATATACGATCGGTTTGTTGCAGATTTGTTTGTTTTTTCTTTAGATCTATAGGTTTTTACATTTTTTTTATTGTTTGTGTATGTTCTATTTATGACTTTATAAGATTTTCAGCAAAACACGTTCACTGCTTGTTCTATGTTTTGTTTGTGGACTGGTTCTGATGTATTATATGATTGGTTTTACAGATTGTTGCAGATTCTTTCGTTTTTCTTCATAATTTTATATACATTTAATAACTTATCTTACTAAATATTTGCGCTATATGTTCTAGTTGTAAAACTGTCATATAAAACCATACTGTTATGGTTCTGAAATAGAATGTGGTTATTCTTGTGATATTTTATTGTGAATGTGTAATTGTCACATTCTTATTGGGGTTTATAAGATTTTATGAGGTATTTTGTGATCTTTTTTGGTGTCTGTAGATTTTTCTTTTTCTCGCCCTAGCAGTCAAAAGAGGGGCGTGTCATTAAGGGCGGACAGATGGGGGGTGGTGGGCAGTAATCAGATGAATATGAGACTGAGTGAGTGTGTTATTGTAGGTAGTCGGGAGCCAAACCCTGCAGGGACCGAGTTTAATCACCATCAGAGATGGAGAGTGTCTCAGTGTGTGTGCTGTGTTTGTGTGGTGGATAGATAGGGAACGTCTTGCTATATATTTTTATCAGAGTACAATTAGCGCATACAGGGACAGTGTGTGTGTGTGTGTGTGTGTGGTTGGCATTGCAAATGGATGGCAGAAGGACAAGACTGCTCCACCTTCTCAAGGACAAACGGAGATTAACGACCATCCCTGCACCCTCACCCCCTATGGTTTCTCTCACACACACACATACACATCCAAATCTAGATTAAAAAGATTTCAAAACAACACTAATATATCAATATATCAGTATTGTTTTACCTGGTTGTGGTATGAAGAATAAAACATAAAAGAATAAAACATGTTATCTTTGTTGTTTAATTATTCTGATGTATTTTTTTTAAAATCCTTAAAGGGTTAGTTCACCCAAAAATGAAAATTCTGTCATTAATTACTCACCCTCATGTCGTTCCGCACCTGTAAGACCTTCGTTCATCTTCTGAACACAAATTAAGATATTTTTGATGAAAACCGAGAGGTATATGACTCGTCCATAGACAGCAATTTAACGCCGACTCATTATTGGTCAGCTCCTGCATTCACACAAATGTGTCGTGCAGCTCACATGAACAGCATCTGCCAATAATGAGTCGGTGTTCTGACGTAGAACCTGGAAGCGCTAAACGTAAACGGTGTATAAGAATGACACAGAAGAGAAGATATTGTTAAATAAGTCGTTATTTTTGTTTTGTTTTTGCGCACAAAAAGAATTCTCGTCGCTTCATAAAATTAAGGTTGAACCACTGCAGTCATGTCGATGGTTTTAATGATGTCTTTACTACCTTTCTGGACCTTGAAAGTGGTGGTTAAATTGCTGTCTATGGACGAGTCATATACCTCTCGGATTTCATCAAGAATATACTAATTTGTATTTTGAAGATGAACGAAGGTCTTACGGCTGTGGAACGACATGAGGGTGAGTACTTAATGACAGAATTTTCATTTTTGGGTGAACTAACCATTTAAATTATTTTTTGAAAGACAAAAAAAAAAACTCAGCAAGAACATGTTTTCCCCACTGTTTTGACAGTTTTGTATTACTGTATGAATATTAACATACAGCTTAAGAGGATGTAGTCCAAACGCATTTGCACGTATATAAAATGTTTACTGAAAATGTGTTTTCTTACTTTCAAATAAAAATATATATTTTCAGTTTGCAAAACATATTTCTTTTAATCATGTTGTTTGCAATATATAATACATCCAACATATTTTGGCCAGAACAGTTTGAACCATAAATTCATATAAGGTATAAAAATGTCCTATTTTCACACTTCCCATTTTGCACTTCACAGTGAGTTGTCACAGCTAAGCATGTGAGGAGAGAATTTTAAATGAGGTAGACTGAGTGCATGCGTGTGTGTGCGCCCACCGCTATTTCATGTATGTTTGAAATGCACTAAACATCACAGCCTCTTTGTCATTGTCCTTACTTACTTTCTGAACTTTATTAACAGAGGGAGAAACGACCTCTGGACCGTGACACGCCACTGTATTCATTTCACTTAAACAAAGATTCAACCTCATCATCATTCTGAAATGAGCCCTGAGAGAAACTTCAGATGAGCTTCTGGAATTATAAAGAGAGCGGAATAATCTTGACCTGCATAGCATGTCAGAGCTTGTAGTAAAATGAATAATGGTTTGAAGAATGTGCCATGAAACACACGTCACGGAGGACGGGGGACCAGATTGGGACGTCATCAGAAGGCATTCATTCTTGTTCCTAAAATACCTTTCTTTTTCCCCCTCCAGACATTTATTGAAGTTTACTTAGTTCATGGTCCTTGTACTTTCAGCCTCACAGCATCTGTAGTGCTCGACAGCGCTGTGTTCCCACTTTGAGACATTATTCACAGCTGAAAAATCCTTGCCACATGCTGCTGCTCTGACTAATCTGGGAATTCCTGATTTGGCTCTGACAACACCAAGAACTGGCTTTACACAAAAGGTTTTTAAGAACAGATTTTAGAAAAATATTTGAGCACTGTGCAAAGTTTGGTGACTGCATTTCTACTGTATTCTTTAAAATGTAACTTCCTGGTATGGTCACAAAAAACACACATACTAATTTGCATACTACTTATCTAAACTAATATGCAAGATTAAGATTAGCATGTCTTGTATCATAATTCACTATAGGTCTCAGAAAGGTATTTTTTCTGGTGGAGAAAGTGGGCATTTATGTTAATATTGCCCATAACCCCTTGTATTATGAAATATTCTGTGACTGTTCTTTTAACTTTTTCAGAGAACAATAGTGAGAAATGTGATTTCAAAGCAGCCACAACAGTTTGTTAATGTACATACCTAAAAATTAAGTAATAGTCGATTTTAAGAAACCAATCGTTGGTAGATTGCTAATGCTTACATGCACATGCAATGTATGATATATAGTATCTCACAAAAGTGAGTACACCCCTCACATTTCAGCAACCATTTTATTATATGTTCTCAAAAGACAATACTATAGAAATGAAAATTGGATATACTTTAGAGTAGTCAATGTGCAGCTTGTATAGCAGTACAGATTTACTGTCCTCTAAAAATAAATCAACATACAGCCATTATTGTCTAAATAACTGGCAACAAAAGTCAGTACACGTCACAACTGTGTCCAAAGTGTCAATATTTTGTGTGAGCACCGTTGTTATCTAGCACTGCCTTAATCCTTCTGGGCATGGAGTTCACCAGAGCTGCACAGCTTGTTGCTGGGATCCTCTTCCACTCCTCTATAATGACATCACGGAGCTGCGGGATGTTAGACACATGGTGCTTCTCCACTTTCCGTTCAGGTCTAGAGACATACTTGGCCACTCCATTACCTTCACCTTCAGCTTCCTTAGCAAGGCAGTTGTCATCTTGGCGGTGTGTTTGAGGGTCATTATCATTCCGTTTGGCCCAGTTTCTGAAGGGAGGGCATCATGTTCTGCTTCAGAATGTCACAGTAGATGTTGGAATCCATGTTTCCCTCAATGAAGTGCAATTCCCCAGTACCAGCAGCACTCATGCAGCCTCAGACCATAATGTTACCACCACCATGCTTGACTGTAGGCAAGACACAGTTTTCTTGGTACTCCTCACCAGGGTGTCGCCACACACGCTGGACACCATCTGAGCCAAACAAGTTTATCTTAGGCTCATCAGACCACAGGACATGGTTCCAGTAATTCATGCTCTTGGACAGGTTGCCTTCAGCAAACTGTTTGTGGGCTTTCTTGTGAGTTAGCTTCAGAAGATGCTTTCTTCTGGGACGACGGCCATTTGTTGCAGTGTGCAGCGTATGGTCTGAGCACTGACAAGCTGACCTTCCGCTTCTGCAACCTCTAAAGCAATGCTGGCAGCACTCATGCGTCTGTTTTTTGAAGCCAGCTTCTGCACCTGTACTGTACTGTAACTCAGTTTCAGGGTCTTACCGATCTTCTTATAGCCTAGGCTAACTTTGTGGAGAGCAACAATTATCATTCTAAAATCCTCAGAGAGTTCTTTGCCATGAGGTGCCATGTTGAACATTCAGCAGTCAGTATGAGAGAATTGTACAAAAAAGCGCCAAATTTAAACTTCATTAATACAAGATAAACAAATTTGTATGGTCCTGTGACACAGACAAAAACATGAACGTGATGAATAGGACATGTGGCTTTGCATGGTTAAACGACGTACATCAGTTATCACTTAGGGTGTACTCAGTTTTGTTGCCAGCTATGTTAACAATAATGGCTGTATGTTGAGTTATTTTTAGAGGACAGTAAATCTATACTGCTATACAAGCATCACATTGTCTTCTCTAAAATATATCCAAGTTTCATTTCTATAGTATTGTCCCTTAAGAATATATACTAAAATGGTTGCTGAAATGCGAGGGGTGTACTCACTTTTGTGAGATACTGTGTGTGTGTGTATATATATACACACACACACAGTGCACAGTGCGCAGAAGTCGCCAACTTTCTGCAGAGTCAATAGCTACAGACCTCCAAACTTTGTGTGGCCTTCAGATTATCTCAAGAACAGTGCGTAGAGAGCTTCATGGAATGGGTTTCCATGGCCGAGCAGCTGCATCCAAGCCTAACATCACCAAGTGCAATGCAAAGCGTCGATTGCAGTGGTGTAAAGCACACCACCACTGGACTCTAGAGCAGTGGAGATGTGTTCTCTGGAGTGATAAATCACGCTTCTCTGTCTGGCAATCCGATGGATGAGTCTGGGTTTGGCGGTTGCCAGGAGAACAGTACTTGCCTAACTGCATTGTGCCAAGTGTAAAGTTTGGTGGAGGGGGGGATTATGGTGTGGGGTTGTTTTTCAGGGGTTGGGCTTGGCCCCTTAGTTCCAGTGAAAGGAACTCAAGCTTCAGCATACCAAGACATTTTGGACAATTTCATGCTCCCAACTTTGTGGGAACAGTTTGGGGATGGCCCCTTTCTGTTCCAACATGACTACGCACCAGTGCACAAAGCAAGGTCCATAAAGACATGAATGAGTGAGTTTGGTGTGGAGGAACTTAACTGGTCCTGATCTCAACCCAATAGAATATCTTTGGGATGAATTATAGCGGAGACTGTGAGCCAGGCCTTCTCGTCCAACATCACTGCCTGACCTCACAAATGCGCTTCTAGAAGAATGGTCAAAAATTCCACTCCTAAACCTTGTGGAAAGTGGCCTGTGGCATTTAAACAATTTTGAATTGGTACTCAATTCTCAATTAGTACTAAGGGGCCCAAAGTGTGCCAAGAAAATATTTCCACACCATTACACCAGCAGCAGCCTGAACCGCTGATACAAAGCAGGATGGATCCATGCTTCATGTTGTGGCACCAACAACCACGCCACGATCAAAGTCACGTAAATCACCCCCATTTTGATGCTCAGTTTGAACTTCAGCAGTTCGTCATGACTATGTCTACATGCTTAAATGCATTGAGTTGCTGCCATGTGATTGGCTGATTAGATATTTGCATTAACGAGCAGTTAAACAGTGTATATAATAAAGTGGCCGGTAAGTGTATTTCATTATATCATAGTAGAAGTTTTATTAATGACTGATTCTGTTTTGCAGGCTCTTAAAACTTTTCTCACCGTTCGACTTCCTAAGAGTTTTGCACCAGCGAAAAATCTGCTGTTGAGATGAACAGGAATGCTATTCCACAGGTATTATAAATTTTCTTAGGCCCTGTTCTGATACTAGCATACTATCTTATTGTCATTTAAATAACCAACATAAGCTAGGATATAATAAATAGACATACTCCAATAAATTACTAGTGGGTTTTGCAAAGTAATTCCATTAAATACATTCAAATTCAAAATAATATATCAAAAGGTACCACTTGTGAGTCTTAGTATGACATTATCTCCACTCCAGTTCCTGCCGTCTGCTCAGATAATGTGGGTGTGTGATTGTGCATGTGGAAAATTTAGCGTGCATGTATGTGTGTCCAGGTCCACTCAGACTTGTGTGAGTCCACAGGTGACAGACTCATTGCATCATCACTGTGGATGTTAGAACCACTGTGGGCCAGCCATTAAAAACCTAAAGCGTCAACTCAAAGCCCATGAGCCTTCAAATGGCCACACTATGAAACGTGAGAAGCCCTTTTTTTCCACCTCGATTGAAACACATCACTCATCCTCTTGTTTTCTCAGCAGAAGCATGTGAAGGTTCCAGTTAAGACATCTATGTCTCCTCCCCTGCAGTTGTTTTGCTTCAAGGTGTTGTTATCCAGTGAAGGAGAACCAGAAAACATTAAAATTAGGGCTGTCAATCATTTGCAAATTTTAATTAAATTAATTACATGATATGGCATTTAATTAATCTAATTAATCACATATCAACTAGAAAAGCCTTACAATACAAAATAAACATTGAAAAGACTGTAAAGTAAATGGCTATATTCAGAATAGCATACTGCTCTTGCTATTACTGCTCAGCTTGTCCATCCATTTCCATTGGGATAAACTTCATCCACTGGGATAAACTTCATCCATTGGGATTAAGTAATATCAGTTTTAACATATTTTGACTCATTCTTTGATCAGACTGCCAAAAGTCACTTTTACAATAAATTTAAACAAAAATGTTGCTATTTTAAATAAACCCATATGTAAAAATCAGGTTTGAGACTATTACTGCAATTTTAAAGAGAAAATACTCAGTAATGGTGTTGACTTATGAATTTGCACATGGTTTGTCTTAAAGGGTGTTAAAAACACCAGATAGACATATAAACAACATTAAAAACTTGATTTTCACCACAGGGGGTCTTTAAAAAATGTTACAAAATCACATTACCATGTCTGTATCCCCCTTTTCTTCCACTTCTCTTCTTCTTTTTCTTTGCTGGGCACCAGGGGGCTTCAGTATTTTTGACACTGTAGGCTATCTGTAGCTAATTTAGTCGTGTGAATTCGGCTATCCGTCAGGTAACTGTGTGTGTGGTTGGGCGGGGAAAGATTGATGTGTTCGACCAGGGTGAATCGGGTGACTAAGCAATGTAGTTATGTTTTTGTGTTTTTTTCCCTTCATTTTTTACTGTAATATTTTGAATTAATAGTATTAAAATTTAGCATTTGCCTATTCCGCCTATGCCGCGGGCCGGCTCTTTCTATAGAAAGTCCCCATAAAACATGAAAACCAAAACCCAACACGAGTGTGTGTGTGTGTGTGTGTGTGTGTGTGTGTGTGTGTGTGTGTGTTAGAATGGTCATTGTGGTTGGATTCGTAGTATTTCTCACCACAAGATCAGAAAAAAATAAAATAAAATTGGGCAAAAGGGCTGTGTGTGTCTGCAACAACAGAAAGCATTGTAAGTGGCCTTATTCTCTATGGAGAATTCTTCTTTCTTCTTCCAGATGTTGTGTGTGCGTCGCATGATTCTGGCTTTATAAAACAAAATGATCTATTGTTTTCTGAGCTGAGCGATGTATAAACCAATCCATTACACTCACACAGACACATTAACATGCTTTGCATAGGAAATCACCTTCATGTGCCTGTCTCTCTCTTTCTCTCTGTCACTCTCTCTCTCTCAAGCGGGCCTTTGTAGCTCGCATTTTTAATCACACAGTGGATGAGATCTAGATGTGACTTTATTATGGAATACACAAGAACAAAGGAAGGATTATGACATTAGTTGCAGTTAAACAAATCCAATGCTGCATTGAATATGCTGGTATATTTAAAATGTGTTTTGAGGAGATCCAATGAAACACTGTAGGAGTGTGTCGAGTTAAACATTTAAAAGAAAATGTTTGGGAAACATTACAGAATGGTTCTTGGAAAGCAAGTTGGAGATTAGAAAAATGTTTTAAGATGATTCAGAAAGAGTAGGAGGGCAGAAGAGATTGGGATGGAGAGACATCTACATTTATGGTGAGCATCTGAAGATCATGTAATTCGAAAGTGACCACTAAGAAAAAAAGACCTCATTGATACTACTCTCATTCATCCATATCAAGTTTGACATCAAATATAATTTAAAGATTGACATTTTTGGTCATATTTTGGAGCTTGACCTAAAATATTACAGTGCCAAAAAACTAAAACATTTCATTTAACTGAAGAAAGAAACATGTGAGAGTGAGTGAATGTTAATTTTAATAAAATATCCTTTTAAAGAATGCGTTTGAATTCCAAAAGATGTTTGGATCATTGTTAGAGAGGTATGCTTAGATGACACAATGACAATTTGGCCATTACTGAGATTCTCATCTCAAATGACCTCTATCCGTTAATTGTTTTAATGCTTCGCCAACCAACCACATTAAGGTTGTGATTTATCTATACATAAGTTAGCCATATGTGTGTGTGTCTCCATTATAGTGTGTGTTTTCACCATTCAGTCTGCCAGCCATTGTAATGACACTTATGAAGGTCACAGGAAGGGCTTCTGGCTGAATGAGTGTGTGTGTGCAAGAGATAAATATTAACAGCTCTGCCATTCTTTCTGCACTGTCCAATAAAAAACCCTTGAGACAGAGTAACATCTGTCATGGAGAGAATGACGGAGAGAGAGTGGCGACATGAGAATGACAAAAACCTTCAGTGTCCACTCACACACCTGATATCTGCATCGACATTTGACTGGACCGCCTTAAACATTACCAGACTTTCACTATTTGGAATTGTAGTTTGAGTAAAATGTGGAGTGTTTGTAATGATTAATTTCTAACGCTGCCTGAGAGGTTCCCGTAATGAACTCAGGACGTGTTTTCTCCTATATTGATCGACTAGAATTAAACCCGATTCCCTCGTACAGAAACACCTGGAGGAAAAGGTTCACCTGCTGCGTCAGCTTCCTCTGAGTCTCCATTCATCTCGACTACACGGTTTCATTATCTGCCGATTCACACCGCTGAGCATAAACATCTCCATGAGGAGTTTGCTCATCCGACAGATTTGTTCTTTTAAAGGGGACCTATAATGCCCCTTTCACAAGATGTAATATAAGTCTCTGGTGTATTCCCAGAATATGTCTGTGAAGTTTCAGTTCAAAATACCCCTCAGATAATTTATCATAGCTTGTCAAATCTGCCCCTATTTGGGGGTGAGCAAAAACATGCAATTTTTGTGTGTCCCTTTAAATGCAAATGAGCTGCTGTTCCCCGCCCCCTTCCAGAAGAGATTTTAGATTAAATAATTAAAATAAATAATTTAATTATTTTTAATTAAAGGTGCAATATGTAAGAATTTTGCTGTAAAATATCCAAAAACCACTAGGCCAGTGTTATATATTTTGTTTACTTGAGTACTTAAAATATCCCAAATGTTTCCAACTATTTGTAAATCTTGAGAAAATTGCAGTTTTAACCAAGGCTCCAGGACATGTGAGAAGTCGCCTGTCAATTGCGTCATTGTTACAACACAGAGGGTCGGAGACACAGGAGGTATAAAGGTGTTTATTAAACAACCAGATGAGCAACAGTGAAGCAGGTAAGTGAATGGCAAATCTTCAGGTGAATCGTGAGAATGAGAATGGTAATACTGTCTTTTTTGTTGTAGGCAAGTGGAGCTGGCAGAAGGCAGATATCCAGGAGCAAAGAAGACGTTGGAGAACTCACATGAAGACGGAGCACACGGAAGAAGAACAGGAGGCACGCTGGAGACAGCTAAGTAGTAGACTGGAGTCCTTAAGGTAAGCATTTAGGTAAGAGTTAGATGCTAACGAGACCGGACAGTGAGTGTGTGTGTGTAAGAGTCCTTTATACTGCTGCTGATGAGGGTGATGATGAGGTGCAGGTGTGCATGATCAGTATTCGGGTGAGGGAGTGCGCTGTGATTGGGTGATGGTGTAGCCTGGCGTGTCTGTGACAGTCATATCTGCATTACCCTCGGTTTCCGGTTTTATTTTATAGAAACCACGGAAACACCAAAGACGCTTTAATATATTACGTATATTAGACAAGGGAACAACTGTTTCGATATATTTATAGACAGAAAAAGAATTATTGTTATATAGTCTTATTGTTTAAATCTACTTTTCTTGATTTTTTTGCGAGTACCATGCTTTACCATGCCTCAGAGAAAAAAAGTAGCTAACATAGCATAACCATATGCAGCTTTATTTTCAGTAAATAACAGTAATACAGAATTTTCTCCATCATACAATACGTTTTAAAATTAATTCCATGCCATTTATCAACACAAGCCATCCAACATTTATTAATAGCGATGATATTCTAAAGTCAATTTAGCTTACTGCAGTGTGTAACAAGTGTCTCACAGCACCCACCGAGCGGACGCACAGAGTAACGTTATAACATAATTTTCAACACTCTCAAATGTATCTAATATGATAAACAGAGCTGCGTTACCTCATACTCATGACCGGAAAAGCGGAAGTGGCGCCGGCGACTACGGCATAATAAAAGTTCTGCTGCTCGCGAGACGTGTGTTGCATGACTGTTTTGAAAGAATTACAGTAAGAATGGTAAAGTCAGGGTACTGGTTGTCTCTGCAACTTCATCTGCCTCGGAAATCTGAAACAATAAAATACATATATATGCAGCTTAAAACAAACAAAAAAGAAATGTAAATGTTCTCATTGTGCATGTCATTACATACATTATCAACATCAGTTGAATATGTGGTGGACGTGACATGCAGTACAGGTACAAACACACTGCTGTGACTAGGGGTGTGCGATATTGACAAAAAATTATGATCAATCTGAGATTTTATGGATAACAATAATTAGATGATATAGATGATTAGATGATATTGAAGTCTCAACAAAATTTGTCTTTGCAATGGAGAGGAAACAGAAGCTGCATCTAAAGTGGCATTTAGATGCATTTACACCGACAGTTTAATACAGCTCAGAGGTGACAAGTGAATAACCTGCAGTTACAAATGCATAAATAATGTTTTGATGTAAACATAAAACGTTGAATATTGATATTTGAAATGATTAAAAACATGAAAAGATATAAAACTGCCACTAGGTGGCAGAAAGTCATCGTTAATGACTGAGTCATTGAGATTCAACCGATTCATTCAAACAGCTGAGTCTTTCAGGAACTAAGCATTTGACTATAATAATCTATCGTAGTCATTGAATCATTGATTCAACTGAGTTGTTCGAAAAGCTGATTCCTTCTGTAAGCATTAACTGCTGTGTGTTACTTAGAGACGCAATTACAGTGTTGTGGCTTTGTTTTGAACCATTTTCGTTGGCGAAATATGACTTATGAAATATGACTCAATTAATACTAACTTGTTTATTAAACTTGAATAAATCAATGTCACATTTGTTATCATGCTGATATCTGGAGAAAAATTGCCCTCTTCGTGTGATATTTTAATAAATATACATTACAATACATTAAAATTATATAAATATAGACTAAATCTTGCAGTGAAACCGTGCATTCTAAATGTACAATCGCTAGTCTAATCTACAAGACTACATCATGTAATCTATGTGTGCATTCTCTGGGTGTGTGTGAGGGATATACTCGATGTCAGATCGCACATTGTTAAAACAACAATGATGATATTTATCGCACACCCCTAGCTGTGATTGCTCTTTCATATCCTCGACAAATAAATAAATAAACATTATATTTTCATTATCGTCTATACAACATCTCTCATCAGTCAAACCATTGTTATGCGTTCTATGGAGTTTATCTAAAATCCTAACATTGTATGATATGCACATGAATTATTTATGAAGTATACATTAGAATCCATCAATACTTAAAATAAATGTTTATGTTCACAAACCGTGGTATACCTTGAAACCGGTAACCGGCCCATGGCTACTGTGGACACACAGTATCTGTGTCACACTAGACTTGAAGCACACAAAATCTCTATGGACAGTTGTGATATGTCTTTTTTTTTTTTTTTAATAAGCATGCCCGTATAGCAAATAGCAAGCTAATACATTCAAAATGTAAAAATATAAAGTCTTCTCAACTTTCCTGCAAAAATATGCATATTTTTAATTCAGCCAAGAGGTAATGTTGTGATGAATCGATCTTCTACTGGTCACACGTCTTCGCATGATGCAAATTTGCAGTTCAGAGTTCACCAAACTTAAAGTGTAAAAATGAAAATACGTCATTAATTACTCACCCTCATGTCTACCAAACCCGTAAGACTTTTGTTCATCATCAGAACAAAAATTAAGATCTTTTTGATGATTAGTTTTCCGAACTCTATGAACTTTTTGAAGCGTCAGTGTGGTAGTTGCACAGCTGTCTGTGGAGGGACAGAAAGCTCTCAGATTTCATCAAAAAGATCTTCATTTGTGACATGAGGGTGAGTAATTAATGACAGAATTTTCATTTTTGGGTGAACTAACCCTCTAAACTTTGGTACGCAGCGAAATGCTAAACTTTTTGCATGAGCTTGGGTTTCCGGTCTAACACATTTGCATGCGTATGAATGTAAGTCATATGGAAAGATGGCATGTGATTGGTCGAAATGTCACAATAGTGCAGTAATTCAATTTAGGGATGTTTTTGAGTCACATTTGCGGCTGTTTTGTTTGATTCCAGCAGCAGCTGTTCTGTAAATGATACATTAAAAACCTCTTAATTGTAATAACTGTATGTTACCATATAGTACAGTAAAATAAGTAGTAAAGTAAAAAAAAAAAAAAAAAAATGGTTTAACACTGTATGTAATTGCATTGTATGTAATTTTACTGTAAAATGCTGTTAAACTATGGTTTTTGGAAATAAAAAGTAAATTACCATATCATTTACAGTGGGAAAAAAAAAACAGTAAAAGGACATTCCTAGAAGTCCCTGCATAACACATCACATATGAATGTATTTTATATAAATAATTTAGTATATTCTAATTTTTCTAATACTAATATAGCTTTTCTATATTACCCTCTTTATTATGGTGGTAGATTATATGTAGATTTTAAGGTAAAATGCAGATTTTGATAGTTCAAGTAGATTGATATTTTCACTTTAACAAAATATTAAAGTGATATAATATAACCAATATGTTCTCCTGTAATACTGAATACATTGTAACAAAAATGTGTAATGGTAAATTCCATTAAAAAAATATTTAACCGTACCTGGAAACCTGGATATTATATATACTGTATGTATATATATATAGTTAAATGAAATTTAAAATTACAAATTATTGTGACAATGTATTCAGTGTTACAGGAGAACATATTGGTTATATTATATACTGCTTGCATAATTATTATGCAATTTGATATTCTGATTTTTTTTTTTCAAGCACATTTTACCAATTTCGAACAACAGAAATTTTTATAACTACTATTAATTTTGTATTTAATCATTTATAAGTGATATGTAATTGTTCATGAAGGCTGGCAATGCAAAATGCCTTATATTCAGGTGTGCATAATTATTAGGGAGGTTTTCTTTTACAGACAAAATGAGCCAAAAAAGAGATTTAAGTCAGACTGAAAAGTCAAAAATTATTAAATGCCCATGAGAAGGATGCAATACTGATGCAATACTAGAAATTGCAAAGTTAAGGCATGACCATTGGACAGCAAAACACTCACTGGGTCAGCAGGGTCAGGCAAAAACAGGTGGAAAAGAAACGACACATGTTAACTGCAAAAGAATTAAGAATTAAGGTGAATAAGTGTGAAACCATCATGAACCCTTTAGTCTCCAGCGCCACCATTTTCTAGAACTGCAACCTACCTGGAGTCTTCAGAAGTGCAAGGTGTCAGGATCTCAGAGACTTAGGTTAGCTAAAGAATCCTAAAAAATAACCCCCACTTAAGAATCACTTTCGGAAGTGTTTATTAAGATTTATGTGATTTGGAATTGGTAAAATGTTCTTGGAAAACAATATGATCAAATATATATATATATATATATATATTTGCATCTGTCTGCCTTTATTATCAATAGCATCAATAGCAGTTCACTTGAATTGACTCATATGGCATTTAAATGGGATTCATACTCATGTCCTTGGTGTTGCTAACAGCATACTCCACAGTTTAAACAACAGGACTATTATTCATACTAATTGCACTAAGTCAATTTTTTAATGCAGACTCGATGATGCACACCGACTTTGGAAAACAAGTCTGACACCGACCAAATGAACGAAACTAACTGACTCGGTCCGCACCAGCTCTCACAAAGACCTCAGGGAAATGAACTGATCTGAGCAAATAATATTACGACACATTAAGATTCTAATCAAATGCAGGAAGATAGAGGTCAATTGTTAAGGGTGTTCAGAAACACAAACACATACGCACAGAGATGCAACAGGGACTGCGACAAAAGGCTCACTCCTGTTTCAGAGCAAACGCACATACAGATGCAATGTGGTGTGAGCGGACTCTAAATTCAATGTGAAGTTTTACACTGACCCTGCATGTGTAAGATGTGATGACAATTATTTATTTTGTGGTCTGGGGTCGTTTGGGGTCGGTAAGATTTTGAAATGTTTTTCAAAGAAGCCTCTTATGCTCACCAAGACTGATCAAAAAATACAGAAATATTGTGAAATAGTATTACAATTTAAAATAACTCTTTTCTATTTTAATATATTTTAAAATGTAATTTATTCCTGTGATTTTAAAGCTGTATTTTCAGCATCATTACTCCAGTCTTCAGTGTCACATGATCCTTCAGAAATCATTTTAATATGCTGATTTGCTGCTCAAGAAACATTTCTTATTGTTATCAATGTTGAAAACAGTTGTGCTGCTTCATATTTTTTTGAAAACCGGGATACATTTTTTTTCAGGATTCTTTTATGTATAGAAAGATCAAGAGCATTAATTTGAAACAGCAATCTTTTGTATCATTATAAATGTCTTTACTGTTACTTTTGATCTATTTTATGTGCCCTTGTTGAATAAAAGCATTAACTTAAATACTTAAAGGATTAGTTCACTTCTGAATACAAATTTTTTGATAATTTACTCACCCAAATGTCATCCAAGATGTTCATGTCTTTCTTTCTTCAGTCGAAAAGAAATGAAGGTTTTGGAGGAAAACATTCCATGATTCTTCTCCTTATAGTGGACTTCAGTGGGGTTCACTGGGTTGAAGGTCTAAATTGCAGTTTCAGTGCAGCTTCAAAAGGGCTCTACATGATTTCTTGTTTTCATGACATGTGGACTTAATAAATCGTTATCTTGAACAAAATGAGCAAGCTGACATTAAGTACAATGTACAAACCCGATTCCAAAAAAGTTAGGACACTGTACAAATTGTGAATAAAAAAGGAATGCAATAATTTACAAATCTCATAAACTTATATTTTATTCACAATAGAATATAGATAACATATCAAATGTTGAAAGTGAGACATTTTGAAATGTCATGCCAAATATTGGCTCATTTTGGATTTCATGAGAGCTACACATTCCAAAAAAAGTTGAGACAGGTAGCAATAAGAGGCCGGAAAATCTGTAAATAAAGCACAATAACTGAGAAAAATGAGAGTTAGTCCTCAGATGCCATGTCCCTAATTTATAGCAAGACATCTAGCATTAATTTGATCTCAAACTGATTCATTTAAAGAAGTCATTACTCACCACCTGCGTGACGTCATTCACCAACGTGGCTGAATGAAAGGTTTGCGACAATACGGTTTTGGGAAACAGTCGTGACTAGCTAGTTGATTTGTTCAACAATGCATCTTACTATGGTAGTGAAGCAGCGAGTTACGTCGTTGTATGGAAAAACCCACCCCAGATTGGCTGTCCAGCTACTGCCACCTGCTGGTACAAAAAAAACACATTTCTTCTTACGCAGGCACAGAATGGACGTGCTACTTGGCCGTCGGGTGTCGTGCGTCGGTTTGGTGTGCAACTTTGGACTCAGACGCTGCCGACGTGAGCCAACCCTGCAGTCTGCTTTCATTGCTACTAGTTCGCCGGTGTCGGCTTGGTGTGTTCCGGGCTTTACACTGCTCTGCGATGCGCCATGGATTACATTGAAAGGTCACGCATGACATAAGCAGAAGTACCGCGGTAGGGCAAAAAACTTCATCTAATTTTCTCCTCCAACTTCAAAATCGTCCAATATTGTTGTTTTACCTTTTTTTATTTTATTTTATTTTTTTTATAAAGGGCGTTTGGTTTAATCTTTGCACTTTCGTTTTGTAGACACTGGATCGGTACTTCCGCCTACGTCACGCATGACGTTTGTAACGTGATTACGTTGTGCGTGCTTATCGCAGAGCTAGTGCAAGATGAGCAGTTGTGTTTAAAAAGTACATATTTTTCGTTACGCTAGATAAGAGCCTTATTCCTCGTCTGGGATCACGTAGAGCCCTTTGAAGCTGCATTGAAACTGCAATTTGGACCTTCCACTCATAAACTCCACTGAAGTCCACTATATGGAGAAAAATCGTGTGGGGTTACCTGTGTAACCCTGGTTCCCTGAATAGGGAACGAGACGCTGCACTTGTGACATCATGAAGCACTTGTGAAATCAAACTAGTGGAGTGACCTAACATCAGAGGCGGGTGACGTCACAGACCAAGAAACTATAAAGTATACCCAGAAAAAAGAACGCTTGCTTCTGATTGGCTGAAGCAATGCGCTCACAGGCACGCAGTAAGTATGGCAAGGCGACGCGGCGTCTCACTCCCTATTCAGGGAACCAGGGTTACACAAGTAACCCAAGACTTTCATGGGAACTTCGAGCTGCATCGAGACGCATTGAGAACCCTATCCCAACTACGCCATAATGCCAAGTGCCTGTCTGTTATCTTACGACGAAAGCACAGCAAACCCCGGAGTGGAGCCTAAGTCAAGGTTATAAAACCTGATGAACGTATGCTGAGAGGACCACCCAGCCGCATCACATATATCATGGAGGGGGACCCCCGAGATTAAAGCCTTTGAGGCAGCCATACCCCTGGTAGAATGTGCCTGGGCAGCCAAAGGAGAAGGCTGTCCGGTAGATTCATAAGCAAGTGAGATAGCTTCAACCACCCACTTGCTTATTCTCTGCTTAGACGCAGGGCCTCCCTTCTTAGGAGACCCATAACAGACAAACAATTGTTCAGTTTTACGCCACAGGGCACCTCTGTGGACATATGTGTCTCAAAGCAGATTGAGTCTTTTCTGATCTGGACTGGAAAATGGAGGAGGACAAAAGGCCTGCAGTACAATCGGCCCTGGGACCTTAGGTACATAACCAGGTCTAGGATGAAGAAAAGGCTTAACCATACCAGGCGCAAATTCCAGACATGAAGGAGCAACCGAAAGTGCTTGAAGATCTCCAATTCATTTGAGAGATGACATAGCTAACAGGAAGATTAGAGTAGGTTTTAGGAGTAAAGAACTTTTCCGAAACTTCCTCTAAAGGTTCAAAGGGAACGGATGCTAACCCTTCCAAAACGATAGCCAGGTCCCAGGCCGGAGTCCTTGTGCGTAGAGAGGGCCTAAGCCTCAGAGTACCACGAAGAAAGTGTATGACTAAGGGATCTCTTCCCACAGAAGAGTCACCTAGAGGAGCATGATAGGCTGATATAGCTGCTACATAAACTTTTTTTGGAGAAATTGCAGCACTAAGCTGACAGAACAATGGACAGGGTCCAACTGACGTTGTCTACACCAGGTAGAAAACAACTTCCATTTGTATGCATACAACTTCCTTGTGGAGGGAGCTCTGGAGTGGAGTATGGTCTCCACAACCTCGGTTGAGAGACCAGATTCTATGAGCCTAGCCCCCTCAGAGGCCAGGGCCACAGTTTCCATGACTCCGGGCGGGAGTGAAGTATCATGCTGCCTGCTTGAGACAGGATCCCTGATGGGGATGTCCATAAGAGAGCTGTCGAGAAGAGACACAAGGTCCGCAAACCAGACTCGGGTTGGCCAGAACGGGGCTACCAATATGAGATAGACCCTGTCCTGGTGAACCCTCTCCAGAACTCCTGGGAGCAGAGCAATCAGGGGAAATGCGTACAGACGTCTGCACCATGGCATCCAGACCCAGAGGGGCTAGATGAGTGAGAGAAAACCATACTTGGGCAATGAGTTGTTTCTTTTGAAGCAAATAGGTCGACTTCTGCTTGACCAAAGTTTTTCCGTATGAGCTCCACCACCACCCATGTCTGCCCCCACATTTTGATGCCCGGGATGTAAGCCACTCTCAGGGAGAGGAGCTTCCCCTGGGCCCACAGGAGGATCCGATGGGCCAAATTGCACAGGTGGCGAGACCTCAGACCCCCCTGATGGTTGATATAGGAGACCACCGGCATGTTGTCCGTGTGGACCAACACATGATGGCCCCTCAGGTCTGGGAGGAAGTATTTGAGAGCTCGAAATACCGCCATCATTTCCAGACAATTTATGTGCCAGGAAAGTAGATTGTCCTCCCATAGACCCTGAGCTGAGCGACCACTCATGATCGCCCCCCAACCTGTGAGGGATGCATCCGTCGTTAGCATTATGCGACGACAAGGAACTCCCAACACAGGTCCTTGGGACAGGAACCAAGGCTTTTTCCACATGACTAAGGCACGAAGGCATCGCTGCGTGACCTTGATCATGCAAAATGGAAAAAAACCCTTGGTCCTGAGCCACCACTGTAAGGGTCTCATGTGCAGCAGGCCAAAAGGTATCACGTTGGACGCAGCTGCCATCAGACCCAACAGTCTCTGAAACTGTTTTACAGTGAGTGACTGGCCTAGTTTCACCCCATTTATGGCTGAGAGAATGGAATTCACACGAGCAGGAGATAGATGTGCTTGCATCGAAGTTGAATCCCAGACTACCCCTAGATAGTTGGTAGTTTGAGCTGGAAGAAGCACACTCTTCTTGGCACTGAGTCTCAGCCCTAACCTTCTGATGTGAGACAGAATGACATCTCGATGTTGAACTGCCATGCGCTTGGATTGAACTAAAATCAACCAATCGTCGATATAATTCAATACGCGAATGCCCTGGAGTCTCAGAGGAGCCAGAGCTGCATCCACGCATTTTGTGAAGGTGCGGGGTGAAAGTGCTAGGCCAAAAGGAAGAACCCGGTACTGATAAGCTTCGCCCCCAAAAGCAAATCTGAGGAACTTCCTGTGCTGAGGGTGGATGGATACATGAAAGTAAGCATATATATATATATATATATATATATATATATATATATATTCTATATATATATATATATTTGTATATGTAACTGAAAGACAACACCAAATAAGACACACAATAACTCTCGACGCAGCTCGAAGTTCCCATAAAAGGGAACCTGGAATGTTTTCCTCAAAAACCTTAATTTCTTGTCGACTGAAGAAAGAAAGACATAAACATCTTGGATGACATGGGGGTGAGTAAATTATCAGGAAATTTTCATTCAGAAGTGAACTAATCCTTTAAGTAACAATACCAAACTTTTGAACAGTAGTATATGCCAGTGTTTCATATATGAGTTTACACTACAAATGTTTTCACATTCAGTTACCTCTGAATGTGGTTTGTGGGTTCAGTGTGCTGCATGTGAGTGTAAGATAACCATCAGAGTGAAAGGCTGTTGCAGGAGTCGTGAAGCCAGCAGACAGACAGTAAGATATATCGCCACAATCATCATCACCGTCACCTATGATTCAGCAGCTCAATATAGCAGGAACTCAAGTCTACCCACACCACAGTCTGAGACATACTCAAATAATGAACATTGTATCTCTATAGACAGCCATATGTGAAGCTTATAAGACTTGTTGTAATTTGTATATATATCAAAAATGTATTATTCTTTTAAACTTTTTATCTAGGGCCAGTTGCATAAACTGCTAAGACTGGTTGAACAAGTCAGCATCAATTTTTTTTTTCTTTAAGATTATTCATAACTAGAAGTCATTTACATAAAACGTAGATAGGCCTAATTTGATCTGAAAAGTAAGACTAATTGCTAGTTGGTCATGCTAGTTCTTTTTAAAGGGGCCATGACATGAGAAATCAATTTGCCTTGATCTTTTGACATAGAGAGGTCTTTGTACCATTAAAACATCCTCCAAGTTTCATAACTTAAAATGTCCTCCTCTTTATAAATAAAGCATTTATTTAATCAAGCTCCAAAAAAGGCTTGTTTAGATGTTGCAGGAGTGTGAAAGTGTGTTTTCAGAGTTTATTTTTTTCTAAAGTCCACAGGGCCCAAAATGCCCATGGTTAAAGCAACACCCATATATCAACAACAAATTACAGTAGGCTACAGTTTGTATAATTTGCATATATGATGCATATAGCGGGGGATGATCCGCTGTGGGTTGTAAGGGTCGGCAGAGGTCATTTGCTGTTTCTCAATGACTAATGACTTAAATTTCAATCTGTTTCTCACACAAAACTACTGCATGAGTCATGTGGACTTGCTTTGAAGAAACTTTTATTGTTTTTTTTGGAACTTGACAGCTCACTTACACTATGTTTCTGAAAGTACACTCCTATGCTCATCAAAGCTGCATTTACAGTGTCACATGATCCTTCAGAAATCATTCTTGATGCTCAAGAAACATGTCTGATCATTATTATCAATGTTGAAAACAGTTGTGCTGCTTTAGGATGACATGAGGGTAAGTGAATTTTTAAATTTTTGCCTGAACTATTTTTTTATGTGAGTGTAAGACACTATCAGAGTGAAAGGCCGTTAGACGAAAATCTCGCCACAATCATCATGACCGTCACCTACGATTCAGCAGCTCAATATAGCAGGAACTCAAGTCTACCCATACACATAATGAACACAAAATCTAGCTATATAGAAAGACATACAGCACATGCACCTTGTGTATCCATTCTAAAAAGAGCGACAGACATTTCCTGCAACAGACGATCAATATGGCACATTGAGCCATTAATAATGGAGTGCTGCAGAGAGAGATGCTGTCAAACACTCCCAGTCGTACCTTGCATTACAATAATTCAAACATTCCTGCGAGTGGATATTTTCAATAGAATTGAGGAAGAGAGCAAAAAAAGACTGTAATCTCATTTCTGTTTGAGAGCAACAGCGACTCAATCTAGCCATTTTGAATAAAAGGGGGAAAAAACAGAAAAGCTGTTCATGAATAAATCAAGACAAACTGGTAATGTGTCAATTTACAACTACTGCCTCTCTCTCTCTCTCTCTCTTACTCTGTGTGTGTGTGTGTGTGTGTGTGGGCATTGTACAGGAGCTGTGCAAACCAGTCCAAGAGTTTTCAGTTTTCCTGCTTTTTATTTATTTTCCTAAGCAGCGAACAGAAATGTGAGCTATGAAATGGAAAATGATCTATGACGGTGTTCAGAGTCGAGATGCGGAGTGAGTGAGTTTAGAATTTTAAGTCACCTTTATGAAGAGGGGATTGAAGACACCTTCCCACAGTGCTTTGTTTCAGAAAAGTGCAGTTAAATGATCTATGACAACGCTCAGGCTCAGAGAGAAATCTCTTTCATTTGCTTTTTTTCCCCTCGGCTTCACATATGTTTGGCGAGAATGTGGATTTTTTTTTTTGTTTGTTTGTTTGTTTATTTGATCTGATTTGTTAGGATTCGTTAGAGATGCAAACTAATCAGTGAGCTGATGTATGTCGCTTCACCATATGCCTCGTGTGTCATTGCCAGTGCCTTGTCTAGATAAGAAATCTCCTGACCAATTTGAGGTCTATTAGTAGCCATGACTATGTGTTTGCATAAATATAAGAATCTGTAAAGGGATTGTGTGTGATATTATCATTTTATTTTTTCCCCCTGGAGTTCACTTAGTTAGTTTCAATTTAGTCACAATTTATTTTCCCATGATGACCATTTTCTTCCCTCTCGCTGACCTTTGGATTTAAACAACTCTTGCCATTCTTGCTATCTCTTACCGATTTCTTGCAGGATACAGGTTGAGTTGTCCCTCATCTTTCAATAACAGCCTCTTTGCAAAGCCTGCATTAGATTGCATCAGGTTAAAGAGATAGTTCAGCCGAAAATGACAATCCTGTCATCATTTATCGCACACTCATGTTGTTCCAAACATGTACAATTTTCTTTCTCCTGAGGAACTTCCCCCGAAGAAAGTATTGCAAGTCCTACAGGCTTGGAACAACTTGAGGATAAATAAATAGTGACAGGATTGTCATTTTTGCGTAAAGTACCCATTAAAAAATACCAACTTGAATAATAGTATTGTTATGTTCAACACTATTCATTTTATTAAGTTAGTTTTAATGATGGCATGCTGGAAGTACAGAAGGCAAACAACATAAAACAAACAGATAAAACAAAACATGGCAGACAATCCAGCATGACACTTTTTGGACTATACATCTTAGCAATGGTAACTTACACAACCAGTGTTAGGGCCTAGTGGTTAGAGATTCAGACTGTAAACCTGAAGGTTTCAGGTTCAAGTCTCAATACCTGCAGGAAATGACTGAGGTGCCCTTGAGCAAGGTACCTAACCCCCAATCACTCCCCAGGCGCCACAGCAAAATGGCTGCTCACTGCTCTGGGTGTGTATATCACAGTTTGCAGTTTGTGTTCACTACTCACTAAGTACTTCTAATGTGTGTGCACTAACTTGGATGGGTTAAATGCAGAGGACAAATTCTGAGTATGGGTTACCATACATTTTTTGTTGTAATGTCTGAGAAGTATTAATAATACATTTTTGTGATATATTTTTTTTTCATAATGTGATTTTTTTGTGAATTGTATTGAATTCAATTAGGGTCAATTTGACCCGCAACATAAAAGTTGTACCCAGAATTCGAATTGTAGAATTGTACCCATTTGCCCGGCAAAGAGATGACTTATTTTTGTAGGCCAACCCGGAAGTTCACATCACCCAGTTTCCCTCAAAAAACAAAACAAAAAAAAAAAACCAATAGATTTTTCTATTGCCTTTTTTTTTTTTTTTTCAATTATTGCAGAAAATAAAGTCTGTGACTAACAGAAGCTTATGATTCTTAAATGTTTTGTTCATTATGATGATCTTCTCAAATTAACACAATTTTTATGAATTTTGAAGCCTAAATACAATCGACAGAAGTCAAAAGCAAAAGACAGGCTATAAACAAACTTCACCACGGTGGCTCGACTTCAACGTCACCATCACTAAACTTCTAACAACTCCTTCAGTCTTTGTTTAAAACATTTTCCCTGAAAGTTTAAGTTATAATAGTTTGCAAGAGTGTGATTATAAACACAATGAAGCTGTGAAAGCGACTAGCATGTAGATGAGTTTACTTGTTCGGCTGATGACGTTTAATGTCTCTGACAACCTCTGTAGTCCCATTTAGACTCTTGTTAGCAACCGAAAGAAGTGAAAGCTTTAAAAAAAAAAAAAAAAAAAAAAAAATCATAATAGGGTATTACTGACATATTTTATATTATAAAATAAACGTGAAAATATCTTGAACTTGTGTTATTTCAAGCATTTAACCAAAAACCCATTGACTTAAGAACGATGGAACAGGAAATGCTAAAATGCTAACTTCTGTATAAGAGAGTACAGACAAAATTACAAATCTAAAGTGGAAATTATTTAAAAGCATCATACCATCATAGACGTGCATATATGCAGTGTTTGTGTGTAATGTAGGGAGCAGGTTAACGAAGTTGAAGATGCAGGCTTATAAAGTGTCACTGATGGGAAACAGGTGTGAGTGTGTGATTAGTTCCTAGATGGGGAATTGTGGGAAATGGAGTCCATATAACCAAGCTGATGAACACAGACACAGGGCACATGTAACAGAGCTCCCCCCCTCAAAGAAGCTTCCAGACACTCCTAAACAGTCCAGGAGGGAGGTGGAGCAGAGGCGGAACAGGGGGCAAGATGGAAGGCCAGGTCCGTGGAGAGGAAGACGCCTGGAAACTGAAGCAGGGCAGACGACCAGGGCAAAGAAGATTGGAGTGGGCTCTGGAGCGGACTCATGGACTGGAGTAGGCTCAGGTGTTGATTCATGGACTGGAGCAGGCTCTGGGACTGGAGTTGATGTGTGTGCAGCCCACACACACCAAATGGCACTGGCCATAATGGCCAATGCTGCAATCTCTGAGGGCTCAGGCATGGCAACCATCTCGGCTGAGGGCTCTGGAAGATCTGCTGAGATGTGACGAGGCTCTGGAAGATCTGCTGAGACGTGACGAGGCTCTGGAGGATCTGCTGAGACGTGACAAGGCTCTGGAGGATCTGCTGAGACGTGATGAGGCTCTGGAAGATCCGTTGAGACGTGACGAGACTCTGGAAGATCTGTTGAGACGTGACGAGTCTCTGCTGAGACATGACGAGGCTCTGAAATAGCTGCAAATACAGGAATGGACTCTGATGCAGCCATCAAGTGAACAGGCTCTGGTGAGGGAATTACTGGGTCTGGAAGTGCAGAGAGTATCGGGGTCGCGATAATCAGACTGGCAGGCATAGAACTTTGCAACGGTACAAGCTCCGCTGCTTATAAAGTGTCACTGATGGGAAACAGGTGTGAGTGTGTGATTAGTTCTTAGATGGGGAATTGTGGGAAATATAACCATATAACCAAGCTGGTTATATAACCAAGCTGATGAACACAGACCCAGGGCACATGTAACATTGAGTAAGACAAATATCTTTATTTAAAACTTTATAAAGTAAAATAACAAGCTTCTGGCACAACAGCCATACGAATAACTTCCCCATTAACTTCCGCGACAAAGTACACAATGCCATGATGTTCTACACTCCACCATGACGTACTACGTTATGTCCTATGCTAGTTAACGGAAGTTAACACATTTTTGGGTGAAATATCCCTTTAAGTAAAGCTGACAATACTAATTTTTAGAAGAAACTACTCAATAAATTAAGTTCATGTAATTACATTCATTTTAAGTAATGTGAACAAAGGTGCATTGATTGAAACTAGTGAAAGTTCCAACATTACCAACATGTTTTGTTTTTGCCTTTGTGTGCATTTATTCAACAAAATCTCGTCGGTTCATTACAAAGCAGCTGCTTTCATTTAAATCAGGATTTGATTGACTATACCAGTCAATAAGATTTTACTTAGGAGCTTTTTGATTCATTTGCCTAAACAGTTTTGTCTGTTCCAGAGATAGAAATTGATTTCCGTTTAGTCCAGGTCTTTTCATTATTTTTCATATTCTTTAAATCATTTTTGGTAGTTGCATATCAGGATACCAGAGCTCTGTTTCCCAATAAAAAGTTAATTATTATCTGAAGGTTTTAAGCAGGGTCAAGCGTCAGACAAGCGCACTCAATACTTCACAGCAGAGTATATGAGCTCAGCTCTGATTGCACAAGCCTTTTTATTGCTTTGCTCTGATGATATTTCTCACAGCTGACACTGTATTGGAGTTTCCAGACAAGAAAAGAGTTGAATCCCCAAGTGATGGTTTTGTTTGTCTAGCCTCTGAAAACTGGTTTTCTTTCATTACAAAATAATAAAGTCATCCGTCTGAAGGACAAACTCCAATTTTCAATAGTTTATTTATATTTGTTCTTGGGCTTCTTTAGCATAAAAGATGCCTTAAAGGATTTTGCTGAATAAAATTAATTGAGTAATTAGGCAAAACTCTCCTTTTGTGTTGTAGAGAAGAAAGACCAACAGTTTGGAATGACATGACCTGCCATCCAGTGTTATTTTAGTATCATTGATGTAGCGAATTAGCTCAAAAGGGAAATATCATTATAACATTATAAATAATTATAAATATTTATATCAGTTAATCGAATTAACTTTATGCAGCTGAATTAATATTACAATCAATTAATCTCTTTGGCCAGCGAACACTCAGTATTGATCGTCTGTCAACTTTTCAGAAAGAGTATTTTCCCTGGCCACAGAAAAATATCACTTTCTTAGCACGTAGCTGTGATCTTAATCGTTATCTGGGACATTGGTTTTATAAGCAGATCAGAATCAACTCACAAAAATGTACACACAAGTTTTATTTAACTAAATAATGAACACATAGCTAGACTAAACACACAGACATACACAAATCGAGCATTGATAATGAATGAGAGAGTGGAAATGAACAGGGGGATTGAGCTATAAAAAGAGTCATTTAACGAGCTGGAAGAACCATCAGTTTCTCACTTTCAAGTACCTTTGTTAACAAAGGGGTTCAAACTTAATACTAAATCGCCGTTTAGTGTTCAAATATACAATACTTGCAAATTACCTTAGCTGTTGAGGAGCGTCCGGATCTGCAGGCTGAGGAGAAATTCTTGATGGTTCGGTCCGATGGTGCTGATTGTATGATGGTGATTGGTGTTGCGCATGGCTTGAAGTGAATGAGGCCTGCCCGCCCAGCTGCGCCGGCCCGGGTGGCCGAGGTCTCATGTAAACAGCAAACCGTAGCATCAGCAGGAACAAAGAGATGGACCAGAAGAGAACGTGCGATTTGTGTGGGGGGCTTTTAACCTCTACAGAAGTCACACCTTTGAGTTTTCACTTGACCAATGAGAAAGGCATTATGTCATTACGGAGTCTGCATGTTGTAAAGATTGACTTTTACAATTGTGTGTTTGATCGCTCCAGACATTGAGATATATTATAGTTTTTAATTAATATTTTAAATTAGCTTGCATTTTATATTTTCTGTTTTCATTTCAATTTTAGTCAAAGGGGCAATATGTAGAATTCAGAAACCCTTGTCATTAGCGACATCGTTGGCCGTTAAGTGAACTGCAGCCACATTTTACATTAATATGTAAAATGTGCTGCTTGCTTTTCCTCTTAGTAACAAAATAAACACACAACAAAAATTACAGCGGTAAGAAAACAGCAGTTAAAAAAGCATCTGATCATAGTGATGTGGATATGTTTGCACCAACTCTGCGACTCACCAGTATCATATCGACAGATGAGGTCATTAAAATACACTGTTTATAGTTTGATTATAAAGTATATTTACAATATAGATCTGGCTATAAGACAATAGTTTGAATTAATCGCTTTTCCTTGCATGAGACATTGACATTACAGTACAGAATGGCTCTTTCTGTGTTATCCTGAAGCATTCATTTTATGTGTCATTGAACAGAAGAGTGGTCCTCGTGAGTGTGTGTAAAAGTCACATCCTTTTGATTTTCGCGGTGAAACATACCTTCACATAAAAATCAGTCTACAGGCTTTCATAGACAGGAAGTCGTGGATGGTCTTGTTTTTTAAGTTTCGTTATTGGCAATAAAGCATGAAAATACATGAAAATTCGTACATTTAGCCCCTTTATAGTTTTAGTAATTTTGTTGTGTTTTGTCAATTTTAAATGGACAGAATTTAGACATCTGAGTTATTTTTTAAAAAGTTCAAGGTAGGAACAACCAACCAGTTTGCTTAAAATGTCTCAGGTCTTGTGAAGCCTGAAATGGAGTGAAGTTTGTATGCAGTCTTTCCAATCCCTGTCTCACATTATAAATGTATGAAGTGTGGGATTCTGGGATTGGTCACTGCCATGCTGCATCGTCGTGGTGACAGTTGTCATGCAAACGTTCTCTCCATGGTGATAACACAGAACACCCGCACATGTCACAATAAGAAAAGATATGAACTATATATAACCCATAAATAAGTAAACACATTTCTGCTGCTTGTTTTTGCTGGGCAGGAAATTGGACGTTTTGATTTTTCAGCAGTCATGCTGGAAAATTACATTTGAACCACACTTGTGTGTGTGTGTGTGTGTATTTGTGGATCCACTTAGTCACTGAGTCATTGTGAATCATGAAAAATATACAATAAAAAAAAAAATGGTGGGCGAGACTATCTGTTTGTCTGAGCAATGGAAGACAAAGGAAACCTGCTTGAAAACAGCAGAAATCACACATTTAAGCTTTGAAAAAAGGTCAATAAATACACAAGATGCATGAAGATTGGATCATGTGTTTGAATGTTTAGGACTGTCAAAGTTTGTGTGTATAAATGGGGAAATTATGAGACGTGAGCGAGTCATAAAAAATGTTTGTGATCTAAATTTTGTTTAATTTCTCTGTTTGTATTAGTGGAGCAGAAAAACGCCGCTCTCAGCAAACAATCAACATCATTTTTAAACCATTTATCCTTTTGATCTGCCTCTTTCCCTTGCTCTCTTTCATCCCAGATTGCTAACCTAACTTTCCTCCACCCGAGCCCCCTCTCAGTCCGTCGTTCTTAATTAAAGCTGAATTAAAAACACACGCATCAGCAGAGGGAATGCATTAACCACCATGTAGGCCACAGGCGCTCGTGGCGCTGCATGCGAGCTGCAGGGGTGACATCAAATAAAACCCTCATCAGTTCCTTTACCAGCACTTTCATGACCAATATTTACTCATCACAGATGAGCCCACGGAAGCACTTAGGATTTAGATTTCTCTGTGCGATGGCAGGCCGCAACCCAAAATGGTTCGCAGACAGACAGCTAAGGCCCTGTTTACACCTGGAATTAAGATGCGTTTTGGTTGATCGGATAACAAGTGGACGACACTAATTACAGGCGTAAATGGGGTGAAAAATGTTTTGAGTTTATCCACTTTCGACCACTTCTAGAGGTAGTCAAAAACGCATTCGACTGGATTGCTTTTGTAGTGTAGACACTCATGTGGTCGAATGTGTTCGAACAGCCATAAAAAAGACCACTGATTCTCCACCTATTGACCTAATGTGTAAACATAATGTGAAGTGCGCTAGCCAGATGGGATTTAAACTTTGTCGGCTGGAGACCCAAGTTTGGTTTGAAGACAGAAAATGTACCAAGCACAGTGTTCTCTCACCATTCCTGATTTCTAACACACACTCGCTGCATTTGGCGTAGTCTTGTGCTATCAGAACAGAAACGAAATATGTAAATTGCACAAGCTTATTCTGTCCATTAGATTGAATGGTCTAAAAAAAAACACATATTTATCCACCTATAGACCCTCCACTCGAAGAAATCAGGACCGAAGTGGTTGAAAGCGAACAAAAGAGACGGATTAAAATACTAGGTGTAAATGAGAATGTCTTTGTCATCTACTTGTGATCTGATTAACCAAAACGCATCTTAATACCAGGTGTTAAAAAACAGGCACTAAATCAATGCTAAATGCAAAGAATAAAATGCAACTAGATGTATAATCATGCATCAGTACAAGCTAAATATCTTGGAATATTATCAACTTTTTAACGACTAGGAAAAAAGGTACTTTTGCTTCGATCAAAAGGAACTTTTTGTTTCCGATTTTTCATCACTCGGTTGAAACTAATCGAAATGTACAAGTTTTATCATTAGTGTAATATATTTTATGTAACATTTTAAGATGATCTTGCTTTATTTGAAAAACATCATTTGTATAGGAGAAGTCATGCCCTTTTACAATTGATATTTTCTATTATCAAGTTCCAAAATAATTTTCCTCCAAGGGTTATCCATCTCATTTAATGAAATACATTCCTAATTTGTTTATTGCTACATTTTGTGTCATGGATACTTAAACCTTCCATTAAAAACTTGTGTTCGGTCTTCACAACATCTCCAAATGATAAGTGCTTTCTAATTGAACAAGATCATCAGATAACGCCTTCATCATGATAATGATTCTTTATAAACAACAGAAAAGTTTTTCAGTGATGGTACTGCATGAGATGCTAATACAATGGAGCGAATTTATATACTATGACACTTAAATGGTAAAACCATGGTTTTAGAAGCATATTATCAAAGTACCATGAAATTACCATCTTATGTCATCTCTTTACCATCATAAACTATGGTAAGCACATAGACAATGACAGTTATTGTTACATTTGCAAAATTATAATAAATTAAAACAGAAATGGCAGATTGTGACAGCAGTGGAAACAATAACTTGTAAGTATGGCAGAAACGTCTCAGGTTAAGTATGTAACCATGGAACGAAACACTGCGTTTGACACGCTTTGGGGAACGCCTCCTCGTGAATCTGTGTCTGAAAACAATTATCAAATCACGACAATCCTATTGGCCGGCGACAGCCTATGACGGCATCATAGCGTGACCCGGAGGTATATAAGGAGCGCCTAGAGAAGGGACTGTTCAGCAGGCAGCCCCGATGCATGGCAGGTAACGCCGTGTCTCGTTCCCTGTTCTCAGGGAACCATGGTTACATACGTAACCTGAGACAGGGAACGAGACACTGCGTTTGACACGCTATGGGGAACGATATACCCACGCCGCCATGCTTGAAGGGAGTGCATGCCAAAAAATGGCTAGACAAACGTCAGAACTAGCAGTTTTAACTGAAATGCCAGAACCACTCCCCCTACGGATCATACATAGGCTGTCATACATACATAGTAAAAGCTAATCTCAAACTCTAGCATTTATCAGAGGAGAAAGCTAATTTACCAAAAGGTGGCTAACAGTGCGGCTTAGTTAAAGCCCGCATTTGAATACATATCAATGGTAGCTTCAGTGTCTTCAGTGAATTCTGCAAAGAATGAAGCTAACACATCCATAAAGGGGACTACAAAGTACTACCCTTAATAATACATCGTTCCAGCCAACCAAATTGAACTTGGGCCCTTAACCTGCATAAGAGACCTAACAAGCCAATTTCAGCAGGTATATTTCAACTGATATGCTTACAAATAGACATTGTGTGTAAAGCAACACCAGCCTAACCTGCTGCCGCGTATAGAGCGTTGAAGCCTGCCTATATCACGAGATAGTTGCAACCATCTCGTCAGTAGGAGGCATCAACGCGTACCCATACTCACTCCATCATTAATGCAGAATTAACCTGCTGATGCTGATAAACACGAGCTGAATACAGGTTCTTCCATGCCTTCTTGATCTCTGTATGAAGATCAAGAAGGAATGGAAAGCTTACAGTGGCTGGAGGATTATGGCAAAAAAGGAACCGTTCGTCGAACAATCCACGAGCGGTTTCTTTCTTAACCTGCTCCAATGGCAGCTGCGGTCTGCCAGAAGCATGTTCCATAATCTCAAACAGCTGTATATACGTGGGGGCAGGGTGGCTTTTTGAGGATTCTGGAGGCTCACCATCTTCATCCTCATCAGCCATCTCCTGCTCTCTTGTTTGGCTTAGAACAAGAAGAGCAATCGCTGCTGAATCTAATGATGTCAAAGACGACACATCATAACCCCGCAGCTCTCTCCCGCCAGCCGTCGAAGGTCGCAGGAATTTCACCCTTCTCAACACTTTAACAAGCTCCAGCTGAGAACCCCATGAACTAGTCTCTACTCTGCTTCAGCAAGAGTAAGACCCGATCCATTAGGTGCAGCTGCTGGTCCTTTTCCTCTCGAGGAAAAGACCAGAAGAGTGTGGAGCATTTTTACAAGTAAAACACACTCACAATAACAACAGACAGATCCCACAATAACTGCCTGTACATGCTCTTTTGCTCTCATAAAAGACAACGTTATAAGTTATGTGTGTGATCAGATGTCAACACTTATGGGTCGCAGATGCACACACTTCCTGAAACGTTTGTCAGGCATAATTTGTCTTACCTTAGTACCAGTTTGATATCGCTTGCTTTCAAACAAAACAGTCCCTGAAGACGAAAAAGATACTGACTGCTTCCCTAGGCACTCCTTATATACTTCTAGGTCGCACTATGATGAGGTCATAGGCTGTCACCGGCCAATAGGATTGTCGTGATTTGATAATTGTTTTCAGACACCGGTTCACGAGGAGGCATTCCCCATAGCGTGTCAAACGCAGTGTCTCGTTCTCTTTCGAAAGGGAACTATAGTTACCATGGTAAATCTTCTGAAAGGGGTATCTTACATGAGCTATCATCAGTATTTAATGATGCTGTTTTCCCAAACATGCTGTGTTTCTGCAGGGGTCCCTCTCTCTCGTTCTCATCCTCTTCCTTCTGTGAAGTTCAAAGTTGTTTCTCTTCAGCCTGAAAGGCTTCGTGGTAGGGGCGAGACTGCATGAGATGTTTTGTTTTTCACAGATTTCTTTTTTTCTTTTTTCTTTTTTTTTAAAAAATAAATAGGATGCTGATCAGAGCAGGCAAGACCGCAGGAGCTGCAGTGGGGCGTTAGCATCACATCACCAAACACCGCTGTCGACACTTCAAGCCAGCAGTGCATGCGAACACTAGATTGCTCTCATTGTAATTAACGGAGCTGTGTACACTGCAAGCATGCATAGTTATCATCAGTTTTAATTGTGCGTCCCAAAGCATTGCTATTATCTCATATACTTTTAGTTTTAAACAAAGCAGAATTAGCCGCTGTGTGTCCCTGCAACGCACAGAGTCAGGGTTTGTTCCTGAATGAATCAGCGTTTTGGAATAAATCATTTAAATGATTCAATGACTCATTCATAATATGTTGCAGTGTCTTGAATATGTTGTCAACTTTATATTTTATGCAAAATTTTTCATTCACAAACAAAACATTTTAATTCTCATTTCTGTCTTTTCTTGAATTAAAGTGTCTAGATTTACACACAAATTTACTTAAAGGGACAGTTCACTCAAAAATGAATATTCTGTCATCATTTACTCACCCTCAAGTTATTCCAAACCTGTATGAATTTCTTTCTTTTGTTGCACATAAAAGAAGATATTTTGAAGAATGTTTTTTCCATAGTATGGAAGTCAGTGTGGTCCATCAACTGTTTGGTTACCCATGTGCTTAAAAATAAGAAACTCATACTGGTTTAGAACAGCTTGAGGATGAGTAAATGATAACAGAATTTTCATTTTCAGGTGAACTATCCCTTTAAGATGTGATTTAATTTCGATATTATGTTTTTCTTCTATTTTGTATAGACCTACATATGTTCTTTTCTGTTTTTTCCCTGTGTAATTATTTCATATTTGAGATAGATTGCCATGTTCATGTATGCAATTTTGTGTTCAGCAATAAAAAAAACAAAATTAGTTAAATGAATGATTCAGTTATTCGCTCATAAAGATAAAGAAAAGTCACTTGTTTTATCCTTGAATTAATCACTGTAAAAATAGTTCAGTGACTCACCAATAAAGATGGTTACATTCCAGAACAAATTGGTTGACTTAATAATTCAATAAAGAATGACTGATTCAAATGACTCATTCATAAATGCAGTTTCTTGTTGCCACCTACTGGTGAAACTATGTAACCTGCAGGTAATGCATCCAACAGTGCAATGGGATTGATCTTCCATCTGACAAAATAATGTTTTCATTAATGTAAATCATTATTTGATATTAAGTTAAAATATTACACACACACACACACACACAAATGTTGAGTTATTTTAGTTATAACCCAGCAGTTGGGTTAAATACGGTTCCCACTTCGGCGTTTCAAATTTTTCGGTCGAGTGACAGTCAACAGACATCAGCTGCAGCCTGATTATGAAAGGTTAGAGTAATGTTGTTTTATGATAACTCTAAAATTAAGTATTGTGTACGGAAACATTATGTATCCTTTTTTTAAATAAAGTTGTAATTCCTCTTAGTCATTTTTTTTTCTTCTTCGGAGAATCAGATTGATTGTAAATGAATACTAGCTATCCCAGTTTGCTCTTAGGCACAGGTTAACAGACATCATGCTGATGTAATGGTCAGGTTATTCTTAGCGGAGTGAGACCTTGTATGGATTTGTGTTTTTCTTTTAGGGTGGGGGTCTCTGAGATCACAAAGAGATGGTGTAAAATATCTAACGACTTTCACAGACCATCCACAGAGACAATCACACGTCTGTATGTTCCTGAAGTCTCTGTGTGTGTGTGTTTTAACACACATTCTGACAGTTTCATGTTACCAGACCATGAACGTCTGCACTGGACACTTCATCCTTGACATAGAGACAGCTAAAAAAAATGTGTGTGTGTGTCTGTGTGACTCTCATAATCGAAGTGCAGCTGGAGAAGGAGTTCTCAGTCTTATGAGCTGGATTGGAAAGAGATTAATATTTAATAGATGGTTATTTTCCCCCTACTGTGAAAAAGCAATACACCAATCAGAGTCAGTGCACTTCTATTAGACAACGACTTGACGCTTACTCTCTCTGACTAATGAGAATGCGAAGGTTATTTACGTCCAGCTCAAGCAAACAAAACAGACTGATGAAAAAGAAAAAGAGTCAGAAAGAGAGAGAGAAGCTGTAGAAAACGATGCTGATCATGCACAAAAGTGTCACGTTAGGGATTTTTTTAGAGCTCACACAAATAAAGGGCAGAGCAGGCAACAAATTTAGCTCTCAGTTCTGAACAAAATTTTTCTGTGCTCTGAAACTCTCTGGTTGTTAAAGACAAGTTAGTTTCTCATTTGTTATTACAGCGTTTCCATGACGGCTAGCAACCAGGTCACCATCAAAAGCATATATCACAGTCCGATAGACACAGACAAACAGATAGATAGATAAAGAGAGAGAGAGAGGGAGAGAGAGAGAGAGAGAGAGAGAGAGAGAGAGAGAGAGATTCCACATAACATTTACTAACCACATTTTGTATTCTAGGAATACATTGGTCTGCATGTGTGTATCTGTCTTTGGCTGTGGTTTAGGCCTCAGTTGCGCATGTGTGTGTGTCTTCATGTGGTAGGGTCAGTTTTTAAGCATATTTTGATATATGTAAGAGGCGCTGATTTCTGTCTGTTAATTTCACACTTGGATGACCACTCAATACGCTTTAACCAGAAGAAAATCCTCTCCTTCACCTTCCCCCTTCTTTCACTCTCTTTTTGCTGACAAAGGCATAAGAAAGAGTGAATAACAGAGAGAGAGCGAAAACAACAAAGACACAGAGCCAGAGGCATAAAAACGAGCGGGTCACTAACCAAATCCCTGCTTGGGATCTCAGTCTCTCAGCCCTCTTTTACTCGTTCTCATATTCGTACCCCCTGAGCTCTGGGCTCTGTCAGTCCTGTACACCACAACCCGACAGCCTGAGGCGTGAGCCAGCAGGGCATTACCCACAATCCCCTGCTCAGTCTCAGTCCTCCCTACGCCACTGTCATAATGAGAAATCATATTTGCAATAACTTCTACACAATGAGAAGAGAGAAAACTGTGCATGATTTAAGGGGTGGTTTAGAATTTGATCTTTTCAAAGAGGACCTTTAGGTAATGTTGCTGTTTGAGTATGAAAAAGGTCTGCAAACGCCTCCATTGTAGTCTTGAGTTTTTTTCCACATCCGAATACTACTCATTTAAATAATTCCCGCCCAAGGTATACGCAAAAAAAAAATAGATGATTTGATTGGTTGATTTGAGTTAGTAGTGTGTTAGTAAACTCACGGTTATGGTAAGGGGTGTGACATTTCCCAAATGCGCTTGAAGCGGTTGACTAACCGATCCAACCAACCAATCAGAGCACATTGTGCTTTTCAGAAGGAGGAGCTTCACAGAGACAGGAACTAAACAGAGTGTTACTGACAGACTGGGAAGAGAGGTGCTGCAACAATGTCAAATATGGGAAAAATAATGTGTTTTTGAACAGTCAAGAATGAAAACCTATTCTAGTAGAGCCCAAAATCAAGAACAGGGCATAATAGGTCCGCTTTAAAAGGGTCATGAACTGAGAAATCAAATTTTCCTTCAGCTTTTGACATGTAAGAGGTCATCATACAAGAAAATTTCGGAACTGAAAACTTCCTTGTTAGTCCAAAAAGAGCTTTTATTGTAACCAAGCCCAGATAATGACTCGTTGTGGAATGTAGATAGGTGAAAGATTGCCTCTGTGTAAGAAAATCAACTCCTACTTCATCATTGCAGCGTTAGCCCCACCCACTGATGTTTTAGTGAGATGATGAGGAGAAAAGAGCGATAAAGGACTAATAACATTATCTTTCAAAGGATCCTAATGCTAGAAATATAATTTATTTTCAACAATGTGAATTTCTCAGTTGGCCATTATTTATTAAATTTGAATAAAAAGAAAACTAAAAGACTTTCAAATCACATGAGCCAATATTTTATTCACAATAGAACATAGAACATGTTTAAACAGATAAATTTTACACTTTTATCCACTAAATGAGCTCATTTCAAATGTGATGCCTGCTACAGGTCTCAAAAAAGTTGGCACGGGGGCAACAAATGGCTGAAAAAGCAAGACATTTTGAAAAGATTCAGATGGGAGATCATCTAGAAACTAATTAAGTTAATTGATATCAGGTCTGTAACATGATTAGCTATAAAAGGATTGTCTTAGAGAGGCAGAGTCTCTCAGAAATAAAGATAGGCAGAGCTGTGAAAGAGTGCGTAAAAAAATTGTGGAATACTTGAAGAGTTAATTTTAGTTTTAGTTTATATCAGTTCAGGTGACAAGGCTTCTAGTCGCTTCTAGTAGACACACTAGCTGAGGAGAGTTTTGTCTAAGCTGACTAAAAGTGATCAAGGATTTATAATTTCGACTCTTGCAAGTCCTTGTACTCCATACACGTCTTACATGAAAAAAATCACGGATGCCGAGTCCTCCGGGCTAAAGAGGAGGGAGACCTTCCAGCGTGTTATCAACGTTCAGTTCAAAAGCCAGCATCTCTGATGGTATGGGGATGCATAAGTGCATATGGTATGGACAATTTGATTGTTTTGGAAGGCACTATGAATGCTGAAAGGTATATCGGTTTTAGAGCAACATATGCTCCCCTCCAGACGTCTACTTTAGGTAAGGCCTTGTGTATTTCAGCAGGACAATGCAAAACCACATACTGCAGCTATTACAACAGCATGGCTTCGTCATAGAAGAGTCCGGGTGTTGAACTGGCCTGCCTGCAGTCCACATCTTTTACCTATAGAGAAAAAAGCTACATCATGGTAAACATGCCCCCATCCATAGGCGCCGATCCATAGGCGCTGAAAATTATGAGATATTCTCCATTGATTTTAACCAATAAAAAAAATTAACGGAATCATCAGAAATGATCTTCACTTCTTTTTTATAGTTTATTTACGCAGCATGTTTTAGCTTCCGCAAGAACCAGTGAAGTTTTCTCTTGTGTTTTGTGCAGCACATATAAGCTTCCTCAAATACCAATGAGGTCCATTTTCGTGTTACGCAGCACGTTTGAGCTTCTGCAAGAACCAGTGAGGTTCATTCCCCGTCTTACGCAGCACGTTTGAGCTTCCGCAAGAACCAGTGAGGTTCATTCTCGTGTTACTCAGCATGTTTGAGCTTCCGCAAGATCCATTGAGGTCCATTCTCGTGTTACGCAGCTTCTGCAAGAACCAATGAGGTTTACTCTTGTGTTTTGTGCAGCACATATAAGCTTCCTCAAATACGAATGAGGTTCATTCTCGTCTTATGCAGCACGTTTGAGCTTCTGCAAGAAACAATGAGGTTCATTCTCGTGTTACGCAGCACGTTTGAGCTTCCACAAGAACCAGTGAGGTTCATTCTCGTGTTACTCAGCATGTTTGAGCTTCCGCAAGATCCATTGAGGTCCATTCTCGTGTTACGCAGCTTCTGCAAGAACCAATGAGGTTTACTCTTGTGTTTTGTGCAGCACATATAAGCTTCCTCAAATACGAATGAGGTTCATTCTCGTCTTATGCAGCACGTTTGAGCTTCTGCAAGATCCATTGAGGTCCATTCTCGTGTTACGCAGCTTCTGCAAGAACCAATGAGGTTTACTCTTGTGTTTTGTGCAGCACATATAAGCTTCCTCAAATACGAATGAGGTTCATTCTCGTGTTACGCAGCACGTTTGAGCTTCTGCAAGAAACAATGAGGTTCATTCTCGTGTTACGCAGCACGTTTGAGCTTCCACAACAACCAGTGAGGTTCATTCTCATGTTACGCAGCACGTTTAAGCTTCCGCAAGAACCAGTGAGGTTCATTCTTGTGTTATGCAGCACGTTTGAGCTTCCGCAAGAACCAGTGAGGTTCATTCTTGTGTTACTCAGCACGTTTAAGCTTCCGCAAGAACCAGTGAGGTTCATTCTTGTGTTATGCAGCACGTTTGAGCTTCCGCAAGAACCAGTGAGGTTCATTCTTGTGTTACTCAGCATGTTTGAGCTTCCGCAAGAACCTATGAGGTCCATTCTCGTGTTATGCAGTGCATTTGAGCTTCATCAAGAACCAGTGGGGTTAATTTTTGTGTCACGCAGCACGTTTGAGCTTCCACAAGAACCAGTGAGGTTCATTCTTGTGTGTTACGCAACATGTTTAAGCTTTAGCAGAGGTTTGTTCTCAATCGTCAAGCACATCAGTTTCTATTATTTTAATGGCAAACGTCAAGAGCGCATCCAAGTGTTGCGTGAACACAAATCTCTCAACTCGCAGGCGGATTTCCTTCACTCTCGCACTTGCTCAGATACGTGCGCCCGCTCAAACTCAAACTGTTCTTGCTCTATCCCTAAAATGGTCTTCTTTCTTGGATTTAAAGTTGCCTGAAGCCCGGCTTTCATGACTGACTGATGAAATAACACAGTGTAGGCTACCTTCAGGTAACTCATCATCAGATTTCAGCGAGAGCACGAGTCACGACAACACTAATGAAAAGAAATGCTGTGATGCCGCTGTTATAAGTGGACAGTCTTCATACATGCGCGTCAGTCTATCGCTAGACTCTTCTTTCCAGTAAAGTCACTAACAAAATGCACGCAAATGTGTCCCTGCTACTGATATACAATCATAAATAAACTTCTTTGATCTTAATGAGGGGAAAAAAAAACTATGCGAGGGCAGATTCGAACCACTGATAATTAGAGAACAGCTGAACTTCTGACTCTATTAACAAAAGTTCTACCACGAGACCATTGGGGAATACAAAAATTAAAGGGGGATTTATCTATATTATAATATGTAGTACGATACATATATTGTAACATAGTAGCTGTAAGAATGAAACTGTAACATTTAAAATGGGGGGTGGGTTACTGGGCACCCGCTGACAGAAACATAAACCGGCGCCTATGCCCCCATCCCAACTATTTTGAGACCTGTAGCAGGCATCAATTTTAAAACAAGCTCATTTTGTGCATAAAATTGTAAAATTTCTCAGTTTAAACATTTATGTTATCCATGTTCTATTGTGAATAAAATATTGGCTCATGTGATATGAAAGTCTTTTAGTTTTCATTTTATTCAAATTTAAAAAACATCCCAACATTTCCGGAATTTGGGTTGTATTTCACTGTGGATTCTTTAGTAAATCAATTGCATTTTGGCGCAGGCTTTGCAAATAGACTTTTACGATATGGACTCGACAGTAATGCAACAACATGTAAGTAACTGTGTTAATTCTAATGCCTGATCTGTGACCTGATCTGATTCATTTACAGTCAGATGTTCTTTGTCTATGTGCCAGTAAATCAAACGAGTGACTAAACAGTCAACTTCACATTGTTTCTCTTAGTAGGATAAAAATAATTAATTATTTAAACTGTAATTAAATTATATATAGAAAGTGATCAAAGAACGCTCCCTTTACAATCGCTGAAGCTGTCAATCAAACAGCGCGAGTTTATCAGTGACTCTCGCAAAAACTCCTGTCATATTCCACAAATCTCTTATTTACATTGTGTTTGCACTGTTAGTGATGATGAAAGCATTCGTTAGTGTGCAGAAACTGAGTTGACGAGATCACTGCTTAACAACATGTCTGTGATTGGCTACAATGTTCATCACTGCAATGTTTCATGCCACGATCTAAATATAATGCCAATGTAATGCTATAATCAACACTCATGATTAGTTAACCTTGAGAACTGTAATAGTAAAAAATATGCTAAAAGTTTTCGAGAGAGTAATACTTAGCTATTTCATATGCAAAGCTGTCAGCCAATCACAGCAGTAGGCGTTTACCCTAAAGTCTCACAGCAGACACGCCCCTTAAAACAGAGCGTTCAAATCAGAGGGCTAAAATAAAATAAAAAAAATGCCTTTTATTTCTAAATTATGACCATACTAACATTATAAGTGCACCCCAGGAAACATTATAAAACAATAAAACAACACCGTTCATGACACCTTTAATATATTAATTGTTCATCCTAGACAGAAAAATGAAAAGCAAACAGATATATTCAAAATATTTTATTAATGTTCCTGTTATGTTGTGCACTTCATTAGACAAAATGTCATTATCTTTTATCAAAAAGATTTGCTCCACCTCTGAAATAACTTTCCTTTTTGCCCATGACTATGCCCACTTTTATGATCCAATCAAAACCTGATGGATAAAATTAAGTCACACCCTACATTGTTATTATATCCTTTTTCACTCACATATGTCACATTATCTTTGTAATATTGATAGTGAATGCCCTTCCATGTGGACTTTAGTCCTCTGCTTCTCAATGTATTCTCCTGAGAAAAAAACAAAACACCCTCACATGCATCTCCTTTTAGAAGAGATCCTAACAATGTCACACACTTTTGCTAAAATGTAAGTAAATAAATAAATGCAAAAATTAAAATTCATCAATTGTCGCAGCAAGCTTTAACCATGCAACACTGACATTTTCCACAAAAAGTAATTTAATTAAAGTAAAATGAACTTAATTCTGTTTTTATTTCTATTTTGGAAAGCTAAGTTGATACATAAATGAAACAACTGAGAACTCAATTATGTCTCCTGAGCTACGAGAGAGCAACATCTGTGAAATCAAATATCTCTGGGTTTGAACATTGAGTTGGACAGGCTTAAATACTTCATGATGAAAAAAACGATAAACCTTATCTATTTGAGATGGAGTAATATTAAACCAATGCATGAGTTCACACACATACAGACACACACACATATACACAGGGTTCAGTGCCTGGCCAAGCTTATTACGGTAATAAAATCAAATAAATTAAATTAGAACTGTTTCTGAAGCCTGGGCTGTCAAAGTCACCGTGACTTTCATCGGTTACAGAGAGAGAGATCTCAGGAGATACAGCCTTTGAGAATGAAAGGAGAGGGGGAAAGAAGGAAGGCATATGAAATTGGAGCATGTCAGAGAAAAGCAGGGGATCTGAATTAAAAAAAAAAACAGTCAGAGATATGGAGAAGGAGTGGGCGGGAAATGGAAAAATAATGAGAATGAAATTGTAATTATCCACAAATAGGGTATGGTGTCCCATTTATTTATTTTTTTTAACATTGGAGACAAATGCGAGAATTATGAGATATATTAGATAAACTATTATTTAACATAAAAATTCAACCTTAACATTTTTCTAAAGTTCTTGAAAAGAAGGTAGTTTTAAACATCAAACATATTTATTTCCCCCGGTCAAAATATCCAAATATTTTAATTTTAACATGATCTGCTGAAGTGCTATTCAATTCATTGTAGTATTTTTTTTTTTTTTTTAAATAATGAAATTAAATTATTTTAAATCTCACATTTTGTGTGCAACCCAATTACTGCATGATTTCTGCCCATTAAAAATAGAAAAAATGGAAAATTAATCTATAAAAAATATATAAATGAATAATAATAAAACAGCTCATTCAGTAGTTGTTACATTTTTTTTTTTTACGTTTTTAAAAGAAATCTCTTATGCTGAATCTATTTGATCAAAAATACAGTAAAAACAGTAATATTGTGAAATATTATTATAATTTAAAATAACTGTTTTCTATTTGCATATATTGTAAAATGTAATTTATTCCTAAGAATTTTCAGCATCATTACTCCAGTATTCAGTGTCACATGATCCTTCAGAAATCATTCTAATATACTGATTTGCTGCTCAACAAACATTTCTGATTATTATCAATTTTGAAAAAAAAAAAAACATTTTTGTGGAAACAGTGATACTTTTTTTTTTCAGGATTCTTTGATGAATAAAACGTTCAAAAGAACAGCATTTATTTGAAATACAAATATTTTGTAACATTATAAATGTCTTTTTTGTCACCTTTGATCAATTTAATCCTTGAATTAAAGCTAATTTATTTTTAAAAAAAGAAATAAAAAGAAAAGAAAAGAAAAGAAAAGAAAAGAAAAGAAAAGAAAAGAAAAGAAAAGACAAGTAGGCTATTGTTTCAGGCCCATTTTGCACCCTATTCATGAAAAGGGTGGTAACATGAAATAAAAGTAGCAAAGTAACGGAAAGCGAGATGAGCGGAGATGTACTAGAGAGAGAAGGAAATCTAAATGGACAGAGGCATTATGGGAGATCAGATTCATCATTAGGTCAATAAAGATGGTTCACCTACTCATATTCTCTCTCCTGCCTTGAGTCATATTTGGGCCTTCACTTGATCAAAAAGGCATCAGCTTTGTTATCACTTAAACAGGCTCTAAAATGGATGCCTAATGCACACATGGCTCAGAATTCATTAGCACTGAGCTAGATAAGACCTTAATGCATACTAAACATCTCTGCTCCATATATAAGGCATTAGCAGCATACATTAAAGGTAACTTGCGTTCTGTTGCTTTTGCTATGAGGATCTACTCGCCCTGGAGGTTCAGACGCCAGTAATTACACTGTAAAAGAAGCTCAGAGATGTTACAGGACATATATACAGTATACACTTAAACTTAAATGTCTCCTGAGAAAAAAACATATCTTGTGCTTATCTAATTATTTTTCTTAAGCTGTAGAGTTATTCCTCTGATCCAACTCTGGCTGATTAAGCATTTTCTTCCGCAAAATGATCATTCAAACACAAGCTATTGCAACAATACAGCTTAAATATTCATAAAAGAAAAATCAAATTATTTGGAGGATTCCAAGCTTAAATTTCCACAGTGGTCCCAGTAAATGAATTCTGCATTTATTATGGGTTCACACTATTAAATTACTCACATATTTACTAAACACTGAGCCTCTGAGTTAAAAAAAAATAATAATAATAATAGATGAAGGAAAAGAAAGAAAAATATATATTCATCCTAAAATTATTAATTTCCAGGTTTAAATGAAAAAAAATAATCCCAGTGTGGACGTTTGAAACCCACAATTTATATATAAATAAACACACACACACACAGACATGTGAGCAAAAAAGTCAATACACCATCTCCAACGTCTGCCTTTGGAGGGATTTTACACTTTATGAACCAAATTTAGCGTTATATTTGGACCATGAAAATATCATTCAACCCAGAACTGTTACAGTATTGAGGGAGAATGTATATAAATGTAAATTTTGCTCTGATTTTGCAAAGCAATTCTTCACAGTACATTTGGGAAGTAGGTAATCCTCGTCCCTTCAATGCTTATTTAATGCTTATTTAATCTTGCCACAAAAAGACCTTCTAATAATTCCCGGTAAATTATTTTATTTATTTATTTATTTTTTTTCAGCCATGTGAATGATTGTGTGCACTGTGTGTGTGGCAGGTTTTGCTATAGCTTTGAGGGGACTGAATTTCTCCACAATGATAGCATAGCAAAACCTAAAATGACCAACACTGCAGGGAAAACAGATTAATAAAGGGTCATTCTGTTAAATAATACCTAAAATAAAATGGCAAAAGATGAAGAGTAGGGTTAGGGGTGCAAGTATAAAATGAAAAGAATCCTCACTATGATATACAGTACAAACAATCAAGTGTACACAGTGTGAACCAAAGAGAGCAGGTGAAGGCGGCAGGACTAGCTGATGATGTTTATGTGTTATATCTGCTGTGGTTTGCCATCTGGGCATCTGATTATAAATGAATGATTATTTCATGTTGCACACCGAGAATCCTAAGTGAGATTGTCACCAGAGAGAGAGAGAGAGACAGATGTGTACATGTGCATGTGCTGAAAGAGCAGAGCAAATCTCTATAAAACTGAACAGAATGAGGATTTTGAGTCAGAGTGTAACCATATGGCTTTTAGACCTTCTGCAGCCGCCGGACAAAAAAAATGCATTCATTAAAAACCAAGGTGGAGTGGAATACTATAGTATACTGTGCAGAAGCCTGTACATTGTATGCTGTGTATTTGTATTACATGACGATAAACATTCCTAATAATAGCAAGCATTCACATTACCTCATCATGTTGCATTATTAGGGGTTTCATCACCAACCCTCACGGTATGGGCATCACTGTTCGGTGCATATACAGTCAGACGATGAATACAGTTGGTCACAGGTGATCCACAATCCAATTCAGAAGGGGACGTGTGCAGTAATGCAGCACTGTTTGCTAACTGCCACAAGAAGAAGAACAGACAATCTATGCATGGATATGTTTACGTGTAATCTCTTAACCAGTGTTTCAACCACGGAAAGACATCAATAAAACAGCTTGAGAATAATATCTCACGTAGCATTACATTTACCTCAGGCATGTCATTTAGTGTCCACAGTGTGTTAGTTCACTAGAGAAATTAACTCTAGGGCAGCATTTCACTAATTATACACTATATTAGCTTATATATTTACTTTACCTGTTAGTAATGTCTTAATTATTTAATATATGTTTAAATAAATTTGTCACAAAAACTTATGTAAGTTAATAACTTATATAAGTTATGACAGTAACTGTGTAAATGATTATATTTCAAAAATGAATTGGAGTACAAAAACAATTGAAAAATATTTTTATAATTAGTTTTAGAAGTTAATGCAAAACCTGCCTTATGTACATGTTATGTACAATTTTATGTTTAGTTTCCTCCCCCCTGCTGAACCGGTACGTACCGAACCATCATGTTTGTGTACTGTTAAACCCCTACCAGTTATCATCTTAAGAAAAAATATATATATACACTATATTGCCAAAAGTTTTGGGACGCCTACCTTTACATGCACATGAACTTTAATGACATTCTTAATCTGTAGGGTTTAATATGGAGTTGGCCAACCCTTTGCAGCTATAACAGCCTCAACTCTTCTGGGAAGGCTTTCCACAAGGTTTAGGAGTGTGTTTATGGGAATTTTTGACCATTCTTCTAGAAGCACATTTGTGAGGTCAGGCACTGATGTTGGACGAGAAGGCCTGGCACGCAGTCTCCACTCCAATTCATTCCAAAGGTGTTCTATCAGGCTGAGGTCAGGACAGTCAAGTTTCTCCACACCAAACTCGCTCATCCATGTCTTAATGGACCTTGCTTTGTGCACTGGTGCACAGTCATGCTGGAACAGGAAGGGGCCATCCCCAAACTGTTCCTACAAAGTTGGGAGCATGAAATTGTCCAAAATGTCTTGGTATGCTGAAGCTTTAAGAGTTCCTTTCACTGGAACTAAGGGGCCAAGCCCAACCCCTGAGAAACAACCCCACACCATAATCCCCCCTCCACCAAACTTTACACTTGGCACAATGCAGTCAGGCAAGTACCGCCAAACCCAGACTCGTCCACCGGATTGCCAGACAGAGAAGCATGATTTGTCACTCCAGAGAACAGTCCAGTGGCGGCGTGCTTTACACCACTGCATCCGATGCTTTGCATTGCACTTGATGTAAGGCTTGGATGCAGCTGCTCGGCCATGGAAACCCATTCCATGAAACTCTCTACACGCTGTTCTTGAGCTAATCCACATGAAATTCGGAGGTCTGTAACTATTGACTCTGCAGAAAGTTGACTTCTGCGCACTGTGCGCCTCAGCATGCGCTGATCCCGCTCTGTGATTTTACGTGGCCTACCACTCCGTGGCTGAGTTGCTGTTGTTCCCAATTGCTTCCACTTTGTTATGATACCACTAACAGTTGACCGTGGAATATTTACTAGTGAGGAAATTTCACGAATGGACTTATTGCACAGGTGGCAACCTATCATGGTATCACGCTTGAATTCACTGAGCTTGAATGCCTTGATGCTTGATTTTATACACCTGTGGCCATGGAAGTGATTGGAACATCTGAATTCAATGATTTGGAGGGGTGTCCAAATACTTTTGGCAATATAGTGTATAGTTGAAATTTTGTGTAAAATGTATTTTCAAGGAGGTGAACGCTGAAAAGATCACTTGGAAGTACTTGGAAGATCAGGTAGGGTGCAATGCATTATGGGAATGGGAAACAGTGTTTACAAGACAGTAAGCTACTGCAAATTTTGGTCAGAGTAGAAGCTCATCCAGATATTCTATGTATACAAAACATTTGTATATTACATAATACACCCTGAAGAAAGAGTAAGAATAGTATACTAATCTGAAGTAGTATACATGATATGTTGCCTATTTTTTGAATATGAAACAGTAGACATAATATGGCTCTAAACATTTCAAACAAAGGGTTATTTTACTTTGTAGTTCACCCAAAAATGAAAATTCTGTCATCTTTTACTCGCCCTCATGTTGGTCCAAATGCATAAGACTTTCGTTCATCTTCAGAACACAAATTAAGATATTTTTAATGAGATTTCGGTCCCTCCTTTGAAAGTCAAATCACTCAAAACGCATCAAACAAGCACGATTGAGCATCCATTTACCAAATTTGAGTGCTCTATGTATGTTTGTGTATTTTGCTTCACTTCAGCTAGGATAAAGAGACATCCACTCTTGCATTGCATGTTTGTGCATATTGGGAGTGGAGAAATGAAAGGAGGGGTGTGTTTGTTTAGGCTGATTTCAAATATCAACAGTGTTCAACAAAGGTTCTCAGAAATCACTTACTGCTCCTTTAACACATCAATAGTCCAACAGAGGAGGGTGGGAGGGGGTTTAGGAGGAGGATGCAGAGCTGGCAGATGGGACCACCATAGAAGAGAGAGGAGCAGGGAGGAGATGATTATGGGAGGAACTAGGAAGTGACCCCAAACAGAGTGAAGGCCCCAGGGTGGAGCCGATGGTGGGAGAAGCCTTGGTGAAGAGAACCAGGGGGATGACTGACAGAGACAGAGCTGGTGGAGGAGAAGAACCAGGTGGAGCCAAAGAGACCCCGCGACACCTAAAGGGTTAGTACACCCAAAAATGTAAATTCTGTCATTAATTACTCACCCTCATGTCATTCCAAACCCGTAAAACCTTTGTTCATCTTCTAAACACAAATTAAGATATTGTCCCCAAGAGAAATCAACGTAATTACCACATTCAAGGTCCAGAAAGGTCGTAAAGACATTGTTAAAATAGTCCACGTGACTACAGTGGTTCAAGCTTAATATTATGAAGTGATGAGAATACTTTTTGTGCACAAAACCAAAACAAAAATAATGACTAATTCTTCTCAATTTCTTCTCTTCCCTTTCATTCTCATATGCTGTTTATGTTGTATCAGTGCAGGCTTCCAGGTTCTATGGAGGAGTCAAAGAGCTCTCGGATTCTATCAACAATATTTTAATTTGTGTTCCATAGATAAACAAAGGTCTTACGGGTTTGGAATGACATGAGGGTGAGTAACTAATGACAGAATTAATTACAAAAGATCAATAATGAGTTATAACAGTAAGAGACACGGACAAAATGTGTGAAGAAAACAGGACAGAAACTAGAGACCCCTCTCTTTCCTTTTGCCTCAGACAGATGATGTAATATCCTGTAACTCCTCAGGATCATGTACAACCAAACTTGAGGCAAGAGCAGACATCTCTAATGTTTGTTTTATGCTGAACTTACATCGCTTTAATATTCTCGCCATGTACCTGCACTCTAACTTTGTGTAAAAAAAGATGTGAGACAACCATGTTAAAACAGTTGCAGTCTAAGTGAGTATTTTTGCAAGTATATTTCACTCACAAAAAACAAAATGTATTTTTGATTTAGATTTTTAAAAAAGTCTTATTGAACCCACATTTTTGAACGGTTGTGTATTTTGATCATACATGATCTTTAATTGAACCGTGGTGGTGCAAAATATATATCAAGATGTCAAAAAAAGTCTTGCATCATTGTCCATCTACATACATCAGCCTCCATAAGAAAAAAAAATTAGAAAAAAATGGTCTGAAATCATTTTATAAACCATGACAGGGCCATAAATCTGACCTTTCAATCATGTTTCCTCCATTTTGCCATTGATAAGAGACATTACAGCCCTGTTGAGGACTGTTCTCTGGTCAGCGTGTACATGATGTCGGATGGCAGAGATTAGTGGAGGATTAGTGCGACCCAAAACAGGTAAATGGTGTCGGTGACTGGCGACTCGTCAATACTATCGACCAGCTGATACTGCCTCGCCATCAGAGGCTCTTGAAGCCATTAGTGTCAACTGATAACACTGTGCATATGGCATGAGAAAGATCAGATGGGACTCTGATTATGTGTTTTTTCATGTAAAAATCATTTCTAACGTCATAAATGCGGAGCATGTAACCATGGTTCCCTGAGAGGGAACGAGAAGCTGCGTCAAGCGCTTTGGGAACGCCTCTGTGTGATTGCGTCGTGAAGCACATGTGAAATCAGTCCAATGGCGTGACGGAACGTCATAGGCGGTTTTACGTCATGACCAGGAAACTGTAAAGCACACCTGAACCAAACAGAGTTAGCTTCTGAAAGTCGAAGTAAGTCGGTCACAGGCATGTTGGGAGTATGGCAACGTGACGCAGCGTCTCGTTCCCCCTCAGGAAACCATGGTTACATACATAACCTGAGATGTTCCCTTTCAAGGGAACTCACGCTGCGTCAAACACTTTGGGAACCAAATATCCACACCGCCATAAAACCAAGTGCCTGTCTGTGTGAAACAGGATGCGCACACTCAGACACAAGCACTCGTGACCCCGGGGTCGAGGCCACATATAGGTTATAAAACCTAACAAAGGTAAGAAGTGAGGACCACCCTGCCGCATCACAGACTTCCTGGAGGGACACTCCAGACAGTAATGCCAAAGAGGCAGCCATATTCCGGGTAGAGTGAGCACAGACTTTAAGAGGTGATGGTTGGCTGGCCGACTCATAAACCAGCGAGATACGTGAGGGAGAAATACAATGGACAGTGAGTAGTCTCTCGAGATGCAAACAAATCCACTTCCGCTTTGCCGAAGCGCTCCCAAAGGAGCTCCACCACCTCGGGGTGAAGTCTCCACTCCCCGGGCCTCAGCCCCTGCCTCGACGGGATGTCTGCTTCCTGTTTCAGACACCCTGGAATGTATACTGCCCTGACTGACAGTAACTTCCCTTGGGTCCACAGAAGGATCTGGTGTGCCAACTTGCATAAGGGGCACGAACGCAGACCCCCTGATGGTTTATATATGAGACCACTGCTGTATTGTCTGTGCGGACCAACACATGATGGCAACTGAGATCTGGGAGGAAGTGTTTGAGTGCCAGGAACACAGCCATCATCTCCAACTGGTTTATGTGCCAGGAAAGATAATGACACTCCACAGACCTTGAGCTGAGCGACCACTCATGATCGCCCCCCAGCCAGTGAGGGACGCATCCGTCGTAAGAATTACACAACGACAAGGAGCTCCCAACACTGTCCCTTGGGAAAGAAACCAAGGTTTTTTCCGAATGATAAATGCATGAAGGCATTGCCGCGTGACCTTGATCATGCTAAACAGATTTTCCCTGCAAAGGTCTCATGTACAGCAGGTTAAAAGGTATCATGCTGGATGCAGCTGCCATTAGACCTAACAGTCTCTGAAACTGTTTCACAGTAAGTGACTGGCCTAGCTTCAGCTTATTTACGGCTGTGAGAATCGCCTCTATGCGAACCGGAGATAGACGTGCTCGCATCGAGACCAAATCCCAAACCACGCCTAGAAAAGAGGTTCTTTGAGCTGGAGATAGCACACTCTTCTTTGCGTGTAACCGTAACCCCAGACACTTCATTGGGCGAGAACAGCATCTCTTTGCTGAACCGCCAACTCCTCTGACTGTGCCAGAATGAGCCAGTCGTTTATGTAATTCAACACGCGGATGCCCTGAAGTCGCAACAGAGCCAGAGCTGCATCCACACATTTTGTGAAGGTGCGGGGAGATATAGCTAGGCCGAAAAGAAAGAACCCAATATTGGTACGCTTCACCCCCGAAAGCGAACCTCAGGAACTACCTGTGTTGAGGAAGGATGGATATATGAAAGTATGCTTCTTTCAGATCTACCGTGACAAACCAGTCCTCGGACCTGATTTGTGACACGATTTGTTTCAGAGTTAGCATTCTGAACTTGAGCTTCTTGACAGAGCGATTTAGTAGGCGCAGATCTAGAATAGATAATACCCTCCATCCTTCTTTGGAACTATGAAGTACTGGCTGTAAAACCCTGACTCCCTCTGGGAGAAGGAACCCTTTCTATAGCTTCTTTTCGCAGGAGAGTCTGCACTTCTTGTTCCATAACCAGAGCCTGCTCGGGGCTCACCTCGGTGAACAAAACCCCGTTGAACCTGGGCGGTCACAACCCAAACTGAATTCTGTACCCAAATTCTACTGTGCACAGGATCCATTGAGATATGTTTGACAGAAGTTTCCATGTTGCCAACAAATGGGAAGGGAAGCGGCGAACCGGCAGGGAGCAACTGAACTGGCCACTTTTGATCCCTCCTCGGAGGAAGCGAACATCCCAGCGCCACTACGTTGCCGGGTGGACATTGAGATATGCGTTCGCTGAGAACCGCTGCGCCCTGAAGCACACGAGGTGGCAGGGTTGGCAGAATGGCCCCCTGAGGGCACCGAGGGGAGACGTATCCGCGTGTATGATGAGGTAGAAACCGACTCACCCCGGAGGGGATTGCCCTCAGAAGCCCGACACCACTGGCGTCAGGACTTCTTTCCCGAAGCCTTCTGCTGGATAATGACGGTCCTCAGATCCGTCTTACCCTTGGAAGGCTTCGGTTGTGAGGCAGTCTCTCTGTGGGGGAGCATGGGAAGCAACGCTCACCTTCTGTTGCGCCCTGTGTGAGGAGCTCGTACTCGGCTGGGACTGCTCCCACCCAGCAGTCCCTGAGATCTGAGAGCAGCGGGGAAGGAACATTTGGAATGCTGCCGCCTGTTTCTTGGCTTCCTGAAACCTCTCGATGACTGTGTTGACTAAGTCGCCGAAGAGGCCAGGTGGCGTGAGCGGGGCATCCAAAAGGAAAGATCTATCACGTTCTTTCATGTCTGCGAGGTTGAGCCAGAGGTGCCTCTCCGTAGCTACCAGGGCTGCCATAGACCACCAAATAGACTTGGCGGTCTCCTTGGTAGCGCGGAGAGACAGATCAGTAGCTTTTCGGAGCTCAGTGAATGCCTTGTGACTGACTTCCCCACCCTCATCAAGGTCTTTCAGCAGGTCAGCTTGATATGCTTAGAGGACGGCCATAGTATGTAGATAAGCCACTGCCTGACCTGCTGCCAAGTACGCTTTACCCACTAAAGCTGATGACATTCTTAACTCAGGGGAGAGATAGCGTCTCTTACACCCGAGGCATCTCCATGCCTTTTCAGCCCTACAATATTGCTATAGTTGGAAATCTGAGGGCTGAAGACCCCATAGAAAGCAGGTCTATTCCACGACCTCGACACCTCGGGAAAGAAAGGCAAGCCCCGGCGTGGAGGTTGTGATCAAGACGGCAAGAAGCGTTCGTTTAATAGACTTGTCTGACGGACTTCTTGTTTCTCAGCTGGCCAGCTTATATTCAGTCTGGCAACAGCTCTGGTCACAACATCCACAAGCTTCTCATATGCTTGAATGTGAGGTGGCGAGTCCTCAAATTCACAGGGGTCGATGCTAACAACATCTTGTTCCTCAGAACTAGATAGATGCAGCACCAGCGCTTCACCAGGGACAGAAGAAACCACAGAGCGTGCTTCTACCTCCTGAAATGAAGCGCTGGATACTGCAGTTAAAGGCAGAGAAAGGGCGGGGCCCGTCTCTAACCCCTCTGCAAGATCCATTTGCGAGCCCCACGACGCGAGCCTTCGCTGTGCCTCGGCAGTAGCGGGACCCGAGCCGCGGGGAGCGCAAACCGAACTGCTTTCCTCAAAAAGCGCCCGGTGGGAGCGAAGCGTCTTGAGAGACATCTGTTCAAAATGCACACAGCCAGCCCCCTCGAGGGCTGCCTGGGCATGCTCCGCTCCCAAGCACACAACACAAAGATCGTGTGAATCCCCACCCGTGATGTAACGAGGGCAGGGAGAAGCACACGGCTTGAATTGCTGCTTACTCGCCATTGTAATAATGTCTTTGTTTCTGAATGCTTGAATAACGTAGGAGACAAACAACAGTAAAAAAGACAGACAGTTTCACACGGAGCGCTTACTGAAGACACAGAAGCTTACACTGTTTGGTTCAGGTGTGCTTTATAGTTTCCTGGTCATGACGTCACCCACCTATGACGTTCCGTCACGCCATTGGACTGATTTCACACATGCTTCATGACGCAATCACGCAGAGGCGTTCCCAAAGCACTTGACGCAGCGCGAGTTCCCTTGAAAGGGAACAGTGTTTCAGTGCACTTACTGTACTGTCCATTATTAACTGGTTACAGTCAAGTATACATGTCTAAAGCATTTGTGCATGCACACACTTACAGTGGCATGTTATTCGTTTCTGATAAATTGCTTTGACCTTCTCGACTTCTCGAGCTGTGTTCCTGAATTTGTTGATGAATGGCTTGATGACATGGTCGTGTGGCGTGTGTGTGTCTGACGGATGATAGCACTTTATATCTCCACATCATTTTCTACTTCGTCCTCATTTTGGCGGTACTACATTCCCTACAGACCAAGCATGAGAGAGATGGAGCGAAAGGAAAGGAGAAAGCGGAAGGAAAAGTGAACAAGATTAGCACTGATCCGTGAAGTTTTTGCAGAGGTGGATGTTGTAGGTGTGTTGTGTTTGCTTCAAACTAACAAGCGACTTAGAAATTGCCTATTTATGCAAATAATTCAAAACAACAAACTTTTAGCCGGGAAGGCTTCCACAACTGTCACCAGCTCATAATTAGCAGCGTGACGATATGAGGGAGAGTGGGAGCGTCTAATGAGTGAAGAGCAGGCGGCTGACACTTTCATAACAACTCTGAGCTAAAATAAAACGTGCGCAACAGCATATGTGCGCAGTATTTTTATCATGTTTGGCACTAAATTAAGTACGAAGACTCACATTTTTAGCTTTAAAGTGAAAGACAATCTATGTGCAATCTATGTGCAAGTATTGTCATGGTAGATGTAATTTTTAATGAAAAACAAATTATAATAATGGTGCATGATGAGTTTAATGCAAATGAAAGGCGCTCAAAACTCTTTGAGCTCAGATTTTCTGACTTGGCTGGGAATCAATGGATGAAATATGGCGGAATCAATGGATGAAAATCGAGAAAATGACTGACAATCTCATTTGTAATATTGTTGAAATAAAATATAGCATTTGCCCTGAGAATTCCAAGGTATTATTTAAAGTATCTTAGTATTCAAATACCATGGTATATGAATATAGTAATCATAGAGTACCATAGTAAAAAGGTAGCCTAAGTAATGACCCATATCCCTCTATGGTATGCAATATGATATCAATGAGGAAAAAATAATTTGTGTTGTTTTTCCTGCTTAAAATTGGACACTAACAAAATCAATGAACATTTTTATAAATATTTTTTTTTTGTTGTTGTTGTTGCCTCGAGGCAACATTGTACCAGAATGGAAAAATTTTAACCTTTGGCATTTTCATGTAAAAAAAAAAAAAAAAATTATATTTATATATTTATTGAAAACATCAGTTTCTTTAATTAGACACTTGAACAAACTAATTTATCCAGTTTTTAATGTATTAAAAGTTTCATATTTAATAAAAAGTAACATTTTAAATCCAGCTGTTGCCCTTAGGCAACATTGTACCATAGTGGAACACAAGTATTACCAAGCCATCATATTATTATTTTATTATATCAAGTTATCATATCCATCTTCATCCTCTTCTCCATCTTCTCTCTCACCCTCATTCCTGGATTGTACCTATGATTTCATCTTCCTCATCACAGTATGACCCCTCATCATTACCCTCATCAACTGCCAGTGCTACCTGTGTTTTATACCTTTGTGAAGTGCTATAGAAAATGTGCAGATCACAATATATGCAGATATAGTATGTGAATTACTATTCTTATAAGTGCATTACAAAATCATGTGAAAATGCAACTATATTTAGATAATTTTAACTTTTTTCCTTACAAATATAATACATTTGTATTCAAACCTATTATGCCTGTATGGCCTTATGCAATTCCATTATGGTACAATGTTGCCTTGCGGCAACACAGTTTTTTTGTTATTTTCTCTAAAACATTTGATGATATATAATGTAAAGTTCTTGAAAATACTTCTTTACTTGCCAGTGAAGGTGACTCGTTTTTTTTTGTGGGTAATTAAATAGATACAAACAAGTGAAAAAAGCACTTTTCATTGGAGAAAATATTGAGCCATGTGACGTGCTGAAATAGGACACAAAATGGACCCCTGTTGGTCATATTTTAGTCTTTTTTGCACTTTTATTGATTAGTATTTGAGTTATTCTATATATATATATATATATATATATATATATATATATATATATATGTATATATATGGGTCATTGACGAATAAGGTTTTTAAAAGTGTAAAAAAACAAAACATAATGGAGATATAATTAATTTTGTTTTATTAAGTGTTAACAATGAGATTATGTGGTTTTTATAATCAATTAACACTGCTTTTGTCATTTTTTACAAGATGGACAAAATTTGTCACCAAAAAAGTCATTCGGTTTAACCAAAATTTTTCAAATAGTTAAGTAGAGAGTTAGTTACTTTGCTGGTCCTTTGCAGGTGTCTGAATGATGTCACATCCTGTCACATGATATTGACCGCATGACTTGATCCAAAATGGTCCCTTTACATTGGTTACTCCGAATGACATCAATGAAATTCATTTTTCCAGACATTCTTTCTCATAACAAAGCAACGTCTTCTACACATTATTTTAATACTGTTTTGCACTATGTTGATATATGATGTTATAAAATCATGCCAGAACAAAAAAATATCTACATTTATTACATTTTAAGATATTTTAATCACAAATGAAATTGCTGTATTGGTGTAAAAGGACCTTTTGACACTTCAGAATCTTTAAAATAGCTTTATATGTAACAAAATATAATTAAAACCTTTTGGATTCAATAAAAGGGATCTAGTTGTACTACCTTACATACTTTGGATGTCTTATCTTTGTTTTTTTATTATTATTTAGGCCTTTGGACAAAAAAATGACCCGTCATTGACTCTACTACATATATATATATACAGTTCAACAAACAATATGTTAATTGTTAATAAGCAAGTTAATATATAGATAGATACACACCGTTTTAAATATATATACACACATTTATGTACAAAAAAAAATAATAATAAAAATATTGAAATATTTTTTTAACCTGAAATATATAAAATCAACTACTCGTTTCCATGGTACGGCCAGTACTTTTTTGCAATGGCATGTAACATGGTGCGTTTGCATGTGTGTGAATGTTTTGACGTAGGTACTACGGTATGTAGGTCTGTGTGAGATGGAGTGTAAATTGCTAGTCCGCTAGCATTAACTGGATGGACAGAAGTAATGCAGAGCTCCCATTCTGAGCTCTGGGCCTGAGGGCACTTCAGCCTGCCAGAGAAACGCTCATATCAACACTCTCCAGGATTATTCAGGCTGGTGTATCAGCAAATCTCTTACAGCTGATTTTGTCTGAAGTACTGAACCACATTCAGACAATCTAACTGTACTGGCATCGATGCTTAACATTCAAGCTATTAGTTTTTGGAAAAAATAGCAATGAAATTTTATTTTTGCATTTCCTGAAGAAAATGTGAGTGGTGCAAAACCCATCGCTATGAAGCTACACTTAAAGGGTTAGTTCACCCCAAAATTAAAATTATCCCATGATTTACTCACCATCAAGCCATCCTAGTTGTATATCTTCTTTCAGATGAACACAATCTATTTAAAATATATGTAAAAAAATGTCCTGGCTCTAGATTTATAATGGTAGTGAACGACGACATGTTTTGAAACGCAAAATAAATGCATCCATCATCATAAATATAATCCATACAGCTCCAGGGGGTTAATAAAGGCCTTCTGAAGCGAAGCGATGGGTTTTCGTAAGAAAAAAAAAATTATATTTAAAACTTTATAAAGTAAAATAACTACCCGCGCGCATCGATTTTAAATGAAAATGTCCTATAAATTAAATTTATATTAGCCTAAATGCAATTAGTTGAACTTAAGAGTGTGTTTTAACATACTTAAGTAGAAGTTAAGTAATTTAATAATTTTATTGATTTTGAAATATGGTTAAAGCCTACTGCCAAATGTCAGGGTTATGTTTGTGTTGCCTTTGAGTTTTTGGATTTTTTTTTGTCTTCTGTGTTAGTTTTTCCTTTGACCCAGTTTTCCCCATGTGTTTAATTCATTAATCCAATTCAGCTGCGCTCTGTCAATCACCTCGTTAATTATCTCATTTGCTCATTTGTTTGCCTTGTATATAAGCCCTCAGTTTCAGTCCGGTCTTTGTCCTGTATTGTTAATGTTGTGATATGTGTGGTGTGCTTACCTTGTGGATTATCAAGTAAAGTCTGAGTTTGATTGTCATTTGCCTTCATCGTGTTTATCACCACCAGCAGATCATGACACCAAATATATGGACAGCATTTATAGTAAAGTAAAATTTGTATTTAATTATATCTGATGTTGCAATGGTAAATTAAGTAATATACTTACAGTGTAGTTTTGAATAACAGTGGAAATCAAGTACATGTGTTTTAGAATGTTAGTCAGCACATCAAAATAAGTGTACTTCTTTAAAGCACAACAAAAGATTATAAAAACAATTATTTAAAATGCACTTTAAATTAAAACTTTTATTTTGACATTGTTACAAAGTGCACTTTTTACAAGTATACTTAAGTGTGTTAAAAAACAGCCATGAAATTGTACTCTTTTTAAGTGCACTTATTTCATTAATATATTATCTTTTTTATTTTATTATTATTATTATTTTTTATTTACTTATAATATTTGCATTATAAGTACACATTCAGATTTTTTTTTTTTTTTTCAACAAAAATTGGTGTTTTGGGTAACAGCACAACTCTAAAAACAATGCAAGGTGTTAACACGTTTAAGTGTAATGCTTATATTTAGAGATTTGTTCAAACCCTAAATATCAGTTATAGTGATGCTTGTCTTAGCAAACCATTAACATCTGAAAATGAACTGGCAATAAATTGTTTGTGTGGGGGAAAACAAATGTTATCTACCACCAATTTTTTTCTGCTCTCTAGCCAAAAATAGAAATGACTTTAGCATGAAATGTAGTTTTTTTTTTTTTTTTTTTTTTTTTTGACAGAGTGGACAATAAATATTGCTATTAATGAGAGAGCTATTTGAATGTATTGGTGGTTAACTCTAGCCTAGAAAATACAGCTTTTAGCATGATTTGAGCTAAATCTATGATACCATTGTTAGATTTTATTGCTGATGCAAAACATTTTTACACATACTTTTGGAGATTTCAAGTTCATAAGAGCATATTGCATATTACCAAGATGGCTGCAGAGTGAAAAGAACTGATTTAAAGGGACTTTGCTAGAAGAACTGACGTTAGCATGAAAATGATCTTTTTCGACAGCGTACATAATAAATATTGCATTTAACGAGAGAAACGTTTAAACGAATGCATTGTTAGTTAATGCACAACTTCTAATAGAGTTTAGCTAGATCCGTTGAGACTACAGAACTGACGTTAGTATTAGCGACAGTGCTGGGGAAGTTAATCAGTTATTCTAATAGCAGATGCTAATCACATGTGCTGATCACGAGGCCCTGGGCTCATTGTTAGGACTGCTTTCTCTCTCTCTCTCTGCTTCTGTCTCTCTAATTAGCCAACAGTGCTGACTGCTGAATTTACCTGACCTACTCCAGTCACTCTCTATTACAGGCTCTGTCCTCAACAAAAACTTATGCACACAATCTCTCTCGCTGTCTAACGCTCGCACACATATTACAGTGTGTGTGAGGAAACACTTTTCCTGTCATACTATGTTCCAGTCAGAAAATCGCTGATGGAGAGAGGCACTAATTAGCTCGACTGACACAGGAAGGGAATAATAAAGAAAGCCCTGAGTCTGTGCAACTGCAGGAAAGTTAAAAAAAAAAAAAAAAAACACATTTTGTGCTTTGACCCTTGCAATTCTTTTTAACGCTTTTCTCTTGGCGTGCACATGGTATAATTACAGTCTACCTATTTATTGACCTATTCATAGATCTAATTAAGTCTATGAATGTGACTTCCTGTGCGCTCAATGAGGGCCCAGAGGAACATGGTCGATCTGTGATCAGCCTTTTCTGGTTAAAGCTACTGAAGTATGGTACAATTATTTATGTAATATCATACATATTGCTCAAATTTTAAATGGTAATTCAAGGTTCTTCAATAAATACCATTATGACACTGCCACATTAGGGCACTATATGTGTTTGTGTGTGTGTGTGTATATATATATATATATATATATATATATATATATATATATATATATATGTGTGTGTGTCTGTGTGTGTGTGTGTTTAGGTCAGGGACAGAGGCAGGCAGGTGTTAAACAGGTAGTTTATTTTGAACAGAGGCACGGACACTGGCAGATGTAGAATGCAGGTGAGTGAATGAACAAGCACATTGGAACAGTAACTTAGCTGGAGTGTAACAGATGATGTCTTTGTAGGTGAAGGATCAACAGGGAATGGAGAACAGACGATGGAAGACGAATGGAAGAGGATAAGGGAATCTCAGGTGAGTAACAGGTAAGGAGTCCAGGTACGTGAGACGTAGTGCTTTCCATAGACAAAACCAGACAATGTGGTGGAGTGAACATGGGGCTTACGTAGTGGTCTGCTGATGAGTGTTAACAATGGTGATAGCTTGCGGGTGCAGGTGATTGGTGAGTGTGTGCAGGTGAGGAACCATATATATATATATATATATATTCTGGGGACTCAGGGTTCTTATTTTGACAGGTGGGCTATTCACTTTAGTTGTTGTGTCCTCAATTCAAGGTGTTGCTGTCCCATGTGACACGAGGCACCAGGTGACGCTATTTGATGTGGTCAGGAGATATTTTTCAGTGTGTAGCGGGTCATTTAGGTATGTGAATTCAGTTGCATAGATCCTCTTACTTTGTCCCTTTTGAGTACAAATCATAGCAGTTTAGTGAACCTTGTATGGTGGTTAGGCATATGTCGGATTTGTCCAGTCATGTTAGTCCATGTTTCTTTAGGTCCTTCCCCGTTGGCCCATAAAGAAGTCCGTGGCTTGATACCACAATTGAAAGATGGCATATTGTTGTTTCTCTGCCCTTCCATGCTGGAAGTCGTATTTTGCAACTTTAAGGTTCCAAGTCTATTCCATCCTCTGGCCCCTTACTATTGAAATGTCCATTATGGTCAGCGTGCTTTCTTCCTCCCATGATCAGAAAGATGTGTTGGTGGGAATTATTGGTTCCATCCAAATTTTCTTGCCATCCCTTTTCAGCTTCTGGCTTTCCAGGTGCATTACTCCGTTGTGGCATTAACATCTGGTAGCATGGGTTGCTTCACATTGTTGTAATATGTGATTTTGGGTTTCATATGCATGGCAGAGCCCTCTGCATTTCATGTCTTGCTCCGCCCTTGTTGTTCCTCTCGATTTCCTTGCTTTTGTGGGCAGGAGACCTCCTCTGTGTTGTATTTCACCAAATGGAGACGTGGGAATACCTGGCTGGGTTATTTCAACCATAAATGGCTAGCCTTGTCCATCTCCTCCGTTTCAAGCTCCTGGCCATCAACCGAGGTTCTCAGAAATTTTGCCCATGCTTGGTGCTCCTCAGTCACAGATGTAATGGTCTCCTTCCCCACACAACATGATAGATTCATTGACCGAACAGTTGTTCTAAATGACTTCATGTTCATCATGTCTCTGTAGATCACCTGCTTGTTTGATAGGTGCTTTTCGAATCTTGCTTTTTGCAGAAGTGGAATTCCGGTACTGGTTTTTGAGATGCCAAGGCACCCATCCTCCGTCTTTGCATAGAGATAGCCCAAGGGGCAGTCTTTCAGTCTGTCTGGACCATGACATCAGTCCTCTTTAAGGTGTTTTGATGTGCACTCCCAAGGACTAATTCATGGGTTAGCTTTGGTAACAGATAGGTGTTTAGGATTTCCAGTGGTTGGTATGGTTTTAGTGGTGCAGCAGATAGCTCAGAGAGCATTCCACTCAACTCAACTGAGTGGACTTTGGTGGTAGTCGTCCCTTCCAGTTAAAGCTGAGGCCCAGGTATTTCTGTTGGTCACTGGTTCCCATTGGCTTGATGGTCCCTCCTGATGGACCCTCCTTCAAAGGGTCTTGGCAGTAGAATCACATACTTCCTTCTTTTGTCTTTCATTATTGTGATTGCTGTGGATTTTGAAGTATTAAATGACATGCCTCTGTCCTGTCATGCCCCATTCAGCCCCTTCAGTTTCACTTCCATCATCTCTGGGGTCCCTGCAAGCAGTCTGAGATCATCTGCATACGCAATTGCATCTACGATGTGTTCTCCCAGTGAGATGTCAATGTCTGGGCAAGAGGCTGCCACCACATCATCCATAGCGAGTATAAAGAGTATTGGGGAGAGTGGATCGCCCTGCTTAAATCCTCTTCCACATTTGACCTTAGTTTTAGTAAGGATTAATTTGGTGTTGTTATACAGGCATTCTATGTAGGTAACAAGTGGTTTAGGAATTCCTGCTTGAAGTGCTGCTCTTAAGATTGATTCATGCAACATTTTGTCGAAAGTCTTTGCCAGGTCTAGAAATATCCCTGGTGTTTCATACATTTCATCATAGGCTTTCCTCAGTGCCACATGGACAAACAAACAGCCACCAAACAACTTTTGCTCTAAGCTTGTCCGTCCCTACTCGGTCCCTACTGAGTTGTACATACTCTTTAGAGCCACTGTAACATCTTCAGCCTTAATCTGGGATAGCAGTCCCCACTTTAAAACTGTTGATGCGATTATTCTTTCTGGCATTTTTGTGGCCTTCGCCCCAAAAATGTCCTCCCAGTACTCATCCATCCCCTCGACAAACCTCTCCTCCCTCCGATATGCCTCCTTCCATTCTTCTTGCAGCACTGTCTTAGCTGCTTCTTAGGTTCTTTTCCAGTACAATTGTTGGATGTGGGCGTACCTCAGTCATTTTAGTTGTTTATTTGAGGCCGGTTTCTGTACCTTTCTCTGACGAGGAGGTAGAGCCATCCATGAGACTGGGACATAGTTCTTTAGATGGTTTTTTAGTTGTATTGCCCCATGTTTGGGGATGAGTTGGTTCTCCAACATCCCTATCACTATTATTTTTTTAGCACACTGCTCCCCAGTCTTGGCTTGGTCAATATTACCCCTTATAGTGTGCACAGATCCACACTTCGAAAATCTACCAAAAAATAGTTTTGGCATACTCTTTTTTTAACATACTATGCTTTGGGACATACTTATTGTAATCTCAAATAGTATTTAGGATGGATGTATGCACATCGGAACACAGAGATGGTCTTATTATTGGGAGATATGAGGATCTGTGTGATATGCTAACTTGGATGACGTGTGCCTTGATAACCAATCACATTACAGCCTTGACGTAACTGAATTTGTTCAGAGTTGTGTGACAATCAATCACTGTTTGAACTGAATCATACCTGTTGTGCAACTGTCCATGACTTCTCTTATAAAACAGCAAACTTTTGGTGTAAAAAAAAAAAACAAAAACAGACCAATCCTAAACAAATGTTTAAGAGCAAATATGTTGAAGATTAGCTGATGGGCTGTCGATTCATTAAATAGTAAGCCATTTTCCCACGAAAGCAGTTTATTCAGTGTAATGAAGCCTGTAAAAAAAAAAAAAAAAAAAAAAAAAAAAAAAAAACCCTCTGGTCTCCTTCCCTGCATACAGCATTACAGGTGTTAGGCTTTTTTTTTGGCTAACCTTGCAGGCCTTCAGGTGTCTTTGGTTAAGAGCATGGAAGGAAGGCCTAGGGTGCACAGGCTCATGCTAGCCATGTGAATCGGTTGGAGGGTTTTGTTTAATCCATATTACCTAACCATTTTCCTTTCTCTATTTCAGGGGCTTTTTGTGGATTACTATTTTCTTGTTATTTCCGAAAAGAAGATTGGATTCCTTTTTGTTATTTTTTTGGATACTCAAGAAACTTACAGTTTTGTTGGACTAATTTCATTGACTTTGAAGAGATCGTATTGCTACCGAGACCTATGGACATTGAAGTGGGCTAAATTTTTGTTTGGACTTCTCTATCGGATTCTCTTGGGTGGACTCTCAGGTAAGTTTGAGTTTGTTGTATCATTGCTGGGTTTAATGTTTATGTTTGGTGGGCGAGTCTTGTTTTCTTTTCCCTTTAGCTGCACTGATTTGTTGTTATTGAACATTTATCTTGTTTCCTTGTGAAACACAGTTTAGTTTCTTTGAACTGTGGTAATGAAGTGGGTTCATTAAACTAATGTAGGCTCAAATTTGTTACACCATGGTGCATATGCAAAATAATAAAAAAAAAAAAAATAAATAAATAAAAAAATAAATAAATGGTAAATGCTATATAAGTGAATTATTTTGAGAACCTTTCAAGTAAAAAGTTCTTTAAAAAACACTTTTTAGCATAGAGCATTTTTTTTAATAGCATGACAAAATAACAGAGAAAAAAAAAAAAAAACACTGCAAAAGGTTTTTGCATGCACCATTAAATTAGTGCTTGTACAAATTGCTAGTTCACTTTACTCAAAGAAACATTGGAAACCAAATGCACATATTAAATGATTTAAAATAAGGCAATCTGTTTCTAAACATTTCCAAACATAAGTGAGCTGAACTTTTTTGAATTTACAGTGCGTCACGTCAATCAATCAATAAACCAACTAATCAGTCATTTACGCAGAAATGTCAAAATACACGTAATTAAAATTTGGATTTAATTTCAAACTTGAATGGGCATTGTAACTGCTTTAATAAAATAGATAGTTGCAACTCTAAATTAAATAACTGACATGCAACTGTGACGACACGTTCTGTTTTTATGCTGAATTGCTGTGTTATTGTGCAGTATGGCTCATGAAGTGTTCTATTGTTTGTTTTGATTATTAGTATTATTGTTTTTAAATTTCACCACTCAGCTTCACAGCAACACACCTGTCACAAAATCACTGCATCGCATGGTCTCTCGTAGCTCATTTCTTTAATTAAATGTCAACAGGATCACATTATTTTTCTGCTTTAGTGATTTTAAACAAAAACATGTAGCTTTCTGTCATTGTTGTTCATTTGCACCATGAATTCATAACGTCAGAGAAACATTGCAGAATGTGGTGTAAATAGTAAATGCACTGGCTCACAGCTAGTTTTTAGGTGTAATATCCTGTGGAAAGGGCAGAAGGGATTTATAAAATTTATATGAACTTGTATTTTGTATTATTTATTTATTATCCAGTGGGAAATGCACTCTCACACACACACTGTCACACACAATATGCAATGAATCAGGTGTGAATTGCAAAATCCCCTGGTTAATTTACGAGCCACCCACAATGCATTTAAACCAGGCGCTAAATGCACTGAAATATTGTTGCTCTGTATGTACATTAGGTCATTATCATTATTTTCAGCATAAACACACCTTTATATGTAAATTAGGTTTATCAGATAATACCTTGTTCACAAAACTCTTACCGCAATTAATGTTGAGCCATTACCGCCCACAGAAAGCAGGTTTCTTTACATTTTCTGTTGATCATGGCAGGAGTAATTCATCAAATGCAGAAGAGTGGCATGCACATATGCACAACGTAGGCAGCACATACAACTAAAGACTGTCACTATGGGTGCGATTAAGTTTTAGTCAATTCCCACTACTCTAAACAGCTAATTAATCAATCTATCAATCACGCAAAGTAAGTGCATTTAGTTTGTCTGTAGTGTGTGTGAGTGCAGCAGAAATCATTGTATGTGCATTCACGTCTCCATGAGCAGGTTCTCTATTCTAAAGCATAGCTTAAAGTGCATGACGTTTGGTTGCCCTTGGTTACCATAAAATGTGCACAAAGTGAGAGACCACTGCAGTAGTGAAAACCAGTGTCAGTTAATCTGGGCTGATCACCCCTGAAGCTTTACCAGGTTAGTCTCTTGAGGTTAAAATTTCAGGATTGTCCTGGTCAAAATGGCAACATAAAACATCACAAAAACAGGGGACAGTATGGCTAACTATTCATTAAAGGGGTCATGACATGAGAAATCATATTCACCTTGATTTTTTGACATATAACATCCATTTTGACATAATGGTATATTTGTACCATTAAAACATCATGCAAGTTTCATACCTCAAAACATCCTCCTCATTATAAACAAAGCATTTATTTAAACAAGCTCAAAAAATGATTCATTTTCATATTGTGATATTTGTGACGTCACACAGGCAAATACATTTGCATATGACTTCCTCCAGAGCAAGACATTCTGTCCGAAATGATCAGTTTTTAAGGCCTGTCAGTAACACTGTGTGTATATATATATATATATATATATATATATATATATATATATATATATATATAATATGTCATTACCCCTTTACTGCAATGACACTGGTTTGTTTGTTCAAAAAGTCTTTCATCTGAGTCCTAAAACCATTTAAAGACACAGGAGTTCATCATTTCAGAGTCTAAAAAAGATCTTCTTTCTAAACCCAGTATTTGTTTTAAGTAGTGATGCACATAATACTTATCACAAGCTGTAATTTGAACAGCTGATACATTATGTAAAGTTCCAAGGTTAAGAATCCCGGTCTTGAACATTCTGATGATGGCTTTTGAAATTACATCAGTACTCAGAAATCTGAATCTACACATCACATTTCATGTGAACTTCCTCCCTCTTTCTCAGAACCCGAAGAGCGCCCAGAGGAGAAATATGCTCTGAGGTTGCTCTTTCATAGCTCAAGAGACTTAATAAAGTACTATGTTCATATTTCATTTATGTGTTACTTTAAGAACTTTCTCCTAAGATTTCAAAGTCCACAACAGACACAGTAAAAGTATAGAGCTTTAAATTGCATGCAGACAGTGTACTATAACGCAATGATATTACCATTATGCATGTGCAAAAAATATGGTATCACCACGGTAAACACTCTTAAAAATGCCAGAAAAACAACCATTTTGAGTTTCAAGTGAGCAGTTTTTAAAGGGGACCTATTATGCAAAATTCACTTTTGCTTGGTGTTTGGACATAAATGTGTGTTGGCAGTATGTGTACACAACCACCCTATAGTGATAAAAATCCATTCTTTTTTTTTAATCCCCATAAATCATAAGCAGTGTCTCCCAACGACCTGTTTTTAGCCATGGTGCTAATGTGACGTCACATTAGCCACGGGCCCAGCCCACGACCACTGACTGACAGTCCTGCATTACCATAATTTCTGCCCGCAATAAGAAATATCACAATAAATAAGAGCCAATCACCGATTGGTAAAGTCATCGCATCACTGCAGCGGCCGTTAGAAGCTCTGGTTCCTATAGAAACAGTCAGACGGGCGCCTCCGAAATGAGGCACAAGAGACGCGCATTTAGGACTGCGCATGCGCATTAGCCTGATCCAGTCTGAAAAATACTTTTTTTTTTTTGTCATGATTTGTGTGTTTAGAAACAAAGTTTATGAGACAGTTGTTGTCAGATTTCATTGGTGATTTCAAATATGAAATTTAAGCTTGGCAAACAGCTTTGGAGAATTTGATGTTTCCCCATTCAAAGAGATAGGAGCTGCACTTGAATGCTCGAGAAGCGTTTCAAAGATGGCCGCCGAGTGAAATGTCTTGTCTTAAAGGGACTTTGGCTGTACGCTGTCCACCATTTTCTCCACGCTTGAGCAGCTGTAGTGCCATCAATGTCTGGTAAGTAATTGAAATGTTTTGCTGTTGGATGTAAGAGTGAACATAACATTTATATAATTTACAATAATAATAATTTACTGACACCTGAGCCGCTGAACGCAGTGGATTAGTTTTATTTTCGAAGGGAATGCACCACAGATCGAATATACACGTAGGATTTCTGTAACGTTGCCTGCTTTTTACGTTCACAGACATAACTGACTGTGTTTATGTGAACTGTGTGTGTTTTTGACAGAACCTTGTGTGTATTTGACAGTTTAAACAAGACTACTCACGAGACTTGACGTCTGACAACCAGCTGTCTGTGCATGTGCTTCAGATAAGTGTGCTCAGAAAACGATCCATTAGATGTTTAAACTGATATAGCTTTAAAATGCATGGAAATAAACTTTAATGATGAAAAAAGAACTATGCTATCCGTGAGAGTGATCACGATATGATAATCAAAACCAAGCAGATTAATATTTGGCAGAGAATCTGTGTGTGATCGTAGAGAGGGGGCAGGGCACAGCAGCTCATTTGCATTTAAAGGCACTTGCACGAAAACAGACTGTTCTTGACTGTAGTCAGAAATGGGGATTTACAACATGGATTTATAAACGATCTGTGAGGTATTTTAAGCTGAAACTTCACAGACACATTCTGGGGACACCTGAGACTTAAATTACATCTTGTAAAAATGGGCATAATACGTCCCCTTTAAAGCTGCAGTCCGTAATTTTGCCTCTTTGTTGCCGTCTCTGTTTGAAACCTGCAATTGCAGTTATTTACGGAATTATCAACTTTACGTGGGTTGTGCATCGGCACGACTCCTCAGTGCGGATGAATCTAATGCTTGTTGTCAGTCACCACATCGGTGTGGATACTGTACTTCAGAATCACATATTCTACGTATTGGAAGTATGATCAAAATAAGAATTTTTTACCGGAAAATGTCACCTGAACAAGTAAGTAACATGTCTGCCACTTTTGTTCTGACCAACTGAGAAAAAAAGCATTACAATAAATTGCGCTGCCAATGGGGATTAAATCTAACGATCGCTTCACTCGGAACACGTCAAACCATGCAAATTATTATTATTGTTATACTTTCTTCTCAAATTGTTAATGTTAACAACATCAGCATTGTGTGACTATTTGTATTTAGTGTGTATTAGTGTTACCTGTAGATTTTAATTTCTGCAGCCACTCCACAGTGTGAAGTCTTTTGCTTTTGACTACAGGTGAATCTCCATTTGTCACTGATGATTGTCATTTGGACCTTTATGGATTACAATCCACCATCAAAATGATAAATTTAATTATTCCAGCTGTGAGAAAAGGCTGTAAATGATCTGCCACCTGCAGCATCCTCCACATGCCATATAGCCTACTAGCTGGGACTCCTTCTTCATGTAAACAGACGTGACGTAATGACGCAAAGACAAACGGCTGCATCCTCGAATTTCCCACGGAAACCCACCAGTACCATCCGGATTAGGTTTCGAAAGGGAACTTCTACTCTGCGTTTGCAAACGCTTATGGGGAACGTCACGTGACTCGGTGTCCGAAAGCCAACTATCCAATAACTCCAAATCCTATTGGCCGGCGACAGCCTATGACGTCATACAGGCGCAACCCGGAAGTATAAAAGGGGCACCTGGGGAAGCGGTCATTATCTCATCGTCTTTCGGGACTGTTTGTGTTGATTGCCATTATCGAATATACTCTTCATATCCTGTGAGTACGTCTCTGTTATGTCTGAGGGCAAAGAGAAACGTTTCAGGAAGTGTGTGGATCCATGCCCGAGGTTTCTAACTCCGGAAGATTTGTGCACCCTATGCGTCTATTGTCTGGGAGAAGAACATGGATGGATGGTGCTTGAGGGCGCTGTCTGTGTAAATTGTGAGCGTCTTCCTATGAGGACGCTCCGCTCTCGCCTGGCCCTCTTCTCGAGGGAGGAGGCGTCAACATCTGCGCCTGGTGGGTCCGGCCCTGCTCGTGCCGAGGCAGAGCGGCAGCTGCGCTCATGGGGCTCGCAGATGGAGCTCGCTGCCGAGTTTGAGAGAGGTGCTATGGTCTCCCAGCCTCCGATGGCGGCTGGCGGGGATGAGCTCCTGGATGACGATGATGTCTTATCTCTGACATCATCGGATCCGGGAGCGAGTGTTCTTCTGGCTGATAGCCCCCGTGGGCAGGAATTGGCAATGGAGGAGGAAGAAGTGGCTTCTTCTTCTTTCTCCAAGCCTCCTGGCCCAGCATATGCCGAGTTACTGGAGGTTGTGGAACGCGCTGCTGGCAGGCTGCAGCTGCCGTGGGGGCGTGTGAGGAAAGAGCCCGTTCGCGGCAGACTTGACAAACGTTTTCTTTCCGACCACAACCCCGTGACTCCAGTGATTCCAGATCTCCATGTTGAGATCGAGAAGGCATGCAAGAACCCATACTCGGCCAGAATTCATCCACACCAGCGAGGGAATTTCCCTGATGTGGAGGGATTGGGCCAGCATGGGTATGTGTCACGTTTGCCAACTATCTCGTCACAGGCAGAGCACCGGGCTAAAAGCTCCAGTTCTGCCGTGCAAGACCCCTTAAACAGACATCTCGTCTGAACGGCAGAGCATATGCTGCTGCAGGTCAGGCTGGCGCGGCTTTACACACTATGGCAGTGTTGCAGGCGTACCAGGCTGATCTGCTGAAGGACCTGGATCAGGGGCAGGGTTTGTCCCCTGATGCGGTGGCTGAGCTGCGCCGCACCACAGATCTCGCTCTCCGGGCCACCAAGCAGACGGCTGCCTCGATTGGGAGATCGATGGCGGCCATGGTGGCCACGGAGAGGCATCTGTGGCTGAACATGGCGGACATCAGGGAGAAAGAGAAGGGCTCTCTCCTCGATGCCCCGGTTTCGCCAACTGAACCTTTTGGCGGCTCCGTTGAGACGGTGGTTGGAAAGTTCAGGGAGGCGAAAGCGCGCTCAGCAGCTTATAAAATTTGCATTCCACTCAGGTCCGATCCTGGGCCCAGACAGCCGGGAGGCACTGGCCCGTCTCGAGTCGAGGCTCTGAGGCAGGGCCAGAGGTTCAGTGTCGCTGCTCGAGCGCCTCCTCCACCTCGGAGCAAGTCGCAGAAGTGGCGAGACACGAGGAAGAGGAAGGTTGATTTGAGGGCGGTGATTGATCACCGGCGCCAGCAATGCCGCTGATCGATCCCCTCTCCTGGCGAAGGTAATATTATTTGTTGCCTTCGCCCCTCTTCCTTGGCTTCCCAGGGCGTTTTTTAATTACTGTGTATGTTCAGGTGACACCTTTGAACAGTCAGGCTGACGGCCGGGCCCATGATGAGTTTTTTCTGAAGGCCCGCCTTCTGGCTTGATAGTGAGAGGGTTCTTTGGGCTTCTAGAACTATGGATATTTTCCTTCCCATGTTTGTGAAGGAGCAGTCTTGGGTCTTCGAGCCACGGGAAGGTAAGACAAGGTCAGATTTAATTTCTTAAATGTTGACTTTGTGTCGTTCCTGTGTATTTCCTGAACATGTCACAGTAAATGTAATATTGAGATGTAGCATTTAAAAAGGGTTTTTTTGGGCAAAACTGGAGTGTTGAGACTGACTAAGCAGGTCACAAAATGGCTGCTGCTTAGTTTTCTCTCTATGTTGAGTAGCCTCTCGGCTATTTTCAGTATAGTTTGAGTTGGCACTCATTACTTCAGTTTGTATGTCTACGGCGGCCCTAACCGGCCGCCTGACTTTTCAGCTTTGAGCTTCACTTTATTTCTCTCATCTTAAGATTTAGAAGTGGAGATCAGGCTGTTTGTTATGGTGCCTGTTGTATATAATAAAAAAAAAATAGGCCTATAACTTGGCAGCCAGGCTAGAGCTAGGTGATGTGTGGTATATGAAGTAACCCCATATGTATTTACTATCCTTTCAGGATTTGTTTCCTAGTTCTGGTTTTCCTCCCGAGGGAGTTGTTAGGCTGTACGCCCAATTATCGCCTTGCTTGTGTAGGTGCATTTTGAGTTTAACAGCTAGGTTGTAGACTGTTTTCTGACTCCCTGATGCTGTTCCTCAGGTGGTAGGCTCTTATCTTTGCATAGATAAGTTATGCAGGTGTGTGCTTGGCCCCACTTTCTAGAACTTTCGTGCTAAAAGGAATAACTTTCTTCTGAGCCACTTGATAATTTGTTTTATCAAGTTTGAATTGACGTTGCTAGTTTTTTAGCTCCTGTCCTCTGAGGCTTAGATCAGATTTGAGGATCTATGTGGAAAGTGTTTTTTCTTTTCAAAAACAGCATGTAGATCAAAGTTTGTGTTACTTTGGGTTCTAGACTTTTGCCCTACACTGTATGTGAGCCTATGCTGCCACAGGTTGGCACCTGCTCTCAGGTAGGCCCTTTGCTGTGAAAGAAGGCCTCTGTTTTGAGTATTTATTGACTTGTATTCCCCAGTCTGAGGTCTTTGTCACTGGGTGCATCACCTGTTGGATTGCATACTCAGGGTAGTTAGTGCCACTTTGTTGAGGAAAGTTGGTATCTATTAGCTCCCTTTTTTAGTGATCTGGTAACGGTTATACTGCTTATAACTCGGATTGTAGGCCTTATGATATTCGGCCTCCTTCTGGTTAGCAGTTGTTCCACTATACTGTTTAACTGATCGTAATGTGCTCACATATTCTCACAGGTTTACGCTGCCACAGGCCATGCCACGTGTCTGTTTGAGGTAGTAGGCTTATAATAGCCTCCCTTAGACCATGTTGGCTTTGTTTGGTTCCCTTTAGTCAAAACGTATATTTAGGGTACATTGCCTGTTGGAATGTGTAGCCTAGCGCAGGTTGCAGTTAGCTTCCCTTAGCTTTTTGGGTTACAGCTGGTTCCCTGTAGCTTGGTTCCCTTTAATTCACAAGCTGTAGCCACGTTATTGAATTGGCAGGCCCCTTCAGGCCTCCTTTTTAGTTTACGTAATGGCACAATTTGTGTTTTAATCTGTGAGTAGGCTGATCGCCACCTGTTACTGGAATGGAGGATCCTTTAGGCCTCCTTTTTCTAGTCGACTTGTTGGCAGGATGTCTGGGAAACCATGCCACCGCCGGCCACGTCCCATCACTGAGGGATAGGCCCAAACAGGCCTGTTTGCGATGTTTGGCAGTGTTTTTCATGTGTTAATCATGAGACTTCTAATACATGGCCTCTGGGTGGTATGGTCATGGTAGCCACTTGCTGATGCCACGTGTTTACTAAGGCAGGGCTACTTCGGCCTCCGGTGTAATATGTGGAGTTCAGTTATATACTCCTCTCGCTGTGAGGGTGACAAGGTGCTTTTTACCGAGTATTTCGAGTGGCTAGCCCCTCAGGTTGGTTTGGGTGTATTTCTCTTTGAGAATTGTCTTTATACACTTCCGTTGGCCAGAGGCCTAAGTGATAAATCCAACCTCCTTTTGTCTGGATGTTTATCATCCTTTGGGCCTAAACACTGCCACGAGCTAATGCCACGTGTCTGTTGAGGTTATAGGCCCTTCCAGGCCTTCCTTAATGCGTGTTGGCATATGCTGTACTCCTCTTGCTTTAAAGAGTAAAAGGTGTTTTTACTGAGTACACTGCTCGTTGGATAGTGTTGGGTGGATTGTCATGTGGGCACTTTGCAGCCTCTTAGGCTGCCATTGAAGTCGTCTGTCCACCCCAGAAAGATAAGACAGGTGTTTAGGGGTGGCCCCTCAAAACCGGGCCATTTTCTATATTGACTTCAGTTTTTCACATAACTACTATCATGCTGTAGGCCTCTTCTCGGCCTTCATGAGTATGTGCCCATTGCATGGTCTACCTGTTAGGTGAGCTTCGTACTTCCCTTTTAGGGTTATGTTTGTAATAGTGCTTAGCTGCCTAAGCTGGTCATGGTGGTAGGCCTTAATCAGGCCTCCTCTTAAGATCCAGCATCAGGCTGGTTTGTGCTCCCCTGGATCAGGGTTCTGTAGCGCACGGCCTCCTCAGTGCGTTAATTAAGCACTGGGTAGATCCTAGGATGAGTGGATTATACTCCCCTCAATACGGGGGTTCATAGCACTTAGCTGAGTTCTGCTCTCCGGGATGCCCTACGCGTGGGTTTGAGTTTGTTTCTGCCTCTTTGCAGTCACTCTTACTTACTATCTTCAATGAAGAATGCGTTTTAGGAGGTTCTGTATTCAGACAGGGTTGGCCAAAATTAAGTTTGTCTCGGGACAGACCAGGTCGGCCTCTCTGGTGGCATTGGGGGTGACTTCGTTCCCCTCTAGTGACTGGCCTAGGTTCCCTTCGGTTCCTTGGCCACATTCCCTTAAAGGGACCGCTTTTTCTTCAAGAAAAGCTGGTTCCAGATGCCTTAGCACCTTCTGTAGGACCTCTGAGGAGGGCCTTCGTGGAGTACAGCTTGGGCTGTTGGCCGAAGGGAATGCTGTCACTGACAGCCTGGTGTGAGAGTTGCCAAGCAGTTTCTACTGCTCTGGAGCCTTTGTCTCAGACATTTTTCTTGGCAGGCATTCTCCTCAAGCATGGCGGCGTGGGTATATCGTTCCCCATAAGCGCTTGCAAACGCAGAGTAGAAGTTCCCTTTTGAAAGGGAACGTCTCAGGTTACGAATGTAACCAGGGTTCCCTGAGAACAGGGAACAAGACTCTGCGTTTCCTTGCCATACATCGGGCTGCCTGCTGAACAGTCCCTCAAGACGATGGATAATGACTGCTTCCCCAGGCGCCCCTTTTATACTTCCGGGTCGCACCTGTATGACGTCATAGGCTGTCGCCGGCCAATAGGATTTGGAGTTATTGGATAGTTGGCTTTCGGACACCGAGTCACGTGACGTTCCCCATAAGCATTTGCAAACGCAGAGTCTCGTTCCCTGTTCTCAGGGAACCCTGGTTAGATTCGTAACCTTAGACGTTTTGAACACTGGCTCGTTATGTACTTGCTCAAAAATTAATTTTGGATAATTTTTAACCAAAAAAAAAAAAAAATGGACTGCAGATTTAAAAAATACATTTTCACTTAGCATGAAGAACATTTTAATAATCTAAAGAACCCTTTTCTACTATTTAGAACCTTAAGTGAAAGTTTCCGTGTTTGTTAGAGGTTCCTGTAGATGCCAATAAATAACTTTTTTTTTTTTTTTAAGAGTGTATGCTAAAAAAACAAACAAAAAACAAACACTTATTAACACAGATCATTTTGGTTTCATGAGGAAATTATCATATCGAAATCACAATTTGAGACTTTTCTTGATATTTGAGTGAAACCTTTAGAGCAAAAGTCTCCATTTATTCTCATTGCTGTTTAAAAGAAACAATAAAGAAACTGAAGAGATCTCATTTGTGATTTTCTTTCCCGCAGGCAGGTCATCCATCTTCAGCTGAATCATTATAAGAATTGATGCTTAGTCTTTGTTGTGTCTTTTTATATGCAGATACACATCAGCACATAGAGGGACAGCAAATGCACATGGCTCCCAGGCGGATCAGAGGAGTCATTGAAGGGAATAAAAGTGACGTAGGCGACCCAGTTCAGCAAAGAGAAGTGCACACTCTTCCTTTTTGCTCTTATGCCTTACAGGCACAGACGAAGTCTGAACTGGGCCACCCCGGCACTTTGTGATGCCCTGTCCTGCAACCTGAACCAGCTTTCTGTGCCACCACTCCACTTTTCGAAAACAACGCCTGCACTTCACTCGAAAAACATTTAAAGTGTAGCTCTAAGATTATACAACATCAAATGATGTTGATTTTTGGATTAAAATATTCAAAAACTACCTGTTATATATTTTGTTGACTGGTGTACTTTATCCCAGATGTTTCCAACAATGTCTAAATCCAGGGAAATCTGCTATTTTAACCAATGTAACGTCATTGCCATTGCGTCGCCTGTCATGCATTTTGTCCGTTCATTTAAAAATGCAAACTTTTGAAAACGCAAGTGCAAGATTATGAAAATGATACTGTTATCATCTCCATGTAAACTACAAAAACGTGAATTTGTGCAAACAGTGATGTCATGCATATATTTTAGTCTATGTAGTGTTTCTGTACAAAGTGACATCGCCAACTACTGGCCTGGCAGCAGAATACAGTGTTTTTCAGTCATTTTCATGTATCCGTGTGAATGGGGATCATTTTGACAACGTAGTAACTTCCACGCGCAAAAACACAAAGGAAAAACTTTTTCAGTACATCATTGTTGTGTAAACGTACCCTTCAAGTCAGCCAGAATGTGAGTTTCTACCTTCCTGAGAGCTGTACCAGGCAAATGTGTTTGTTTTGTGCATTATGTGGAGTGTTTTCCAGTTAATTAATGCTAGTTTTTGGTTGTCACACTACATAATGTTTGGCTAGTCGCAGTTAAACATGACTGGCAGGTTTAGAGTGAGTGTTAAATCTGATTGGCTGAGGCTCAGCACTTTCTCTGATCTAAGGTCAGCTTTAAAAGGCTGATGAATTTACAGACTGTTTGTCTTGATCTCATTGGCTCTCCCTGTCACACAAATTAAATACAGCCACACAGCTAGTCTGAAAATAGCTGAAGGCGGTGTAATTGCTTAGTGTTTGTCTTGTTGCAAAGGTCACTGGAGAGATTTTTAAATGTCCCTGCTGCACATAAAAGGAATATTAGGCCTATGCTTTAGTGCAGACTTCTGCACTTCTATATATAGTCCTTATATAAATATATATTGAGTGGTGCTTGAGCAAACACCACTATTGCTCATATTTGAACAAACCCCAAACCCTAGCAGCAACTCATTCCTCTCATTTATTAAGTTTGAATTAGACATACCCCACAGGAATTCACTAAAAGCAGTGAAACTGTAGAGGTTAAAAGGGTCATATAATGCCACTTTTACAAGATGTAAAATAAGACTTTGATGTTCCCAGAGTGTGTACGTGAAGTTTTAGCTCAAAATACCCCACAGATAATTTATAGCATGTTAAATTTGTCACTTTTTGTGGGTGAACAAAAACGCTCCGTTTTTGTGTTTGTCCCTTTAAATGCAAATGAGCTGCTGCTCCCACAAGGAGAGCAGGGTTTCAAGAGCTCTTGTTAGCAGCACCGATCACCTCACGCAGACTCACTGAAAATGTCAGAAACTGTTCAGCTTTTTATGTTCAAAACGAAGTCGGACAATGATGTAGTGACTCAAGAAGAAGTGACAACATGTAGAATGCAACAGGAAGTTTCTGAATGGTTAGTGGATGAATCTATGTAGCTGATGTGGAGTTAACTATCTTAAAGTCAATGATTGCATATTCTGTCATGATAATCTTTAAATTGCTCACGTGGGAACTGTTGTAAGATGCCTACAGAGCCAGAGAATATATGCTGCCTGAAGATAGAACAGGTATAGATTAGTTTAGTTACAGTTATAATTTGTCATGTTGTAATCTTGCTTTTATGACATGCTATTGCATTTGTGTTACAATAACATGGCCTCACCCCTTTGTTGCGTGTTCTCGGGGGCAGGGTTTATGTAAATTTTAGGGTTAATGATGTCAGTAACCCGGGAAAAAGCTCATTGTAGCCGTTTGTTGTAGTCCTTAAATAGAGAATTCTTTAAAAGACATAGCAATATCTCCCTTTGCATTGAACTTTGAGCGTCGTAACTTTGCAGACATTGATTATGCTCTAACAGCAACATCACACACTAACTAAAGTTAAAAAAGTGAATCGCAATGAACCAACCCTTAAAAAATAAATAAATAAAAATCAATTCTATAAAAACGTACAACAGTCACGCAAACATAATTGAATTTAAAATTGTGATTTTTCTTCAGTTCACTTGTTTTCTCATCTGGAAACCAGAACACCTGTTGCCTATTGTAAAGGTAAACACAATACTCTGTTTGCTTGAGAAACTCTTGATGTCTGATGAAGGCCTTGAAGTGGGCAGAAACGTAATTGTTTTAAAGAAATAGTGTTGAATTTATGTTGTTTTTTTTAACCTTCAAGCATAAAAACCTATTCTAGTACAGCCCAGAAACAAAAGCTTAATTTCATGAGATTGGCAGTATGATCTCACTACTAGTTTTTTTTTTTTTTCTCCTTGTCTCTCCGTTTTCCACAGCAGGATAGGCTTTTCTTAAATGACAAGTGTTATCACATCTTTAATCCCTTGTGGTTGCCATGGAAACTCAAAAGTCCCGGGACAGTCCACATTCACACTCACACACACACAAATATTATGCCAGTATGATGGCCCTGTCTATGGAAACACACACACTGATGCATACAATAGATATGGATACAGATGGATATGGAAATGTAAAACATGCATGAATCCTATTATGATATATACAGTACATCAGAGTCATGTCCCATCTATAGACGGTTTGCATATCATGCTTGCTACATCAGTTACTTTATTCTGTGCATATCCACATAACTGCAGTCAGCCATTAATCTTTCAAACAGGTTGGAGTCACAGTGTGTATCAGATATGTGTATCATGTGTGTGTTTCAGAGTTGTGCGTCATTCAGAATCCAAACTGAAAAAGCTTTTAAATTCCAATTCAGCTCCAGATTTTGGTAACACTTTATTTTAAAGTCTTTTAACTAGTTGCTTATTTGCATGTATATTACTAGAATATTGGCTATTTATTAGTACTTCTTAAGCACATATTAATGCCTTATTCTGCATGATCTAATTCTACATTCTTAATCCTACCCAATACCTAAACCTAATAGCTTCCTTACTAACTATTAATAAGCAGTAAATTAGGAGTTTATTGAGGGAAAAGTTATAGTTAGTAGTTTATATGTGTTCCCTATACTAAAGTGTTACCCAGATTTTAAATTAAATTTGATTTTGGTGTTCAACAGGAATCAGAATTTAACTTTGAATGTGAATTTAAGGAAGTAGAATTAAAACAGAATGAAATTTAAAGAATATATTTTCATAATTCATTTCACTTTTCTTTTTTTTTTTTTTTTTCTTTTTTTTAAGTGTTTAAACAGCAAAACACATCCACTTACACATATTTGACAATGGTAAATCACATATTTCATGTTATAGTTAACAAGTTTGTGAATATTGTGAATAAAGAAGGAAAAATGAAATGGCTGCCGTGTGTCACATGACAAGCAATGACGCGTCGTCATGGAAACAATAAAGTGATGCATTCTAAATAACGGTCGCCTTGAAAAACTCACGCTGGAGCTCAACCGGAATATTTTAAACTTGCGTGTGAAAGGGTTAATTTGGGTTGGAGGAACTGAACACTGCTGGACAGTGGCCGTCCAGGAGCAGTAATGGACATCCCTGTTCTAATTCCTCTCTCTATGAAGCCCCTCCTTCCAAAAAGCGCAGTGTGCTCTGATTGGTTGGCTGGACCAGTGTGTTGTGATTGGTCAACCTTTCGAGCATGTTTGGGAAATATCATGCCCCTTACCATAACCACGGGTTTACTAACACACTACTAACTCAACTAGGCCTCGCCCCCTTTTGCGTATGCCTTGGGTAGGAATTATTATTTTATTTTAGAACGTATCGCCATATTATTTCCATGGCGATGCATCTTTGTTTGTCTTGTGACATGCCGCAGCCACAATAGCACTGTATGACAGATTTATCTATTTTTTTTTTTTTATTAAAAATATTCACAAACTTGTTAACTATATCATGGCATATCTGATATCCCCATTCTCAAATATGTGTAAGTGCATGCATTTTAAACACCTTTATAATGATCATGTTAGTTGATATATAACTTGCGATGGGTGCCACCATGTTGGCTGTCATGTAGGAAGCCATGTTTGTTTATATTTTTCTGGTGATGAAGTGATATTCAGCCATGTGCCTGTGAACACTTTTTGAGTGAATCTAAATGATAGCTACTCAGCCACCTATGAAAACAAACATGGCTGCACGCATTGGATGACTGTGTTTCATTGATATATTGATATTATTTCATTGATTTATGACAATTTGAGTGTCTGTGACATAAACACATTATGTGCCTGTAAACACTGTTTGAGTAGCTAGTTGTGCGGATATGAATGACAGCCGCTTATCCAGCTCGCCTCTCTCTGTGTTGGCAATGAAAGCCGATTTGAAAGCCGACTGTACAATCTAAAATCCCATATGTGGAATCGTACTGCCAGAGGTACAGAAATAACATTCCACATGTAAGACCGTACCGCACAAGCGGTTAAATGAGGAATATTTTGACGTCCGTTCCAGGAAGAAAACTCAAGACTACAATGGAGGCGTTTCAGGGAGTTTAGAAACAGTGTTTACTGATATAGAGAATAACTCCCTCTGGAGTGACTGTGCTTTGTAACTTTGCAGAACTTTTTCATGCTCAAACAGCAACATTATCACTAAAGAAAAGTTGAATATGTAAAAAAAAAAAAAAAAAAAAAAAAAGAAGCATAATAGGACCCCTTTAAGACATTTTCTACAAATATGGTGCCTCATGACTTTCTTCACAGCATGAAAAAAATCCTACGTTTTTTGCTGTAAATATGTTAAACTATCATCTAACATAAAATCACAACCTTTTCCACCTCTTTGCAAAGGTTTCGCCTTCAACTGTATAAAAATCCAATCATAAAACATCGTAATTTTGACATTTTTAAAAATTGATATTTATATTTATGTAATTTTTTTTGTAGTGAAAAACTATTTTAAGTAATTTAATAAACAAAAATGTAGAATTTAAATGTCCAAAATGTAGAATTTTTGGACATTTACTTAAATTCATCTTAATCCTTGGTCATTCACTTAAAAATGACCATATATGTATATATTTTTTATTCTGTTAACTATATTCTCAATATATTTCACACTGTCAATTTTTGTACTAATTGTAATGTTGCCTGCATGGTAATAGTGTTGCAAAAACTGCAAACCTATATAAAAAAGAAAAAAGAAAAGAAAAAAGATTTTCTGAAGGTTAAGAAAGTCACTGAATGGATACAACCTGTCTGTTCACTGACCATGTGTTAAACAACAACAAAACAAACAAAAACAGATTTTTTTTTTTTTTTTTGCAAAAAAAATGCTTTAACCACTTTTACTTTCCCAGCGAGAAACAGAGAAAGAGTGAGTGAGAGACAGAGAAAGAGAGGGCACAGATAGCACAGAGAGAGCTGAGGAATAAACAGAATATGAAATGTGAAAGTGAGGAAAAAGGGATGAGTGCAAAGACATATCAAAGTGGTTGTATAGTAAAGTGAAGTTGGATTTTAGCTGGGATAGGAGAGGAGAGAGAGATAAAGCAAGAACGACATGTCGAGGAAGAAAAAAAAAAATAATCGAATGCAAAAAATCTTATGTAGAGAGTTGAGTGGGGCTTGCAGTAATGCAATGACCTCAGGCTGCAACAGACCTCAAAACCCTCACTTCAACACCACACACACACACACATACACACACTATACAAAGCCTGGAGGAGACTGTGTGTGTTGACTGCTGATATTATTGGAGGCAAAAAAGAAGAAAGGGTGGGGTTTAAAAAATGCATAAAAAGAAAAAGAAAAAAAAGCTGCTGTATAGTTTATTTCAATGTTAAAACACTTTCTTCTCTCCAACTTTAATATAAAGGATGATTTTCCTTCCTGAAACGTGCAACAGTGACTCGACCAATAGTGTGAGTCTTTTTCAAAGACAGGGAGTGTTTTAACAATTGATCTTGGTGCAGAAATATAACTGTTTGCATTTAATAACTAAATGGATATTCACCCTGTAATAATAAATCTGTCATCATTTACTCACCCAGTTGTTGACTGAACCACAATTTTTCTGTGGGATGGTTATTATAGAGACCGTCTAACAAAAGTTGATGTTGAATATGGCATTCACATATGGATTTGGAATAGAAAGTTTGCTCATGGGTTGTATAAACTACTTTTATGGTGCTTTGTTGTCTTTTTCTAACTTAACAGCTGTAGTCACCATCCACTTTAGTTTCATTTCACTGAATTTTCCTTTTCTCAGGAGTCTTAAACTGTATTCAGCTGCATCTTCTAATAAAAAATGTAGAAGCTTCATTGTTCTCTGCATGTCATACAAACACACACTGGTTTCCTCTCCATCTATCTAACATCACTGTTTCTGCAACGGCTCCATGACCAGATTCTAATCAGTGTTTGTTTGACAGAGTGGAAAAATCGGCCTGTCAGTAACACACACACACACACACACACACACACACTTCACATAAACTAAACACACAAGCACGTTCCTGCTCTAACAAACTGACACAACGCCAGCTACTGAAACAGATTTCCTTTTTTTTCTGTGCTATATATCTTTCCCCTTTCCATTTCTTTTCTTTCTTCTATTTCCTTATCTTTTCCCCTTCCCTATCTTTTTTATTTCATTTCCTTTCCCCCATCCCATCCCTTTCTTTTCCTTTCCTTTTTGTTTTCCTTCCTTTCCCTTTTGTCTTTTCACTTCACTTCCATTCTCTTTTCACTTCCCCTTTCCCCCTTTTACTAATTTCCCTTCTTTCAATATATTCCCCCTTCACTTTGTTTTTTCCCTTTCCCTAAATTTCCCCCCTTTGTTTGTTTCTTTACTTTTCACTTCCCCATTTGTTCCTTTCCCTTCCCTATCTTTCCCCATTTTTCCCCCTTCCCTTTCCTTTTTCAGTCTTTTTTCCCTATTTAATTTCCTTCCCCCTTCATTTTGATAGCTTTCCCTTCCCTTTTTCCTTTTCCTCTTTCCCATTTTTTCCTTTTCCCCTTTCCCCTTTCTCCATCCCTTTCTTTTTTCATTTTCACGTCCCTTTTTAAATCCTCATATTTTCCTTCCCTTTTCCTTCCCTCTTAATTTCCTTTCTTTCCTTTTCGCTTTCCCTTATTCCCTTTTCCTTAATCCTTCTCCCTTCCTGTTGATATCTTCCCTTTCTTTTTTCCCTTTATCCATATTTTCAACCTTTTCTTCTTCCTTCCTTCCTTCCTTCCTTCCTTCCTTCCTTCCTCTCTCTTTGTCTCTTTCTTTTCCCTATCTTTCCCATTTATTTTCCTTTTCACTTCCCTTTTGATATCTCCCATTTCTGTTTCTTCCTGTCCTTATCTTTTGCCCTTCTCTTTATTTGTTGTTTCACTTCACTTCCTTTCCTTAATCCTTTGCTTTTTCCTTCCTTTCAATATCTTTCCTCTTCCCTTTCTTTTTTTTTTTTTACATTTCTCCATATTTTCAACCCTTTCATTTGTCTTCCTTCCTTCCCTCCCATCTCTCCCTTTGTCTCTTTCTTTTCCCTATCTTTCCCATTTCTTTTCCTTTTCACTTCCCTTTTGATATCTCCCATTTCCATGTTTCTTCCTGTCCTTATCTTTTCCCCTTCTTTCTTTGTTTCACTTCACTTGTTTTCATGTCCTTTGCTTAATCCTTTGCTTTTTCCTTCCTTTCAATATCTTCCCTCTTCCCTTTCTTTTTTACAAATCTCCATATTTTCAACCCTTTCATTTGTCTTCCTTCCTTCCTTCTCTCTTTATCTCTTTCCGTTCCCTTCCCTATCTTTTCCCCCTTTCCGTTTTTTTCTTCCTGTCATTGTTATATTTTGCCCTTCTCTTTTTTTATTTCACTTCACTTGTTTTCATGTTCTTTCCTTAATCATTTGCTTTTCCTTAATTTTAATATCATTCCACTTCTTTCTTTCCCTGCCTATCATTTCCCCTTCCCTGTTCCTTCCTTTCAATATTTTCCCTCTTATCTTTTTTAGTTATATTTTCCCATGTTTTCCCCTTTCTTTGATTGTTTCTTTTTCTCTCTCTCTTTCTTTAATGTCTTCCTTTCCTCCTTTTCTTTTAATTTCCCCTTTTGTCTATTTTTTTAATCCTTTCCTTCCATATATTTCCCCCTGTTCTCTCTCTTTCCCCTTTCCTTTTAGTTTCACTACCCTTCCCTCTCTAAATCCGCTCCTTTCACTTTCCTCTGGCCCTCTCTCTGCTCTTCTGTGAGTGCTGGTCTCTGTGGTGATGGAGAGTGTTGTTGATTGTTTGGCTATGAGCAGCTCTTGTCTCAAGAGGAAGTAGAGGCCCACACGCATCACAGCAACTATTGTGGCACATCTGCTATCAAAAGTCACTGTCGCACTTGTGAACTTTTGATTGGTTCCAGATTGTGTGGCGGAGGGTGTGGCAAATCATAAACACAAGATGAGAGCACATGCAAGCAAGAAATGTGCCTCAAATTCACAAAATCCATCCAATGTGTTTCTAAAGGGGCATGCTCTGAAAAGATAAAGGGAACAGAAGAAGAACCGATTCAGAAACTCACATTTCTAACCCTGTATAACCTTTCATGTCAAATAAAAAAAAAAAAAAATAGAGGCTTGTTCTGCTCAGAGAGATAGCTAAACCAGGCTTCAACTGCGCTAATAAAACACCCAGCTGTTGATCAGCCACAATAGATGTCTTTGTTCACCTTTGTCTGTCATCCTTGTTGGAATAAAGACGGTGTTTTAAAGCTTCTCAGATCGTTTCCACATGTGTTTTGCTCAGTTAACAAAATAAACCATTATTAATCACCAGTTCTAATTACACATGTAACCTGGGAACAACGCAGAGCGGGTGCTTGTTGTAAACATCTGACTGTTGATTAATTCTTGTTCCATCCTCCTGTTAAACTTTAACACATGCCAGTATTCGCTAAATTGTGTCTGTGGTGTGACGCTCATTTCTAAAGACATCGAAAAGACATTAAAATGCTATTTTGATCATTCTTGTGTAGTTAAAAAAAATTATTTGTTAACATGTACAACAAAATTATACTTTGATACTTTACAATAAATGCTGTTCTTTTGAACTTAATATTCATATACATCCTGAAAATAAACATTACACAGTTTCCACAAAAATATTAAGCAGCAAAAACTCAATATTGATAATACGAAATTTCTTAGGCAGGAAATCATCACACAAATTACACTTTTCAGATATATTCAAATAGAAAACAGTTATTTTAAATTGTAATATTCCCCAGTATTACAGTGTTTACTGTATTTTGATCAAATAAATGCAGCCTTTGTGAGCAGAGGAGACTTCTTTCAAAAATATAAAACACTGAACTTTTAAATAGTAATATATTTCTCTCTCTCTCTTTTTTTAATGTTTAAAAAGTTGTAAATATTAATGTTTCTAACAGTTTGCCTTTTTATCATCTCAGACACCATTATTTGTTTCAGGCACATTAACTAACAGGACTAACTGACTTTAGCCTGATGTTTTTTTTATCAGTGTAAAACAAGGGTGAAAAAGTCTTTTGCTTGCACAGGACTGTTTCTCCACAGTTCCTTGTGAGCTGCAATAATTTTGCTTCTGTTCCAAAGGCAAAATCACATCTCCAATTAGCTAACAACCAATGAAAATCTCTCAAATGCTTGGTGACTGCTGCAAGCTGTGGCGTTGTAAAGGCTCTGGCAGGGCTGTCTGTGTTTATCCTTGCAGTGGGATCCTCAATTTCCTACGTCTGCCTGCATTTCATTTTACATGTAGCTTGTTCTAACTATTTATGTTGCTCCTGGTGATGTTTAAGTTCTTTAGGTGATTTCTGAACATAACTTTACAAGCTGTTTCATTTCCTAGGGTGTATAATGGGGTATGTTGGTATGTCTTTCACTGACTATCTGAGGCCTACTGATATATCAACACATATAATCAACATTGAGTGCATTTTTCTCGAAAGCATCGTTAGTCAACTAATGTCACAAGTTCTGTTTTTATCCAACATAGTTCAATGATTTGGCGTTTCCCAAAACCAGATCCAATGAACATTCACAAACAGCATTGCAAACTACTGTGGTTGGAACTACAGCTCTCGAGGTGTGGGTAGAAGCACAGTTTCTTTTTAAAGGATTAATTCAATCAAAAATAAAAAAAAAATGTAATCAATTACTCACCCTTTAAATCACAAATGAAGATATTTTAAATGAAATCTGTGAAATTTCTGTCCCTGCATTGACAGTCCACGCAACTACCAGATCATAAAACTAATCCATATGAATTGAATGATTTAGTCCAAATTTTCTGAAGAGACACTATCGCTTTCTATGATGAACAGATTTAATTTCGCTTTTATTTACATATAAACATTCATCAACGCACACATCAGTTGTGGTAAATGGAAGCTCAAGCATGCTTGATTGACATGCAAGAACCAACAGGGTTTGTTTTCATGTGTTACGCAGCACGTTTGATCTTATGCAAGATTGAAGTTTGTTCTCGTGTTTAAAGGTGGGTGCACACTGTGCGATTTTGGCCACGATTTGGTCGTCTGAGACAATTTTTTAGAATCCTAAAAGATTCCTATAATCCTAGGCAAAAATCTGTAGTCTTCAATCGCTAGTTTGACATGTTCACCGACAGCCGATTAATGACCGTTGCGATCAAATTTTACCTCCGACGAAATTCTGGCAGTGTCAGAAGATTTGATGCACAGTCCTGCAGTGTGACTTCTCCTACGACAAACGTAAAATTGTCTTCGTCTTTTTAAGATAAGCCATGATCGAAATTCAGTCCCGCGTGTAATGTAGTTCACTATCACCAAATGTGTGTGGGTTGACGATGTAAAACTCCAGACAAGTTTTCAAGCATGCGTCCGCTTTTAACGCGTCTTGGCTGTCGTACAGTCTGACATATAGGACAGCTGAGATCCCACAGTGTGACATGAGGATCATGTTCGTACAGTCTGACAAGCAACAATCGTAAAGGAATATTATAAATTGCACAGTGTTCACCCGCCTTTACACACCATGTTTAAGTTTCAGCAAGAACCAATGAGGTTTATTCTCGCACATTGAGCAAGGATGGTTGAGCTTCTGTTTATGTTAACTGATCAATGTTTATATGTGAATAAAAGCCTAAATTCAAAATGTACATCATAAAAAGCAATTGTGTCTCTTCAGAAAATTTGGACTAAACCATTCAATTCATATGGATTCATTCATCGTAGCTGTCTATGGAGGGACAGAAATCTTTTGTTTCCCTTTCTGTTCAAAATTTGTGCTTTGAAGATGAATGAAACTCTTACAGGTTTGCAATGACATGAGGCTGAGTAACTGATGACAAATTTTTCATTTTTTTAAGGGTGAATTGGATCATGCTCTTGGGCACAGTAAGCAAGCTAACATTCAGTACATTCTATTTTTTTTGTTTTATATATATATATATATATATATATATATATATATATATTGTAGCAGGTTCCTGAAGGGAAAAAGGAGAACAGACACGAGGAAGTGGGTTCAACCCAGAGGGTATATTATTTACAAGTGAGCAAGGGCAAGGAAAGTAGACCAGTAGACCAGTGCTTGACAGTAATCCTCAGGTCCGTATCTCCGTAAAGTAGTGCCTCTTTTAGTGTTTTCAGTGAGAGTGTCTTCGTGGTCCAGGTAAGTGAAGGTGAAAGTCAGCTGAGCAGACAGTGTTCAATCTGTGTGGAGGTCTGCTGGTGAAGAGTCCGTAACACCAACCTCCTGTTAAAGTACACATGAAATCAAAACTGACCTTATTTATTTTGTTAGCTCAAATTGCTAGTTTTGTGGTGAACAATTCATCCGTGCAAGTCAATCCACACAAAAAAATTGTTTGGCTTCGTAATATTTAATCAAAATCTGAAAATGCTCTTTCCCTATGCAATGGTGCCCCTTCTCTAATGACATCAGTTTGACGGCTTGGTTTGAAAACGCTTAAACCACTCCCCTCCGACCGTTAGTCTGCTATGAGCGAGAGATAGAGAGGAGGAGTGCTAAAATAAAACCCTGCCCTCTATTCAATATTCATTTTCACTTGGAAATACGTCACAACACTGGCGAAAAGTTGTTTGCAACTTCTGGTTCACAGGGACTTTATTCACTCTCTGGCAAAGAAACACAAGCACAAGTGTTAGTTTAGTTTAGTAATCTCTACCTCTTCTGTCTCCACAGGTGTTTATATCCCTGTTTTGCAGATCACCAGCGTAAAAGATCTCCCTAAAAGGTAGTAGCACAGCTCCATGACTGCCCACTTTATGGCAAGAGCTTCCTTCTCGACGGCGGCATACCATGTTTCCGGTGGGGTAAGCTTCCTACTAATGTATGTCACCGGATGTTTTCGGCCGCAGGGCTCCACAGTATTTTGTCTGGTTGGCCCTTTTTGGTCAGGTGTGTAGGGGGACAAGCCAAAGAGGAGAAAGACAGAATGAAACATTGATAATAGCCCGCTAAGCCCAGGAAAGCCCGTACCTGCTTCTTTGTGGTTGGCCAGAGACAGTCCCATATAGCTGCCACTTTCTCGTTTTGGGGAAGGATAAGGCCTCGGCCTATGCAGTAGCCCAGGTAGCGTGCTCCATCAAGTCCCAGATGACACTTGCGGGAATTAGCGGTTAGTCCAGCCCGACGTAATGCAGACAGCACTTCATGTAACCTGGTTAAATGGTCTTCCCACCTCTCTGAGTGGACCACCACATCATCAGTATAGGCGGCAGCGTACTCCTGGTGGGCCGCAGGACAGTATCCATTAGCCATTGGAATGTGGCTGGAGCCCCATGCAGGCCAAAAGGAAGGACCCGGTAATGCCAGTGGCCTGAGGGCGTGCTGAAGGCTGTTTTCTGCTTGTCCTGGGGACTCAGAGGTACTTGCCAATAGCCCTTGGTAAGGTCCAGGGTGGAGATGTAACGTGCCCTTCCCAGCCTCTCCATGAGCTTGTCCACTCTGGGCATGGGGTAGCTGTCGAACTGCGAGACGTCGTTTAGCTTCCTAAAATCATTACAAAAACGGAAAGTGCCATCAGGTTTAGGGACCATTACGATTGGGCTGGACCAGGGGCTGTTGGATGGTTCAATCACTTGTAATTGGATCATTTTCTTCACCTCTTCCTCAATGGCCTGCCGGCGAGATTCCGGGACTCTGTAGGGACGCTGCCGGACAAGGACCTGGGGAGGTGTCCGTATCTGATGAGTGAGGACAGTGGTCAAACCAGGAAGTTCAGAGAAGACATCCTTAAACTCACAGATCAGGGATTCCAGCTCCTTCCGCTGGGGCCCTGCGAGATGACTGCCGATATCTACTATGGGATCAATGACTTCGGCTATTAGGGCAGTTGAGTGAGCTTCCACAACCCATCGTTTCAGGAGGTTGATGTGATATAGTTGTTCCTTCTTCCTCATCCCGGACTGACGCAGCCGGTAATTAACAGGCCCCACCCGCTCGACAACGGTGTAAGGGCCCTGCCAGGTAGCTAAGAACTTGCAGGCAGAGTTGGGGACCAGGACAAGGACTTTATTGGAATTCCCGTGGTTGTGCTGGCCGATCATACAGACGTTGTTGGGCATGCTGGGACTCAATGAGATGTTGGTTAACAAGGGGCATCACTCTCTCGATGTGGTCTCTCATGTTGTGTATATGCTCAATGAGGGAACGGTGAGGGGAAGGCTGTTGTTCCCAAGCTTCTTTAGCTACTTCTAAGAGTCCCCTGGGCTGACGGCCAAACAACAGTTAAAACGGGGTGAACCCTGTTGAGGCCTGAGGTACCTCTCTAATCCCGAACAGTACATATGGCAACATCCTGTCCCAGTCACGCCCATCCTCGGCGACCACCGTCTTTAGCATCAGTCTGGGGGTGGTAGACAGAGGTCCGAAGATGTTTTACCTTCAAAAGACGGCATAGAACGCCCATGACCCGGGATACGAACGGCGTGCCCTGGTCTGTGAGTATCTCTGTAGGGATCCCTACATGGCTACACAGCAGAAACAGTTTGTTCTGCCACCCCAATGCGCCTTGCATATGTTGACAGACAGATAACTCTGCAAATCACCACGCTAAAGCAGATAAGCAGTTTATTCTTTAATGGATAACTGGGAGTAGGGTAAAACTGAAAAGATAACATGAGACATAAACGTATGAATTTAAGTTTACAAAAGAAGGAATTCAGCACGCATTGCCGGTATACAATGGGCACATATGAAATTGCAGCGCATACATTGATATGAAATAAACTGAAGTCTTAAACTGTATACTGATCACTCAAATTATATCAAAAGATTAACAATAATTACTTGCAATATAGACAAAATATGTGTGCATGGTAGTTTGCAAACAGTAAATGTACAATACACATATCAGTATGAAGATTCTAATTAAATCTGGCACTAAACACAAAATACAATCAAATATTGTTAAATGATACCTTAACATAAATTTACATACCAACGATGACTCCCAAAAGATCAGAAATGTAGCAGATGGCTTGGGATGCAACCACAATAAAGAACAGCTATCTACCATGCAGCAGACTGTGGCTAGTCTAACCTTGATGACATCATCAAGTTGCAGCTGTTCTGAATATAGAGCCAGCGCATCTATATTCTAACATCACATATGACAACACACAGTTCCTGAGCTATAGCCGCCGAGGTTGCTCGCCGAAGGGGAATGGCCTCCGGGTAGCGGGTAGCGTAGTCCACAATGACCAGAATATGTTCATGTCCCCGAGCAGATTTAGGCAGTGGCCCTACCAAGTCCAAGCCAATACGGGTGAATGGCACCTCAATAACTGGAAGCGGGATCAGGGGTGCCGGAGCTGGTTTCTTCTCTGACAGGCCTCGCAGGCTTGGCAAAAGCGACGAACATCCATATTCATACCCGGCCAGTGGAAATGGTTTTTAGTTTAGTTTGAGAGAAGAATCTCTACCTCTTCTGTCTCCACAGGTGTTTATATCCCTGTCTTGCAGATTGACTGAATGCCATAAGCTGTGTTTGGTGATTGCTCCCCAGCTGGTTTGTGTGTGTTGCCAGGGTCATCAATGCATTTATATATATATATATATATATATATATATATATATATATAGGCTCCTTCTTACGTTGCGATTATGATTCAGACTGCATCACATTCTGCAATCAGATTATGGATCTGTAACTATTTTTGTTGATTGTGTTTTGCTTAAAGATCAGATTCATAACACAAGTATGGAGATGAAGCTGGTCATAGGTCTGTGTAGATTTTGTGGTTTTTGCTGAGGTTTTAGGTCCAATAATTAAAACCAGAATTAGTAGTAGGAAATTACTAGTCATCCAATGTTTTATATCAACTATGCGTTCCATTAATTTTGTAAATTGGTATAAGTGGCAGTCCTGTATTGTTGAAGACAATGTGGTTCAAACAACAGAAGTGTGACTATGTTACTACAAATTCGGGATTGTTGTATGACGGGGTGCCCAATCCTGTTCCCGGAGATCTACCTTGCTGCAAAATTCAACTCCAACCCTGATCAAACACAACTGAACCCACCCGTGGTGGCACGTCAGGGCAGGCAAGATTTTATGGGGATTTAATGTTAATATTCCCAGTTATTAATTTAAGTTATTAAGTTATTAATTATCTCAGAATGTGTATTTTCTGTTTGTGATTTCAACGCTGTAACACCATAATGTCTTCATTAACTGTAAGCCTTTTTATTCACCGCGGGAGTTTTCTTCGTTTATTCTGGTGAGTGTTTACATTCCTCCTGATGCGTGCGTGAGCGCGGCACTAGAACAGCTGGATGATCAGATCACACACACAGAGCAGTGTTACCCAAACACTTTCAATATCATTCTCTGTGATTTCAGTGAAGCTAATCTCACCTGTGAACTGCCTAAATACAGACAGCACATCACATGCCCCACCAGGGACAGTAACATACTGGACCATTGCTACACTGCTCTAAACGATGCATACCACTCTGTCCCCAGAGCTGCTTTGGGACTCTTTGATCACCGTTTGGTTCATCTTCTACCAGCCTACAAGCAGAAACTGAAATCTGCTAAGCCTGTGGTAAGAAGTGTAAAGAAATGGGCTCTACAAGCCTGTTTCGACTGCACTGATTGGAGTGTTTTTGAGGCTGCAGCCACTGATCTGGATGAGCTCACTGACACCATGACATCCTACATCAGTTTCTGTGAGGACATGTGTGTTCCCACCAGGACTTATATAACATATAACAACGACAAACCTTGGTTTACTGCAAAACTCAGACAGCTTCGCCAGGCCAAAGAGGGTGCCTACAGGAGCGGGGACAAAGTTTTATACAGCCAAATACACACTGAATAAGGAGATCAGTGTAGCAAAGAGAAGTTATGCTAAGAAGCTAGAACACCAGCTGTCAGCTACTGACCCAGCATCAGTGTGGAAGAGCCTGAAAACCATCACCAGCTACAAGACCCCGTCCCCCAGCACTGTGGAGAACCAACATTTGGCCAATGAGCTGAATACATTTTACTGCAGGTTTGAAAAGCCTGGTCTCACACCCCACACCCGCTCTGACCGGCTCACCACACAGCCATCAACAGCCTCCCCCTCCTGCTTCTCAACCTGCACTTCAGATCAGTAAGAGGGATGTATGCAGAGTCTTCAGGAAACAGAAGATAAGGAAAGCCAAAGGCCCAGACGGTGTTTCACCAGCCTGTCTCAAAGCCTGTGCTGTCCAGCTGTTATCCATCTTCACACTGATCTTCAACAGATCACTGGAGCTGTGTGAAGTCCCCTCCTGCTTCAAATGCTCCACCATTATCCCTGTACCCAAGAAACCAAAAATCACAGGACTAAATGACTACAGACCTGTTGCTTTGACATCTGTGGTCATGAAGTCATTTGAGAGACTGGTGCTGGCCTACCTGAAGGACATCACTGGACCCCTGCTGTTTGCTTATCGAGCAAACAGGTCTGTGGATGATGCAGTCAATATGGGACTGCATTATATCCTACAACATCTGGACAAACCAGGAACTTTTGCAAGGATCCTGTTTGTGGACTTCAGTTCGGCTTTCAACACCAAAATCCCGGATACCCTCCTGAATAAACTGACCCAGCTCTCTGTACCCACCTCCATCTGTCAGCGGATCACCAGCTTCCTGACAGACAGGCAGCAGCTAGTGAGGCTGGGAAAACTCACATCCAGGACCCTCACGATCAGCACTGGAGCTCCTCAGGGTTGTGTCCTCTCACCACTGCTCTTTTCCCTCTACACAAATGACTGCACCTCTAAAGAGCCCTCTGTCAAGCTCCTGAAGTTCGCAGACGACACCACAGTCATCGGCCTCATCCGGGATGGAGACGAGTCTGCTTACAGACTGGAGGTTGAACAGCTGGCTGTTTGGTGCAGTCACAATAACCTGGAGCTGAACATGCTCAAAACAGTGGAGATAATAGTAGACTTTAGGAGAAACCCCCCTGCACTCCCCCCACTCAGCATCATGAACAGCACTGTGGAGGCAGTGGAGTCATTCAGGTTCCTGGGAACCATCATCTCTCAGGACCTGAAATATCACATTGACTATACAGCAGGATGAATAGAATGTATATATATATATATATATATACATTCTATTCATCCTGCTGTATATACAATACAAATCTGTACGTCTTCTGTTCCAGATGTATACCACATTAGTATTATTATTTATTTTATTTTACTTATTTATTATTATTTTCTTAGTTTACTTATTTAAATGTTCTTTCTGTTCTCATGTCATATGTATGTGTGTATCAAGAGCTCCTGTAGAAAACCACAACAAATTCCTTGTGTGTTTGTGCACATCTGATTCTGATTCTGATAACGTTACGTGATATTAGTTTGAACTGGTACCGCTGCACTGATAATGGCCTGGGTATCTTAATTCTGGAGAATAGCAATATTAAATATTTGATCGGCAACAATTTACCAAGCTATCATTCAAAGAGGCTGTATAATGTAGGCTACAGCAGTCAGCTTCACTAAACGGCCCAACGCGTTCTTTTAACACAGACATTTAAGGTGGGATGGATGTTTGCTTCAAGTGATAGGCTAGGTGAGTGAAATTATATTTGTATTATCTTGCTGTATATGTGTCATTTTCTATATATTTAAATAATAGTAATAAAAATAATAAAAAAAAAGACTTGGGATTGGCATTTGCAGACATTCTAAACTCTATTGGTGTTAGACAACACGTGTCAGGACCCACTCATTGTCGTAATCATACTTTAGATCTAATATTGTCACATGGAATTGATATTGATGCCATTGAAATTCTGCAGCTGAGTGACAACATCTCAGATCATTATCTAGTCTTGTGTATACTACATTTAGTCAAGGCTGCTAAACTGCCTCCCTGCCATAAATTTGGTAGAACCATCACTTCTACCACTAAAGATCGCTTTATAAATAATCTTCCTGATCAGTTTCATCGCCTTAGCATACCAGACAGCTTAGAAGACCTCGATGTTGCAACAGAAACTATTGCCTCTGTCTTTTCCAGCACATTAGACTCAGTTGCTGCTTTGCGTTTAAAAAAGATTAAGGAAATTAATCCAATGCCATGGTACAATGAGCACACTCTGGCCCTAAAGGTAGCAGCCAGAAAAATGGAGCGCAGCTGGAAGAAAACAAAACTAGAAGTATTTTGCATTTTGTGGAGAGAGAGAATGATTGAGTACAGAAAGGCCTTAAAATCTGCTAGATCTGCCTATTTTTCAAAACTTTTAAAAGAAAATAAACAAAACCCTAGGTATTTATTTGATACAGTGGCTAAATTAACAAGAAATAAAGCTTCAACTTCTGATGTTTCCAAAGAGCACAGCAGTAATGACTTTATGAACTTCTTCACTTGCAAGATTGATAATATTAGAGAAAAAATTATAACCATGCAACCGTCTACTACAGTATTGCGTCAGACAGTGCATTGTAGTGTCCCTGAGGAAAAATTCAATTCATTTACTGCTTTAGGAGAGGAAGAATTGTCTAAACTTGTTAAAACTTGTCATCAAAATCATCAACATGTATGTTAGACCCTATACCGACTAAGCTATTGAAATAGATGCTTCCAGAGGTCATAGATCCTCTTCTTAATATCGTCAATTCATGTTTATCACTAGGATACGTACCAAAAACTTTTAAGCTGGCTATTATTAAACCTCTTATTAAAAAACACAACTTGATCCTAGAGAATTAGTCAATTACAGGCTGATCTCAAATCTCACTTTTCTGTCAAAAATACTTGAAAAGGCAGTATCATCACAACTACGTTCGTTTTTAGAAAGAAATAGTATCTGTGAGGATTTCCAGTCAGGATTTAGACCGTACCATAGTACTGAGACTGCTCTCATTAGAGTTACTAATGATTTGCTCTTATCATCAGATCGGGATTGTATCTCTCTATTAGTGTTACTGAATCTTAGTGCTGCATTTGACACTATTTATCACAATATTCTTTTAAACAGACTCGAAAATTATGTTGGCATAAGTGGAATTGCATTGTCATGGTTCAAATCATACTTATCTGACCGTTATCAGTTTGTAGTAGAAAATGAAGAAAGGTCATATCGATCATAAGTTGAGTATGGAGTACCGCAAGGCTCAGTACTAGGACCATTGCTTTTCACTCTATACATGCTACCCTTGGGAGATATCATTAGGAAGCATGGCGTTAGTTTTCACTGTTGCGCTGATGATACCCAGCTCTATATTTCTTCGCGCCCTGACGAAACTTACCAATTCACAAAATTAACGGAATGCATAGCTGATATAAAAAATTGGATGACCAGTAATTTCCTATTACTAAATTCAGAAAAAACAGATATTCTAATTTTTGGACCAAAAACTTCTTCACGTAATAACCTAGAATACTGTCTAACACTGCTGGCTGCTCTGTTAAGTCTTCGTCGTCAGTTAGGAACCTGGGTGTGCTCTTTGATACCAGTCTTTCATTTGAAGGCCATGTTTCTAGCATCTGTAAAACCACATTCTTCCATCTTAAAAATATATCTAAACTACGACATATGCTTTCAATGACAAATGCAGAACAGTTAGTTAATGCGTTTATGACCTCAAGGCTAGATTACTGTAACGCTTTACAGGGTGGTTGTTCTGCTCACCTGATGAATAAACTACAGCTCGTACAAAATGCAGCAGCTAGAGTTCTTACTAGAACTAGGAAGTATGACCATATTAGCCCAGTTCTGTCAACACTGCATTGGCTTCCTGTTAAACATCGTATAGATTTTAAAATCTTGCTAATTACTTACAAAGCACTAAATGGTTTAGCTCCCCAGTACCTGAGCGAGCTATTAATGCATTATAGTCCTTCGCGTCTATTGCGATCCCAGAATTCAGGCCAGTTGATAATACCTAGAATATCAAAATCAACTTCAGGTGGTAGATCCTTCTCCTATTTGGCACCTTAACTCTGGAACAATCTTCCTAGCATTGTTCGGGAAGCAGACACACTCTGTCATTTTAAATCTAAACTAAAAACGCATCTCTTTAACCTGGCATACACATAACACATTATCAATTTATTTTTTGCAAATCCGTCAGCCGTCAGCCGGAACCGGGAACACTTCCAATAACACCAGATGTACTCGTTACATCAGAAGAAAAATGGCATCTACGCTAATATTAGTCTTTCTGTTTATCTCAAGGTTTACCGTAGTCAACCGGATCTGGGCTGTATCCAGGTGAGACCAAGGACCTGTGCCTTGACACGACCACAACGCAGCCTGAAGTATCAGCAGAGATTGAGTCAACTAGATCATCCACTGTGAAGGCCTCATCAACATGACAACCAGTGGCGCAGCTCCTCAACAACCGTCCATACCGGCATGATGAATACGATCCTCAACTGGAAGGAATACTTTGAATATTGCGATCCTATCTGACTTATGATAGCAACCTGAGTCATAACAAAGCACTGTTTGCCAGAGGAGAACTGGCCCCCTGACTAAGCCTGGTTTCTCTCAAGTTTTTTTTTTTTTTTCTTTCTTTTTTTTTTTTCTCCATTTTAACACCTGTTTACCACCTGTTTGCCATCTGATGTCACCTGTTGGAGTTTAGGTTCCTTGCTGCTGTCGCCTTTGGCTTGCTTAGTTGGGTCACTTGACAATTGACATTTGATATTCAACAGTGCTTTGATCTGCCTGCATTGACACTATTCTTTAAGAGCTGCTGTGCAGCCAAAATAATGTACCAGTTATCAATGTAAAGCTGCTTTGACACAATCTACATTGTAAAAAGCGCTATATAAATAAAGGTAAATAAATAAATAATAATAATAATAAACTTTATTTTCTATAGCACCTTGCCTAATCTGAGCAGGCAAAGAATTCCAAAGTCTAGAAGCAACTGAAGAAAACGCCCTATCACCCATAGATTTTAAACGGGTATGTGGAACGATTAAAGGGCCAGCTTCCGAGGCTTTTAGCCCCTTACAGGTGTGTTCAGCGAGATAATTAGGAGCCAAACCATGCAAAGCTTTATAATTAAGCATGAGAAGTAAGTAAGCATTTATAAATAAGCTTTTCTGTCTATAAGTGAGCAAAAAACAATTTAAAGCAGTTAAGCTAATAATAATAATAATAATATTATATTTTAAAACCCACAAGCCACCACTGGGACCCATTAATTAAGATCTTTAGGAGTACTTGATAATTACAGACAGGTGTGTTGGATCAAGGTTTGATCTGAACTCTGCAGGTAGGTATCTCCAGAAACAGGGAAACACTCCTGACTGGTTAACTTCACACAACTTGCACAGGTAGGTAAATCTAACCCTACCCATTTTAGTAGCTAGTTTGCCTGTATGCAAAAAAAAAAAAAGTTTCTACCAGAAAGGCTGGCAGATGAAAGTTTACAAGATAGCAAGCTACACTAAAAAAAAAAAAAAAAAAAAAATGGTTTTGCGGCACTGTTGGTTTTACCCCAATATGTTTTGTTAAAATAGCATGCATACATTTCTTTTCCCACCAAAACACTATTGTATTGCATTTTATTAACTGAAACTGTGTCAATTTCCACTATACTTAATTATCTGTCGTTAAACTAATGTAAAGTGTTTAATTTCGCAATTCAAAAAAACGGACGTGATGATTTCCAACATATTGGATGAAGATGGCGTGAAGGAGGTGGCAAGGTGAATGGCATCAGACCTAGTAATAGTGTGGTGTTTAAGAGTTTGTTCTTTTAATATCACAGTTATCACAATATCACATTAAGGCCTGGTTTCACAGAGAGGGCTTAGGCTAAACCAGGATTAGGCCTTATTTCAATTAGGGCATTGTAGCTTTTATAAACGAACACTAGAAAAAAACATTACTGGTGTGCATCTTGAGACAAAACAATGGCATTGACATATTTTAAGATATATCAGTACAAGTTGCTTTTAGTTAAAACAGCTAAAATATGCATTTTATGCAATATGCAAGCCTCGTCTGTGAAACTGGGGTAAAGCATTTTATAATCTCCTAAAATCTTCCAGTGTATTTTCTAAGCTACGTAAGTCCCAGTAAAATTGGATGAAGCTCTGAAGCAAGTACAAATAATGCTACATTCGCCTTGCAGATACATATATTTTGACATTTTATCTGATAGTCTTTTTTTTATGACAGTATGTTTTTCATCATGGTTTGTCACTGTCTTTGGTGAAATAAAGGAATGCCACAACTTTATTGAAGGAGAAAACAGCGTTTTGGCTAAGGTAAGTGAAGCACTATATTGTCTTTTTAGGATTTAATAAAAGTAGTAATAATTTTGCCGGCTTTTGTTAGAACCCATGGCATGGTACAATAAAACTGCTAAAGCTGCTCTTCATAACTTTTTTTGTTTAAAATGTATCCCATTGGTGTCAACATTCTTTGCCAAGCTGGATGGATACTCTGGAAAACTGATGAAGATGTTTGCAAATCGAGGAGGAGTCCTTGGACAAAAAATTAAACATCTCTTGGTGCCCACTACACAGGTATGAAAAACTATACTCAACAAAACCTTGTATTAAAGGGTTAGTTCACCCAAAAATTAAATTTCTGTCATTAATTACTCACCCTCATGTCGCTCCACACCCGTAAGACCTTCATTCATCTTCGCAATACAAATTAGGTATTTTTGATGAAATCCAAGGGTATCTGATCCATTCATAGGCAGCAACGTCATTGCACCTTTCAGCGTTCAGAAAGGTAGTTAAAAACATGGTTAAAATAGTCATCGTGACTGCAGTGATTCAACCTTAATGTTATGAAGCAACGAGAATACTTTTGCACAAAAACAAAACAAAAATAATGACATTATTTAACAATTTGAACTGTTATCATACATAGTGAACTAAGTGCAGACTGACTTGTTTACATCCGAATGCCGGCTCATTATTGCCCGACTCCTGTGTTAACATCAAATGCATGCATCGTGCTGCTCACCTGTTCAGCTTCGGCCAATAGTTGGCGTTTGGACGTAAACAAGGAAGCCTGCACTAAATTCACTACATATGATGACGGTTCAAATTGTTGAATAAAGGTGTTATTTTTGTTTTGTTTTTGATCACAAAAAGTATTCTTATCACTTCTTAACATTAAGGTTGAACCACTGTAGTCACATGGGCTATTTTAACCATGTTTTTAACTACCTTTCTGGACGTCAAAAGGTGGATCAGATACCCTCGGATTTCATCAAAAATATCTTAATTTGTGTTCAGAAGATGAACAAAGGTCTTAAGGGGGTGGAACGACATGAGGGTGAGTAATTTATGACAGAAATTTCATTTTAGGGTGAACTAACCCTTTAAAACAATATTCTCTCACTGGGGTTATGGCCAAAGGCTATATTTGGTTAATGTTGTTATTTGCATCTTTAGACTGTTGACATTGAAGTGAAGAGAGAGTGCATAATCAAATTTCTCTGTGTCTACATGAATGAAGGCCCTAGCAGTCTGATTTGGGAGTATATGGTGAGTATATGTGCTTTTTAAAATGTTGTTGTTTCAAGGATGCTAAATGTTTTTGTTAAAGTTAATACACAGGAATTTTTTTTTTTGTTGTTGTTGTTGTTTTGTTTTTTAAATATCCATACAGACGTTGTCAACACACAGGAGGCGATTCAGAAGACTGTGATGGGAATTTATGTCATAAGAGGTATACTTTCGAAGCACTGCAAAAGTTGATGGCAACAAGTTATCCAGTAAAGTGCACTGAAGAGCACACTACCATCTGGACATTTTGGTTGCATATAGAATTTTTTTTTTTTTTTTTTTGTAAATTTGTTTAAAAAAAAAAAAATGAATTGTATTTATCTTTTACCAGGTTTTATAGAGTTTTAATTTTCACTTTCTGAGTTTGCAGAAGTCTTTTGACTCTAACATTATCTAAAATTACTTTTACATCAGACTGTTAAAAGCATTTGCACAAGTTGAAAGACTCTTGAATGTACTGACTGAGCAGGCTGTTTAAAACACTGTTTATTGCAACTGTTTGACAAATACAGTGTAATAACTTGTTACATATCTTGTCTTTTTTTGCCTTTACAAGGCAATCACACACAAATAAATGCTGCTTTGAAGGGAGTTACTTTAAATAGAAATCACTGAGTTAAAGTAACACAAACTAATTGGATGGAACCACTGTCCATAATTTAATTGAGTTGTTTGAAACAAATCTCCTTGTGTTGGTTGAGTGAAACATATTTGGCCAGTCTTAAATAAACTAAAGCATGTCCACTAAACTTAACCAGTTTAAGTTACAGGGAAGCAATTACATTGATTTGGTTGGATATTAATATTTTAAATAGATCCGTCCTCATTCAGTTGTTTTGTCACAATACAAGGAGTTTACATAGATTTTAAAAATTCCATTATTGTTAATGAAAAACAATTTTCTTGCGTGGAACCACTGTCCATAATTGAATTAAGTAAGTTTAAAGAATCATTTTTTTGAGTGTACAGTGATTCATGTCTAGTTGTTTAGAAAAGTTCTTTGGCATAGGCCCCGTCCTTAGTCCAAATCCTGGGGGATGCAGATTTACCTGATTCTGCCTGAAGATGAAGACAGAGGCGGAACCGATCCCTGTGGATGGACAGAGACCAACCTGGCGGTGGTGAGAAGGATGGAGGATATAATTTCTTTTTAAGAATTGTCCACTGAAAGATTCATTGGGGAACCCAAATTTGTTCTTCTGTGGCAGTGCTGCAAAAACTCCCTTTTGGAAACTTTGGTGTGTGTGTGTGTGGATTATACAAAGTTTATTGTAACAGCTGCATTTTTGCCTATTTCTCTATTTCTTAGAAGTGTTTTAGTATCTACTGCCTTTGAGATTGGCCTTTTCCACCCTCCCACTCCAGGTGCTGATTTCCCGCTATGGAAATGCTCATCACCAGCTGTGCCATATTATGGCACATTAAAACATCCGTTTGCTGCTCATTTCAATAAGAGTGGTTTTAATGAGGAAACATTGATTCTCTCTGGTCTGAGCGAGGCCATAATGAAATAAGAGAGAGAGAGATGGAGAAGAGCGGTAATCGCTGATGAATGTGCTGTCTCATTGAAGTCGACGTGGTGAAAAGGCACAAGCCCCCCTCACCAATCAGGCCTCATTAGTGGTGAGACAAACAACTTCATGCTGTTTTCCTACAGGTCATCCGGAAATTAATGATGAGACAGACCTGTGCGCACTCGCTCATATGGGTCACCGGTGATTTTAACAACAGCAATCAGCTTCTAGACTGGCTCATCAGAGAATCTGTGCAGAGTTCAACCGCAGGACTTTGATATGCTGCAGGTGAACGGGAGGTCAGCGGTCAGTTTAGGCAGCTTCCCCTGCAGGAGGCCATTGAGGTCCATGGTTACATGATGGCTGTGTTTAGAATGGAGTATACTAGCATACTACTCTTACTATTGTTACAGTATATATTGTCTATTTATAAAACAATTAGTTCCTGTCCTTGATTCTGATTGGTCAATAGCTGTGTTTTATTCACGATAAAACGTGGCTATGACCGCTTCACCCAACGGTTCTGTGTAACACTACACAACACCCTTAGCAACCATTCTAAGCAACGTAAACTGTTTTTTCTCAATTGATATTGTTCTTTGAAGCTTACTGTATTATGTAGAAGAGTATTGTGGGAAAAAGATCGAGTGAGCGAGTTTATTCCCTGCATTCAGATTTAGCATTTTCCTTCAGGTCAGTCCTATGTTCATAATAAAAAATCTGTTTAAATGTCCGATGCATTATTTTGTCCTTTTAACAGTTAAGGGGTTTTCCCGTGACTGACAGCGATAGTCAAAGCATTTGTCAGTTGCGTCTTGTTCCGTGTTCAAAACAATTCAGTCTTTTCAATGTCTTCGCTACTGACTGACACACTCATAAAGACAGTCTTTGCCACCATCCAATGGTGTAATAATGTAACTTCTGTTGCTGTTCATGGTCAGGGACTATTTTTTTCTGGCAGAAGTAAGGCTTTTAGTGAAAGTTTACTTCATGAAAGTTGCATTGATACATATTTTTGCCTTTAATATTTGTATTGTGTGGTAACCGTTTTATAAAAGCAATAAGGTACTCGAGGCTAGTGCTGTATTGTGAATAACAGCGCCCTTCAGCCGTGACTTATTCACGATACAGCATAGCCTCTCGTCCCTTATTGCTCACATACAGTGCACAATGTGCACATTTTCAGTCTGGAATACTACTGTACTGCCTGGGTCAATCTGACAAAACCTGTCATGAACATGCCAGAGTCATATTATAATCCATGTGAATATTATTGGTCAGTCAGAGATCAGCAACAATACAACCAACTGAAACCTCTCCTGTCAGCCACCAAAAGATCAGCGACGAATTTAACGAAAGGTCAGTGCTTTACTGCAAGTCAGATGAGGGCCGTGGAGGACTTTAAACTACAGCTTGTTGCTGTAAACAACACAGGAAGCAATACAAATCAAGGCAAAAACAAGATAAACAGCATAAGATCTAGTAGTGTCCCCAGGCCACACACACATACAAAGTTTTCGAGGTAAATCAGGTCTGTTTTATGGCCATGTGTCTTTCTGGGAAAGAGAGTGGTATATTTAATTTATCTCCGAGATTTATACCTCTATTTGAGCTGTGCACATGAGAAAGAGTAAGAGAGATAGTGCTCACATTGACATACAGGATCAATTCAGCATGGGTGTCTGGTTGTGATAGAAAGTCAGTGACTGTGTGTGTGTGCGCGCGTTTTTGTGATTTATGAGGACCCAAATTTGTGTAATGACATGGGAATTACACTGGTATTACGATATAAACATGTTTTATGAGAACATTTCACGAGTCCTCGTGTTTAAAATAGCTTTAAAAACATACTAAACAACATTAAAAATGCAGAATGTTTCTGATGGGTAGGTTTAGGTGTAGGGGTAGTGTAGGAGGATAGAATGTACAGTTTGTACAGTATAAAAACCATTATGCCTATGGAATGTCCTCACTTTGATAGCAAAACAAACCTGTGTGTGTGTGTGTGTGTGCGTGCGCACGCGTTTTTGTGACATATCAGGACACAAATTTGTATAATGACATGGGTATGACATAGGTGTTACAAGGAGAGGGTGACTTATGAGGACATTACCCCATGTCCCCATTTTTCAAAAGGCTTATAAATCATACAGAATGAGTTTTTTTTTTTTTTAAGAAAGTAAAAATGTGCACAGTTTTCTGTGATGGGTAGGTTTAGGGGTAGGGGTAGTGTAGGGTGATAGAAAATATGGTTTGTACAGTATAAAAACCATTACGCCTATGGAATGTTCCCACAATTCACAAAAACAAATGTGTGTGTGTGTGTGTGTGACAGAGAGAAAGAAAGAAGCCAAACTAAAAAGAACAATCAAATGAGATCTTATGATGTTTTTGCTTAGTCACAATGAATTCAAAATTGACAATTCTTATTCTTTTTTTTTCTTTTTTTTTTGGAATACTGCAGTATTTATTATAAATGATTTATCTGTGCACATCATTATTTTTTTTAATTCATGTGCCCTCGTAATCTTGAAAATAACTCCCCCCCCCCCCCCCCCCCCCCCTCTTGCAGCTCATCTCTTCTCTTCTCCAAACAAACTACAACCATCCAATCAATTCCCAACAGACAAAATTAAGTCCCGCCCTGCATTTTTTTCTTGTCCGAGAAGCCGTTTCACTTGGATATACGTCACAACAGGGAAGAAATTACTATCGCAACTTCTGTTTTATGCCGACTTTAAAGGTGCACACACATTTCTAAACAAGAAATTAATAGTGCTGTTCATTCATTTTTGCCAAGTCTATAATCAAAAGTAAGAGATTTTGATATCAACTCAAACATTTCATCATCAAATTATTTAAAGACCAAACAATCAGAGCTATAATAATATTCCCATTAATTTATTGTCTAAAGATAAAATAATATACAGAGGGTGTAGTAAATTCTGGTTACCATACTTACCCATTCATTTCTAACAGAAAGATATACAGTAGATCTGTTTTGATTCCTGTTTGGATTATTGTATTAAAGTGTGTTTGAACTTCATTCGTCTTTGTCTTCATCCTCCTGAGCATGTATGTTACAGAAGACCAGACCAAGAAATGGATTTTGCAGCGAAGATCGCTGCATTGGTCATTAGCAGTGAGAACATATTGGACTTCACCATGGACTTCTGCCGTCTCGCCGATCGTTCTCACTACGACGACGAGACGCTGAAATCACTGTATTGAATCGGGGTAAACTTCCACCATCCTGTAGACCACACAGACACCCAAGGACTTTGCTGGAGGGAGGCCATCATCAGGTGTCTGGAGAGTGTCTACCCCCGATCCATACAGCCACCACAGCCCGACCCAGAGCCTAGCCCATCGCCACCACCCCGATCGACGGATCTCACACCTGAGCCCCCCGCAGACTGGAAGCTTCTGCCTGTCGCGACATATGAGCCAGAGCCAGAAGAAGTAGGGACAGCGCCCGCTATCGCCTCGGAGCCAAAGCATCCCGGAGAGTCTGACCTAGGGTGTGAGCTGGCAACACTGTCCATCTCCATGGGAGTCCTCGTGGAGTTTGAGGTAATGGAAGCGAGCCACGGCCACTCTCCCGCCACTGAGAGTGAGTACCAGCTAGACTTAATGGACTTTTTTCAAGAACCTGGAGAGTTGGATCCCTTTTACCCTATGAACTCACCTGTATGTCAATCATCATCATCAGTCATGTTAACCCCACCCAGCCTCCCTCTCCCACCATCTCTCCTGACTGCTGTTGGTAGCACTTTGTTTATTATTGGATTCTGCTCATCTTTCTATGCCCGTTCTTAGTCCTCAGCCACTGATACCACCCAGTCGTCATCGTCTCCCACTGGTCCCTCTGTGTCACCTCCTCTCAGTGGCGTGGTTCCACCTTGGACCTGCAAGGAGCCAATCCTTCCTGGGCGGTCTGAGCCCGTGGCTCCGCCTCCAGCCTTGGAGTGCTCAGACTCACCTTGACCCGTCACCCTGACTCCTGTGCCTGCACTCCTTCCTCCCTCGACTCCAGCGTTGACCTTCGGCCATTCGACCTCGCCGGGCTTCCTCGGACCGTCGGCTCAGCCTGGGTCAGACCTCACCACGCCTCCGCTGCGGACTTGCTGCCGCTGGCCTCCAGCCCTCCACCCCTTCGGCTCCAACTAGCTCCACCTTCCCTCAGTCTTCACCTACACCCTCAGTCACACCGGCTCGACCTCAGCCCTCAGGATCCCTGCTTCCTTCTTGGGGGGTCATCGTTGCGGCCCAGTCGCGGTCACCAGCGGTCTCCATGGTCCCATCTTCCTGCCTCTGCCATCCAGTCACCTCCACTTCTTTCCAGCCCTTCGCCACATCCTCCTCCTAAACCTCCACCATCTCTCCATCCATCTTCTCCATCATCCTAATGAGGACGCGCCTTGCCGGACAGGGCGTATTGTCACGTTAGTTTCAGTTTTCATGGACTTTCAGTTAGGTTTTCATCTGTCACATGTTCCTTTGTTTGTGTTCCCACCTGTCTTCCGCCTCAATGGTCACCGTCATTATGATTTTCACGTGTGTCAGCTGTGCATCATTAAGGACCTCATCATCTGCACTACATGAACTAACATGAACAAACAATGAAGAGCTGGATTTTTATTAAGTAACATTAACAAGGATTAATAAATACTGTAACAAATGTATTGCTCATTGTCAGTTCATGTTAGTATACAATATACATTAACTGATGTTAACAAATGAGACCTTATTGTAAAGTGTTACCACCAGGATTTGTTTTCTCCCTCCTTCACTACATTTCAACAACTTTCTCAGTTGTTTTTACTGTTTGTTTTTTATTCTCCTAAGGGATTTTAGGAGAAAAATATGAGACGAGGTAGATACATGAAACAAAGTGGTAACACTACAATAATGTTTTATTTAATTATTAATATTAGTTAATGTTAATCTCAGAATTTAGTAATACATTTTTGAGATCAAAAGTAATGCACTGTGAACTGGCATGAACATTTCTATTAAATAACATTAGCAAAGCTTAATAAATGCTGAAAAAAAAAATGTACGTTGTTAGTTCATGTTTGTTAATGCATTAAATAATGACTTATTGTAAAGTTTTACAAAAAAAAAAAAAAAAAATACCTTACCTCAGGAGTAAGTTAAAATACTAAACTCTACACTACACAATAAGTTTAGTGTGTGTTTTTAAGTGTACTAGATATAAGCAACAATTCAGTGACTGTAACACAACATACCACTATTGGGCACCTTGAAGCCTAATGCAGGCCTGCATGTGTGTATGTGTGTCCATTTGTATATATAACCATACGATGAGTAGTCTGACCAAATTTAGACATGTCTTTAGACATGTCCTTTTTTAATGCCCATAAATCTTCTAAAAACATATTTAAAACAGTTCATGTAACTACAATGGTTCAACCTTAATATTATAAAGTGACTAGAATACTTTTTGTGCGACTTTATTCAACAATATCTAGTGATGGGCGATTTCAAAACATTGCTTCATGAAGCTTCGAAGCTTTACGATTACGTTTTGTTTCGAATCAGTAGTTTGGAGCATGTATCAAACTGCCAGAGTCATGTGACCTATTGAAGTTTCAAAACACTTATGACGTAACGAAACCTCGTTTACTGAAATTATGTGATTTTGGTGCTCTGAACCACTGATGCGAAACAAATGATTCACGAGCTCTTTACAGTCAGGTGAATTCTGATTGGTTCTCAACGTCTCAGCTAGTGTATTCTGTGTATGAGAGCAGAAAGATAGCCAAGAAGTTTACATAAATCCCAGAGAAAATGTATGCAGTGTGTTTTATAAAGACTAACATTAATATATTACCTGATTAAACAAAATAGCATGATTCCTGATATACTGCAAAAAAAAAAAAAAAATAAATAAATATATATATATATATATATATATATATATATATATATATATTGTGTTGCAATAAAAGAAAGCACAAAGGATTCTTCCAGAAAGAGCAGATAAAGATATTTGTTCTGTTCTTCATTTCATATCCATCAGGGTGTTAATAAATAAACAAGTGTCATCTGTGGCATCAAACTGTGGTTTTAAATGGATAAAATGGATCAGACCTCATCCTCTATTAACACAGTAAAAGTGTTTTATTGGGAATCATTTGCTAGTATTACTGAGCAACACCCAACTGTTTCAGATGCAGGGATCTTCATTTCACGCGACGTGTTTACAGGTCAGTCCTATTTATCAAAGAAGGGCTTGATCCAGTAGTACAAGCAGTATGAACAAGACCCAGATGAATGAAGGTATGATTGTGTTTCTGTACATCTGCATGAGCCTTTGCATGACTAGTGTAATTGCTATACAGCCTTCCAGTACTAGTAACTTTAGTTTAGTTAGTTCCAGAGTCTCCTCTTAAATGTTATGATTTATGCACCTACTGAAAAAAATTCTGAAAATGTATTTCATAATTCATAGAAACAAATATGAAATATTGTATTTATGAAGCACCTTCATAATGATCGCAACAGAGTGGACTTGTGCCACAGGTTCTTATTTCATGACATGCATAGCTGTAGTTATGATTGCTCATCCCGTTTGGCACAGGTCTCATTGCTCAGTCAAATGTCTTGTTTATACTTCACTGACTAGTTGGATCGTATATTTTATTGTTTTTCCAATGATCTATATAGAAACACACCTATTTTTTTGTAGGTATGTGCAGGTCCCTCTCTCGCTCGAAATCTCTCACTCCTCTAAAGAAGCAGTTAGTTCTGGCTCCTCTGTTCTTTGTGGTAATAAGTTACACCTTTCTAATCCTCCCAGGTAATATCTTATTTACTGTCTATATTAAATTTGATAAGTCCCTAGGTAGTCTGGTGGATTTTACTGTTGTTCTTTATCTGTTAAACCCGCTTGTGGACTGTTTGCTGTATGTGTTCATGAGGAGTGACGCTGAACATCATCAGGACGCATCACTGCTGCATCAGACTGAAGAGAGTTCAGAGTGAAACGAGACACACAACATCTATTGATATTGATATTGATTGATATTGATCATGTGTGAGAGATTCACACCAGACCACTGGTGTCAGCAATTAATTTATGAATGTACAGTAATAGCTCACAAATAACACATTACAGCATGTTTAACTGGATGAAATGTCACATATATTTGTATACATCTTGTAGTGCATTTCATGAATAAAATGGTGTCCTGTAATTGTGTTTGTGTTATTGTGCTTTATGTCTGTATATCACTGATAATGCTATTACAAAATGTAGCTTCAGTATGGTTATGATACTTGTACTTGAAAATGATCTAGTCATATCGATCTTAAAGTTGTCAAAAACTCAATGTGAATTGCTAATACCTAATTTTACTAACAGAGAAATGAAAAACAACGAATCAATTTCTTTTCCCAGACTCCTTCAGTAACAGTAAAAAAAAAAAAAAATGTTGTGATGCCTGATTTATCAGGACCATATCAGTTATTGACAGATACACTCAAAACATCATTCTTTGGCTAAACTTGTTTGAACCATGAACAGTGGTTCCACACACTGGAAATAAGCTTGTAAACGCAAAACACTATGTGTAGCAATGTTACGTATAGCACAGGAACATGAAGGGACAAGCAGAAACCTGACGAAACTAAGACCTATTCAAATGAAACATTCCAAAACAACTCTGATAAAACTGATATCTTTCAAGTTAATTACAAGCTAGAAGTAGCGCACATTAACATGCAAAATGTAACTTTCTTTTTACTATATGAAAAGATCGCTCATAAAAAGAACAGTTCATAGAGTAAACAGTTTTGACTTCATGCTGACTTGGTCTACAAAAAAAAAAAAAAGCACAAAACACACCATTTGGAAAACAAAGTTCATAACCAACAAATAACTGGAAGGTTGGGGTTTGGTTTAGGGTTAGTTGTGTGTAATTATGCATAATTTACTGTTATTACTATAGTATTATTATATATTACAAGTCAAGTCACCATTATTTATATAGCGCTTTTTACAATGTAGATTGTGTCAAAGCAGCTTTACAGTGATAACTGGTACATTATTTTGGCTGCACAGCAGCTCTTAAGGAATAGTGTCAATGCAGGTAGATCAAAGCACTGTTGAATATCAAATGTCAATTGTCAAGTGTCCCCAACTAAGCAAGCCAAAGGCGACAGCGGCAAGGAACCCAAACTCCAACAGGTGACATCAGGTGGCAAACAGGTGTTAAAATGGAGAAAAAACCTTGGGAGAAACCAGGCTTAGTCGGGGGGCCAGTTCTCCTCTGGCGAACAGTGCTTTGTTACGACTCAGGTTGCTATTATATCATCAGATACGATCGCAACATTCAAAGTATTTAATTCAGTTCCATCCAGTTGAGGATCGTATTCATCACACCGGTATGGACGGTTGTTGAGGAGATGTGCTATAATATGTAACGTGTAGCAAGGACACTGTAAAATAGTGTTACCAATAATTTGCCTCACAGAGAAATCAACCTTTTAATAACTCTTTAGTTTAAATAATTATTCAAATAAAATAAAATAAAAAAAATCAAAGTTAATTTGATTTTTGATTTTTATCAAATTCCATTAAAATCCTCTCAAAAAGCAATTAGTTCTGGCTCCTCTGTTCTTTGTGGTGATCAGTTATACGTTTTTAATCCTGCCCTGTGTAATTCTAATTGTAGTGTATGTATAACTATGGAATTCCCCTGTTAATTATATTTCAATACTTTATCTGTTAAAACTACTTGTAGACTGTTTGCTGTCAATACCTCCACATCTAATCCCTGGATGTTGATGAGGAGGAATTCAGAGGCGTATCTCCAGAGGTGATAGACACAATCACTCAGGCAAGAGTCACCTCTACTAGGTGGCTGTATGCCCTGAAGTGGCGCCTCTTCACTACATGGTATTCTTGAAGACCCACGGAGATGTGATGTCGGGTCCATGCTTTCCTTTCGCCACCTGTCCTTCTACACTCTAAAAGTGTACGTAGGTGCGACATCAGCAAACCATGACACTGTGTGGCAGGTCTTTGGGGAAGCACAACCTAATCATTAGGTTTCTGAGAGGTGCGCAAAGGTTGAATACTTCAAGACCTCACCTCATACCCTCTTGGGATCTTTCTTTGGTCTTACAGGCCATATAGAAAGATCCATTTAAGCCCTTACAATAAGTCAAGCTTAGTGCCCTCTCTATGAAGACGGCCCTTCTGATTGTGCTCATCTCTGGTGGGGGACCTATAAGCCTTCTCTTTTAGTGAATTGTGCCTGGAATTCTGGCCAACAGTCTTTCATGTGGTCCTGAAACCCAGGCCTGGATACATATGTGCCCACTACTGCCTTCAGAGACCAAGTGGTGAACTTGCAAGCGATCAATCCTGACAAAAGAGACGTAGCCCTGTCCGGTGTGCTCTTTGTGCATTTATACCTGTATTGCACACAGAGCTTCAGACAATCTGAGGAGCTCTTTGTCTGCTTTGGAGGTCAGCAGAAGGTGAAAGCTGTCTCTAAACGAAAATTGGCCTACTGGATTGTAGATGCCATTCTCCTAGCTTATCAAGCTCAAGGCTCAAGGCATACCGTGCCCATTGGAAGTGAGAGCTCACACCACCAGGCGTATTGCAGGCACGTCGGCTTTGGTGAACAGTGCTTCATTAGTAGACATCTGTACCTACCTCCTAGTATTCATCGTTAGTGAGTTTGGAGGAAGAAATTCACTACATTACTCATGGTATGCCCCTTTCAGGTGAACCCTTGTAAAGTGATCCCTAATGGTGATCCCATATTAAGTATTCTTCAACTGTTCGGTATCCCTGTCAGTGAACCTTGTGTCTTTTGTGAACTTTGTGTCTCTTGTGTCACCAGTTGCTGTGGCCGTTAGCCTCTCCCTTATAAGGTGGGGCCCACCACAGGAAGTCTTCCCTATTTAGTACTTCCCATTATGTTTAGTTTCATTTCGTTTATTTTATTTGTTAAGCACTTTTACACAACTGACCACTGACCAAAGTGTTGTACAAATATGTAAATACAAAGACAATCACAATCATAAAACAACACTAAAAACACAAATAAAATAACAGCGAAATAAACCTCTCAATTTTAAAACAATTTCTATACTCCATTAAATGCTAATGCGAGGAGGAATTCCTTAAATTTGTGTTTAAAAACACTTAGTGTGGGTGCCGATCTGAAAGAAAAGGGTAAACCATTCCAAAGTTTTGGAACTATCACTAAAGCTATACAAAAGCTCGATCTCCACTTCTCCTTTTCGTTTGCGGAATCGTCAAAGCCAGCTGATCAGCTGACCTTAAAGACTGTTTTGGCTCGTATTTCTCAATCAGATCCACCAAGTACAATGGAGCCATACTATGCAATGATTTGTAAACAAAAACCAAAATTTTAAAATTTATTCTGTATTCAATCGGTAACCATTTTAAAAAAAGTCAAAACTGGAGTAATATGGTGTCTCTTACGAGTACCTGTTAAAAGCCTTGCAGCAGCGTTTTGGACTAATTGTAAGTGGTTAAGCAAATATTTATTCATGCCGACATATAATGAGTTGCAGTAATTGAACCTTGTAAATATGAACACATGAATGACTTTTCACTGGACAAAAATGGTTTTACTTTCGCTATTAATCTCAAGTGATAAAAACAAGACTTAACCATGGAATAAATCTGTTTCTCAAACTTGAGATCACTGTTAAATGATAACTCCTAGATTACGCACTGATGGCTTACAAAAAGGGGCTAAACTCCCTAGATCAGCAAAATTGTTTGGGACTCCAAACCACACAACTTCAGTTTTATCCTCATTGTTTTAAAAAATTTAAAGATAGCCATGATTTGATTTCATGTATGCAGTCCCACAACGACTCTATTTGCTTCTTACTGTTCTTTTTCAAAGGAAGATAGACTTGCATGTCATCCGCATACAAGTGGAAAGAAATTCTGTGCTTACTAAGAATGGACCCAAAGGGTAACATATACAAAGAAAACAAAATCGGACTGAGAATGCACCCCTGTGGAACCCCACTAAGCAAAGAGAGAGGTTGTGAATGATCTTGACCAATATTTACAGAAAATGCCACAAGAGTAAAATCTCATGGTCAATGATGTCAAATGCAGCGCTAAGGTCCAATAAAACAAGAACTGCTGAAGACCCAGAGTCAACTGCCATCAATATATCATTTAAAACCCTGATCAAAGCTGATTCAGTGCTGTGAAGTGCTATTATTTATAATAGATCGGATACTAGGGCCAAGAACATCAAATGCTTCCTTTACTAATCTCACTTGAATAATATCCAGTAAACAGTCAGTTGGTTTTGACTGTGTTTAAATCTAAACTAAAAACACGTCTCTTTAACCTGGCATACACATAACACAATATCAATTTATTTTTTCAAATCCGTTAAAGGATTATTAGGCTGCATAAATTAGGTCAGCCGGAACCGGAAACACTTCCAATAACACCAGATGTACTCGTTACATAAGAAGAAGAATGGCATCTACGCTAATATTAGTCTTTCTGTTTATCCCGAGGTTTACCGTAGTCAGCCGGATCCGGGCCGTATCCAGGTGAGATCGAGGACCTGCGCCTTGACACGACCACAACGCAGCCCTGAAGTATCAGCAGAGATTGAGTCAACTAGATCATCCACTATGAAGGCCTCATCAACATGACAACCAGTGGCGCATCTCCTCAACAACCGTCCATACCGGTGTGATGAATACGATCCTCAACTGGATGGAACTGAATTAAATACTTTGAATGTTGCGATCCTATCTGACTTATGATAGCAACCTGAGTCGTAACAAAGCACTGTTCGCCAGAGGAGAACTGGCCCCCCGACTAAGCCTGGTTTCTCCCAAGGTTTTTTCTCCATTTTAACACCTGTTTGCCACCTGATGTCACCTGTTGGAGTTTGGGTTCCTTGCCGCTGTCGCCTTTGGCTTGCTTAGTTGGGGACACTTGACAATTGATATTTGATATTCAACAGTGCTTTGATCTACCTGCATTGACACTATTCCTTAAGAGCTGCTGTGCAGCCAAAATAATGTACCAGTTATCACTGTAAAGCTGCTTTGACACAATCTACATTGTAAAAAGCGCTATATAAATAATGGTGACTGCTTGATTACATCGGCTAGTGACTGCAAGGAGATCAGCTCAAAATGGTCAAAACTAACAGATGATTTTTACGGAGAGAAGGGCAGGAGAAACAGATATGGAAGCAGATGGTAGTTTGTTGATGAACAAGATGGTAAACACAGCAATGCAGGTAAGTGGGTAGAAGATGGAGTCTTAGTGAAGTGATAACTGAACACTGATACAGTCCTTTGTCTTAAAGGTTTGCAGATCGCGGATGGATGAATGTCCGTTGACAGGATGAACACACGATGAAGGTGGGTAAACTCACACACAGACGACAAAGCACAGAGACTGGGAAATAACGCTGGAGTAGAACAGGTAAGTATCTTAGAAGTCTTGGAGATCAACATGAAGAGTCATTCGTATGAACAAGACCGGACAACTGACTGAGGTGAGTGGTGTGCTTTTGTATCTGGTGTGATGAGGTGCTGATAAGGAACAGGTGTGTGTGATTAGTACTCTGGTGAAGGAGTGCGCTGTGATTGGTTGTCGGTGGAGCCTGGCGGGTCTGTGACAATGATGGCCGGACAACTGAAGGATCAAACAAGCTAGGTTCGATCATAGATCTAATTTCAGAGATCTTTTGAACAAAATAATCCAAAAAAGTCTCACAAGTGATAATGGGAGGGTCAGAGAACACATTAGTTGTTGGACTTTTAGCAGAATTTACTATATTAAATAAAACTTGTGGCTTACTGCTATTTTTTGTAATTACTTCTGCAAAATAATTTCTCTTAGCCATCTTTACAGCATTCTGATAATTGACTTGTGACTCTCATAACATTTCAAAAGATACCTGTAACTTGTCTTTTTTCCATTTTCTTTCAAATTTTCTACAGGTTTTCTTTAACCCACGAGTCACATCATTCAATTTCATAAAATAGGCTTTTGAACTGCTCTATAGCTCCAGCATTTTAAACCTGTCTTAGTTGACTTTGATCTCTAGGTTTTTTAATTTTATGTGGTTCCAACACCTTAAAAATAATTGACTTATGGTCAGAAAAAACTTGATCTGATATTTCAACATCAGCAATAGATAAACCAAAGGTCAGGACCAAGTCTAAAATATGACCATGAGCATGAGTGAGTTTATGCACATGCTGTATAAAATTAAAAGAATCAATTACATTCAAAAAATCTCCTACCAGTGGGTTGTAGGGCAGCACACATATATGTTAAAATCACCCAATAATAACAATTTATCATATTTCAATACAATTTTACTTAAAAAATCAGAAAACTCCCCAATAAAATTCTTATTATATCTAAGCGGTCAATAGATTACGGCACATGCAATTGGATTAGTCACATTTAATAAAAACAACTGCAATGCAAAAGTTAAAAAAGTGCCAACAGATAATGATTCACACGTAAAACTGTTCTTGAAAATAGATGCCAGGCCTCCACCACGGCTTGTGGTGCGTGGAGTATTCAAGTAACCACAATCCAGAGGTAACAAATCTGTGAAAGGGCTTAAATCATCTGGGATTAGCCACGTTTCAGTCAAAAACAAGATGTCTAAGTTACGTTCAGTAAAAAAGTTGTTTAAAATAAATGTTTTATTTGACAATGAATGCACATTCATCACCACCAGTGTTAATTCAGCAGATACCTCCTCTGAGTTTGGTTCTCTGTGAACTTGTTGGAGATTCTGCAGATTCACCCTCCGTTTGCAAAGCCGAGGGGTCCGATGGCATGATGATATGGCTCCGTCGCTTGGACTTGCCAGTAAGATCCACTTATAAGAAAATTCAAAAGGGCGCCCGGTGAAAGACCACTTTTCTTCCCGCTTGAGTGACGGGTTAAGGAAATGAGAGTAGATAACCTTGGAAGAGGTGAAACTCACCTTCACTTTTACCGCAATGCCACCTCGCGGTCGGCATAGGTGGAACGGGAGCAAGCATCCAGGTGGAAGGTAATTGGTGCCATATCCTTTCTGCGTGCAAAAGCATGCATCAAAACCATTGATGATTTAATATCCAAAAGCGTTTGTCGGTCATAAGTTAACAAGGCAGAGGAGTTTATCACACAGACACGAACAAAACAAAGACTGACTCGAGAGACGGCATGCCACATATTACGTGCCATCTTGTTTGGCCATTCATATCCATCATTATGTGAGTCCATAGGATGTACTTCCACATACTAACCTCCACTTTGGGTAGGATGTGGTCTCTGTAGTGTTCTATTTTCACTGAGAAGAACAACTTCCCCAACTTAAACAAACAGGTGTCTTCAGCCGTGAAAAAAAAAACAAAAAAAAAAAAACTTTTGAATAGCAAAAGAGGCCCTACGATTGGAGGGACCTCTTCCAAGAGTTGAGGGAGTCCCCCTGATATATGGGAACCTGAGGTCATATACCCTGGGTATTGGAAGCTTGCAAGTTAACATAGCTGCACCTGCTTTGGCACACAAAGGCTTGCCTGCATCTGCACCACCAAGTCTTGTAACACAATTTGGTAGTTGTGGTGTTTAGTATAGGGACTCCTAGTGTCTAACTCATTCATGCATGAAGTGAGTGACAGAAAGGCAATGTCTTGGTTATTTACTGATGGAGGGAACGAGATGCATCCCTTCTGCTACAACTCTGAACCACCTGCTCGGTATTTGGCCCGAACCCAGAGTACTCCCCCATATTCTGGTTAAGGAAGATAATCAGGCGAGTGTGAGATTTGGTTAGGAAGATAACCAGGTGAGTGTGAGATTTGGTTAGGAAGATAACCGTGCAAGTGTGAGGAGACGGGGTGGTGGAGGGATGCTGAAAAACTGTAGAGGAACATGGGTGAGTCGACTGCATATTTATAGTGTTCTCCACTTATGCTGATTGGTAGACATGTTGATTACTGATTGCTGACAGCTGGTTGGAATGACGTGATGATTGAAAGGATCATTTGAAAGAGCTCCTCCCGAATTTTGTTAATAAAACATCATATTGTAGTTGTTGCTTCTTTTTTATAACTATAAGTAGCGCATATTAGCATGCATAATGTAACCTTCTTTTTACTCTATGAAACATAAATGCTCATTAAGGGAACATAATTCATAGATTAAACAGTCAATTTTGACTTCATGCTGACTTGGTAAACAACAAAAGCACAATGCATGACAGGTTTCGCAATTCACCATTTGGATGAAAAACAAAGTTCATAGCCAGTAAATGAACTGTATTAGACATCGACTTTAGTCAGAATTTTATAACAGCCATCTGCTCACATTAAAGGGGTCATAACATGGATTTTTTAAATGTTCTTTGAGGTTCACTTAAGATGCTAATGCATTTTTTTTTTTGCACCAAAAAATAAATAAATAAAAATTATATGTGGAAAAATAATTATTTTCAACTTTCATTCTGACCCACTGTCAGAAATTACCAATTTTTAAGGGGTTGGCTCCTTTAAGGCTTGTCAATAAACGGCCACTGTTATGATTGGCTAACATCATTGCATAGGAAACGGTATCAACGCCCACTGCACTATTGCACATAAGTGTTTTGAAAACATTATCCATATAAAATCATCATTTCCATTATAAAAACCATATTCATCAATGTCATATGCAAATATATTTGCCCGTGTGACGTCACAGGTCACCCAATATCAAAACGAGCTTAATTAAATAAATGGTTTGTTTATAATCACGAGGATGTTTTAAGCTGAAACTTGCAGGATGTTTTAATGGTACAAAGACCTGCTATATGTCAAAAGATAAGGCAAATTTGATTTGTCATGTCAAGATTTTTCAGTTCTTCATTTCATGTCCATCACCATCAGTGGGTAGAGTAGGTCACTTTTGGAGGGGCTAGCAATAGCAAGCTAGCTTTAAAAGCATAAGATCCCACCCTCCCTTCAAAGTGTCTCCAAAGCCACGCCTTCTTTAAAACACATGAACGCGCAAAGCAGGGAGCAAAAGCATCATGAGAGACAGCGTTAAACTACCTCATGTCTCAACGCACATAACAGTACAATAATAATGAACATAAGCAACTTAAAGAGCTCCGACCTGTACCACCTGACTGCTGAATATTCATTTTGGCATTGGTAGTTTTGCCATTGAAACGCATAAATTTGAGTCACGGACCGCTCCTAGTATAACGTCACAGGTTGCCATCTCTTAATTACGGTGGTGATGGCGTGAGCGCAGCATAAGCTCATTGGGTAGCACTTTATTTTACAGTCCTGTTCCCCATGTACTTACAATGTACTTATGATAGTAATTGTAATAACTGGGTAATAACTAGGGATTAACCCTGAACCTACCCCTAAACCTAATCTTAACCCATGTACTTACCTTATATTACTTACACTCTAAAAAATGCTGGGTTAAATATGGACAAACCCAGGGATTGGGTTGTTTTCACCCAGCTATTTTTTTTTTTCAACCAATTTTGGGTTTGTTTTAAGCCAGCCATATAGTAATATAGTAAACGGCATGTTTTTAATCACCCCCATATTTTTAGCTGACACTTCACAGACACTTGACCAGACCAGAGACTTATATTACATCTTGTGAAAGAGTGCATAATAGATGCCCTTTAACCCAACCTGCTGGGTTTGTCCATATTTAACCCAGCTTGGGTTGTTTTTAACCCAGCATTTTTTTTTTTTAGAGTGTATAGTACTTTCTTAGGTAAGTAAACTGTAAGTACATATAAGTGCACATACTGTAAAATAAAGTGCAACCGTTCATTGTTATGGCAACGCATGACGTCACCCATTCAAAGTAAATGAGAAGCGGACTCCCCGTGTGAATGCACCATAAAAGGTGTCTGCTGTTTTGGTTGCTGAGCTCGTGACCGACGTCTGTCTTACTTTACATAGCAAGGTCAGAAGCAGGTAAAGAAGCTGGTTTTGTGTTCAATTAAACTGTTTTAAGGTAAAGTATCTAGTAAAATATACTATCAGATATTATTCACTGATTGTCTTTATAGGACAGAAGATTAATGCAAATGGCAAGAACTTGTGAATTGACTTGCTAGCTAAAGCATGATGTGCACTGTCATGCACAGATCGCAGTTATATCCACAGGCGCTGCTATTTTTTTTTTTTTTTTGTATTTGTGCCCATCTCTGAGTGTGATAATAAATAAAGGTGTGTTAACTGTTGCATCAGATTAGCGGTTTTAAATGGATAAAATGGATCAGACCTCATCCTCTATTAACACAGTAAAAGCTGTTTTATCGGGAAGCATTTGCTAGTAATACTGAGCAACACCCAACTGTTTCAGATGCAGGAGTCCTTCCCTTATTTCACATAACGTGTTTACAGATCAGTTGTATTATAAAAGAAGGGCTTGATCCAGCAGTACAAGCAGTATGACCAAGATCCAGATGAATGAAGGTAGATGATTTTTTCTATACATTTGCGTGAGCCTTTGCATGACTAGTAACTTACTATCCAGCCTTCCGGTACCAGTAACTTTATTTCCCGGGTTCCTGACCGTTCTATACAACAATTTCCTCTTAAATATTATGATTTATGGACCTACTGGAAAAAAAAAAAAAAAAAAAAAAACATATTTCATAGAAACACTGAAATATTGTATTATTCCATTAGCAGATGCTTTTTCATGACCTGCATCTCAGTTCATGGTGAGTTAAATCTTTTTTTTTTTTTTTTTCCCAGATGAAGAGGAACATTAGAGAATAAGGACTTATTCAACTGCAATAAGATTCATTTTGAATAAAATAGGAGGAATGATTTTTTAATAACATCTGCAGATGTTGATTTTATAATAATGTGACTCAAGTGATGTGCCTTTTAGACCAAAAATCATGAATCCTCCATCTGGCATCTACAGTATTTTGTTGAAGACGAGACTGCAGTGTGAGGAGCAACACACGTTTTCCACTAGTTCTGCATTTCCAGGCTTGACTGGTGATGGAAACTTTCGAACCTCCATTCAGTACTGTATCTGACAGTGATCTTTACAACGGTACTGCAAATGCTTTCAATTCAAGCAAGAACAACACAGACGACACTGGATTCACTGTCTATATTTCAGTCATTGCTAGCATTGAAATACCCATGATCTGTCTGGCTATTTATGCTGTTTATTCTCTCATGAAATCTAAAAAAGATGTTTCAGTTTTTGTCATTAATCTGCTCATTTCAGATCTCATCCAGATTGTTTGCATATCACTCGAATACTTTTTCTTTGAGTACTTCTGGAGGACCATCTTATTCATCACAATAGAGTGGACTAGCATCATAGGTTTGTATTTCATGACATGCATAGCCGTAGAGAGATACGTTCTGATTGCTCATCCCGTTTGGCACAGGTCTCATCACTCAGTTAAGTTTCTTGTTTGTACTTCTCTGACTGGTTGGACTGTATCTTTGATCGTTATTCCAATTATCTATATAAAATTGGTCCTGATAAATTTCATTCCCTTCATCTTCTATCCAGTGATCACTTTGTGTTTTGTAGGAGCATACAGGTCCCTCTCTCACTCAGTATCTCTCACTCCACTAAAGAAGCAGTTAGTTCTGGCTCCTCTGTTCTTTGTGGTGGTCAGTTACACCTTTCTAATCCTACCACTTAATATTGTATGTATTGTGCTTAGGAAACTGGATAAAAATTTATCTAATTTCTTAGGTAGTCTGTTGGAATTTACATATTGCTTTTATCTGTTATACCCGCTTGTGGACTGTTTTCTGTATGTGTTCATGAGGAGTGACTCTGAGAACATCATCAGGATGCTTCACTGCTGCACCAGACTGAAGAGAGTTCAGAGTGAAACGAGACAAATGACATCTACTGATGTACAGCATGATCATGTGTGAGAGATTCATACCAGAACCATTTATGAATGTACAGTAACGTTCTCAGATATCTACAGCAAGTTCAACTGAGAAAATGTGCTTGACCTCAGTCACATATATTTGAGTACATCTTGTAGTAATTCAAAGAATGAAAGGATGCATGTCCTGTAATTGTGTTTCTGTTTCTGTCTGGCTCATCTTATGAACAGAGAAATAAAAACAAATTGAAGCAAAAATACATTCAGTAATACATTCTTTATTCAGTAACTGGCAAAAAAATAGGGATGCGTAATTTGTTAGGACCCGAATGGGTTATCAGCAAAGAAAATGATTTTGTTTCAATTTTCAACATAATTTGAGGATTTGAAATGTTATAAGCTTGAGAGTTTGTACATTTTAAAAAGAATAATTTAAGACAGATATTAGGACTGTAACTTGTAGCATAAATTTAAATGATTATTATTATAATTATCATTTTTTTCCCCTTTGCAGTATATATTAGTCTTCATAATATTAATAATACTAACATTAATAATAATAGCAATAATAATTATAATAATAATTCCATTTAAATAATTATATTGTTTTATATTATATTTTATAATTATATTTTAAAATAAAAATAAACACTTTTTAAGATTAATTAAAAAGATTTAATATATTATCTGTTTACTTGCATGTTTATTAACTGTCATCAGAAAACTGTAAATATGCAAAGGTGTCATAAAATTATGGAAATATTACCTTATACCTTAAAATCTCAGAGTGTACTTCAAGTAAACATTTTACATCTAAAGGGTTCTGCTTACAAAAAAAAAAAAAAAAAAAAAGTTTGGAAACTTATTAAAAATGTCTTATTTATATCTGGTGTCTATAATGTAATTTAATCACTGTATATTAGATCAATATATATATATATATATATATATATATATATATATATATACAGTGGGTTCTACTACTTCTACTAAATACTGAGCAAAGGGTCTGAATACTTAGGACCATGTGATATTTCGGTTTTTCTTTTTTAATAAATCTGCAAAAATGTCAACAATTCTGTGTTTTTCTGTCAATATGGGGTGCTGTGTGTACATTAATGAGGAAAAAAAATGAACTTAAATTATTTTAGCAAATGGCTGCAATATAACAAAGAGTGAAAAATTTAAGGGGGTCTGAATACTTTCTGTACCCACTGTATATATATATATATACATATATAATCTTAAATCTTATGTCTGGCAGCTATTGGTGGACAAACGTCTTGATTAAATCCACTAGTATCTAATTTCCAGGTTTCACTGGCAATAGAAACTCCCGGACCTCCATTAATGATGGCAGACAGCGATCTTTACAACAGAGTCCTCACCCGGCGGGTGACCTGCCAAATTTTATGTAACGGGTGTAATAATATTTATGTGTCGGGTGCGGGTCGGACGCATGGTTGGCACGGGTAGACTGTGGGTCTAATAGCCCAGACTATTCCAACTCAATTTGGTGCATTTGACAGCTGCTTTCAAATGTTCCCGTGCTTATTTGTGTTCACACTCTGTCTGAAGACTGTTAAAGACTTGTAATTACAGCAGAATTTTCAGCGCTGAGCATTGAGCGATGCAGTGTTTCTGTCGGATATCGGGGACGGGTGTGCTGTTAATAACTGCGGGTGCGGGTTTATCAAACAGGACCCATGCAGGTCTCTGCTTTACAATAGTGCTGGTCCAAAAATGAATGCTTCCAATCCAAGGAAGAACAACACTGATGACTTTTAACCGTTCCTAACTGAAGGAATCTCAATCATCTACATCTCAATCATCTCCAGCATTGATATTCCCATCATCTACATATTTGGCTTCATATTATATCTTATTCTACTGATCTATGTATTTCTACTGACGTACAACATGATCATGTGTGAGAGATTCACACCAGACCACTGATGTCAGCAAATCATTTATGAATGTACAGTAATAGTTCACAAATAACACATTACATCATGTTTAACTGGATGAAATGAAATTGTCTACATTTTGTAATTGTGTTTGTGCTATTGTGCTTTATGTATGTGCATTACTGGTAATGCTGTTACAAAATGTAGCTTCAGTATTGTAACGAATGGACGTGATCAAAATGCTTTAGGCATCATAAAATCCTTAATTTTCTCTCCTGTTGTTCAAACTAAGTCATCAGCTCCAATAAATCGCAAAACTAGTTCTCTTCAAACGTTTGTTATCACCTAGGCCCCAATGAACGACCTTAGTAGAGATGGTGTCTGGAGCTCTCTGCAAGCTTCAAAGACAGGAGGTGATCCCCTCTCTGCATCCCCCATCAACAGACAGTGCCAGCCATTTGGTCCACAGACTACAGACAAACTTCCAGTACACTTTGGAAGTTGGACGTTGACTCCATTTCTACCCACAATCAAACTGTCCTAATTGTATATATTATTTTCCCTGTGTTTCATGTATATCCTTATGTTATATTGACCTAATTATGATTCTTCAGTTATGTCAGGGTAACTTCAAATGCACAAATCCAGGTGTATGTATTGCTGCTTGAATGTCTTTGAATTCCCATATTTCTTGGTACCAAAAGAATCCGCTTTTCATTTCATAAGTAACGGTGTATAGTATGCTATGACAAAATGCATCAGAATATTTTTTTACTATGCTTTTGTGTAAAACTGCACAAATTCTCCAGACCAACATAAACATGCGAATAGGGCGACAAAATAGAACGAAGACTTTCTCTTGGTCAGTTTTGAATGGTCACCTCACTGAAATGGGTGTTAACTGATAGGGCCTTTAAGAGTCCTCAAATCAGGTACACCTTTGCTCAATCTCTTTTGAGTCCACAGTTTCCCGTCTACTTCCGGCAACTTTATCTTCAAGTTAACTTCGTTGGATTCAACGTGGACCACCCAGAAGAACCCAAGCGAACGCTTCAGCGCACTCCTGACAAAATCATCAAGAATCTACAGAATCTACCGCATCTGGACTTTCAGCAACCAAAGTCAATGCAAGTACCCATTTGCAGCCTTTAGATGCGTTTTCAAGTTATTGTGCCCCTTTCAAGGTGACCCTGATTCTTTGATGTTTCTCGCAGGTTGTGGTTAACTGTTGTAATCTTGCCATTCTCTTCTCTCTCTCTTTCTTTACTTTCCTTTTCTTTCTTTATTTTGTATATAATCTTTGCTTAGTTTAGTTGTGTGTGTAGCCTAACGTAGTTTCGTTTATTAAACTATTATATCCACGCTTATTGTCTCTGTGTTGATGCTCACAAATCAAAGTCTCTTAAACGTTTTGATCTAGCTACATGCTAATACCCTGCTAGTACTTTATATTGTTGGAAAAAGTTATTCTTTCTTGGCCAGGAAGATAATTTGTTTCCTAGAATTGATAACTGATTATGCTGTCTGTTCGCTTGGACGAGCTGATTAAATCATCGTAAAATTAATTCTGCTACAGTCTGAAACTGTGAATATTTATAATTAATTATAATTTGTTATAGTTAATTATTCATATTTCTTTTGAGCTAATTTGCTACAGTATGGTTATGATACTTGTACTTGGAAATTATCTAGTCATATTGATTTTAAAGTGGTTACAAACTTGAACACAATAAAGTTTGTGAATTGCTAACACCACATTTTAGAAATAATAAGAAAGCAACAAAATAATTTCTTCACCCAGACTGCTTCAGTAACTGTCAATATTAGGGATGCAAGATATTGTCATGCTGTAGTGTAGATTCAATTATTTTACAATTTGTTTAGACCTTTTCGTGGGATGCAAGCTCCAGGGATAGGTTCCTAAGACGGGTAGGTTTAGGAATAGATTCCTGTGATGGGTAGGTTTAGGGATAGTGTAGGGAAGGACCCCACAAAGTCAAAGTTTCCATATCTTTCGTACTTTGTGGGGTCTTCTGGACATACACACACACACATAGAAATTTGTATTAAAATGAATGAATACATATTCATCTGTTTAATTTGTTTTTATTCAACTGTTTTTTATTATGTCCACCTTACTAACTTGAATTATTGCAAAATCTGACGATTCAACATAAATACAAAACTTGCTCATAATACAAAAATGTTTAAAGTTAAAATTAAAAAATGCTCAAATAATAATAAAAAAAAGTAATGCCTGAATATATGCCTGAATGAATAAAAAGCAAATTGACTTAAAATTTGTGTTTTTTTTTTCAGTGTTCCAATTCATTTGCTCCATATAGAGCTTTAAGTCCATCTAGTGGACAAGAGGTCAGCAGAGAAACTCAATGCATGATCTATTGCATTTGTTCCTCTGAAACTTCGCGTCTGCTTACAAAATATTTGCAAGTGAATGCAAAAGTTTTGCGAGGGAACGCACAGGCATTGTCGAGTGAGTGCAAAGTTTATTGGGGGAATGCAAATCATTTGAGAGAGAATGCAAGTATTGACATATAATTGTTCATCCCGTCTCTTATTTTTTACATCACCATGTCCCTTAAGAGGCTCTGTAGTAATGTGATTAATTTACAATGTGATTTGTCCAAATATTGGGTTATTCTCAAATTGAAGGCTGTATCCTACTGAGGTATCCTTCCGTATCCTTCCTAGTCCAGTCCTTTGGAGGCTTGTAGTCTAGAGTCTTCCTCAGCATTTTATATAGCTTTCTATTAATGCAGTATAGTGAGTGACAATTATCTGAGGTCTCCCAGTGGCTTACATTATTGGCAGTTTAATGTTAATTAATTTACACTAAAACCTAAGATAACATGTGTACCTTAATCTCTGAAAACATTGTTTTTGTCTTCCATTTCATAATAAACTCAGACAAGCTCAGTGTCAACTCATTTTCCGTCAGTTCTTTTTCATGAATTGGAATGTGTGCAAAGGATTGTGAGTAACTGAAGGACGTGAAGGATACACTTGATGTATCTTTCAAAATGAGCTGAATGAAGGACACAAAACGAAGGCAGCTTGTGTTATCTCGCAAAGCTATTTGCGTTCTCTCAAACAACTGGTTGTGAGATCTGACACTTCCTGCTTAATTCCCCGCTTGCAGTCATTTAGACAGTTCACGTTGGAGCTCACAATGGAGCGGACTCAAATATAAATAAATGCTTTTTTAAATAGAGATCACTTTTCTTCCACAATTCTGAAAACAAAACATTAGACAACAAAACAAAATAACATGTCATTTGCTTGAGGTTCTGTCAAAATGTTCTATTTAATGTTATAAATTAGTCTTTTTATAAATATCTAAAACATTATAAATGAGTCTATATTTTAAAAAGAATATTCATTTAAATGAATTTGTTATGTTAAAGAAAGGAATTGTTGAAATGAATGAATCAAATATATCACAGTCTCTAATGCCCACCTACTGGTGTAATAATGAAATTGATACAATCTTTATTTGAAGCGTGCATTAGTTTCAAAGGTCATTTACTGATTTTGATCACATCGCAACATCAGTGGTTATATCCAAACTATAAACTTTTATCCCAATACTTGCGCTACTATTTGATTTTTGCAACACAGAAATAAAAATACTGTAAGGTTGAAAACACTGGGTTTGAAGCTGTCTCTGGATCAGAGGCAGCGCAAAAGTTTAAATACCCTGGTTTGTTCATAATTTTAGGTTAGACAAAGTGGTTTCACTGCAATTTAGGAATGAGATCGGGTATGAGTTTGAATTGAGATCATAATCTTGTAATGATTAACTGGGCATACATATGGGTCTATAGTCTATAATTTTTGTACTGTATGTCATATTTGTACCAGACCTCAAAAGTAACTCGATGAACCTGATGATATGCACAAGACGCAGTAATCGCTGTTTGAATTTCCAGTTCTGATTTGAGTTAGTTTACATTAGCTATATTTAATGGCACTCTCCTCTATAACAGTTAATATACAGTTATTTGTTCTTGATAGATTATTTATAGTATGTTCATAAATAAAAGAGTATCAACTGTGGCATCAGATTAATGGTTTCAAATGGACAAAATGGATTTCAGATCTCATCCACTATTAACACAGTAAAAGCTGTTTTCCGGGAATTGTTTGCTAGTATTACTGAACATTTCTAAATCACTTCAGATTTCACATTTCACATGATGTATTTAAATTAGCAGTACAAGCAGTATGGTAGGTCGAGTGAAAAGCATTTGCAAAAGCATTTGCATGACTACTAACTTGCTATCTAACAGTATAGTATACCCCAGGGTCCTGACTGTTCATGTTGATCTACATAATCCTTTCGAATGTGTTTTGATTCACACGCTTAAAGAAAAAAGAAAAATATATTCCATGATAATTCATAGAAACACACCTGTAATAATGTGTCGTGAAGTTTGCAGATGCTTTTTCAAACCCACTATGACCCGCATCACAGTAAGTTCAATTTAAATTGGTATACACATTTTTTATCACATAAAGAGGAACATTATTGAATGATCTTAATCAACTGTAAGATACAAACATGGCACATTTTTAATAAAATATGAGGAATTATTTTAGAATAACATCTGCTTTGATCATAATGTGACTTAACTGATGTGCGTTTTAGATCAAAAATTGTCCATATGTCCATCTGTTTTGTTGAAGACAAGACTGCAAGAGTGAGGAGCAACACACGTCTCCATCAGTTCATCTATTAGTTCTAAATTCCCAAGTGACAGTGGTGATGAAAACTCCCAGACCTCCATTAATGTCATCTAACAGCAATCTTTACAGCATTGCTGGGCAAAACACTAATTCTTCTGATCTAACCAGGATACCCATCGATGACTTAAAAAGTTATTAATTGCAAATACTGTCTACATGTCAGTCGTCTTTAGCATTGAAATTCCCATCATCTGTTTGGCTATTCGTGCAGTTTATTTTCTCATCAAATCTAATCAAGCTGCTCCAAATCTGCTAATTTCAGACCTCATGCAGATTGTTTCCTTTGTATCTATTTATATATACTACTAGGAGCCTTATAGGGCCTTATTTTTATGATCTAAGTGCATGGTCTGAAGTGCATGGTGCAGATGCACTGAAGGCATGTCCGAAAATGCCATATTCTGGTATTCCGAATTCAGCCTTGGTCCTTATTTTACTCTCATTTACTGATTTAGTTACGGAGCCCATAATATGACATTTACAGGAAAAAAAAACACAAACACACACACACACACACACACACACACACAGGAAAACTAGATACAGCCAGCAAAGTGGAAACCATGGTTGTTTTAGGTATAGGCAAACTAGGCAACTAGTTGGTGCCATCAGCTGAGGGGGCATCAACACTCATAAAATCGGACTATTTATGAAATCATGCATCCACTCTTATGTTCTGTAGTGTTAAGAATAGAGGCACATGCATATACATTTTTATGAATACATAGATCTGATAAAAAAAAAAAGATAAACTAACCCATATTTTTGGCAAAAATAGGCCTATAAACATTTCAAGACTAGATAAAACATTTTAATAAAGGAAATTTGAACCTAATCAAGTAGAGTTAAATGGGAATTAAATTCTAAGAAATACAGAAAGTGCTGCAGGTGTTTTTCAGTATGAATTACACAACTTGTTTGCATACACACAACATGTGGGGTATTTACAAAACATTATATATTAAAATGTCACCTATAGTAATTCCAGGAAATGTTAGGATGTTTTTTTTTTTTTTTTTTTCAAGTTTGAATAAAACTAAAAGACTTTCAAATCAGATGAGCCAATATTTTATTCACAATAGAACTTCATAACATAACAAATGTTTAAATGGAGACATTCTACATTCTTATCCATTAATTGAGCTCATTTTCAAAAAGAGTTATCATGGGGCAACAAATGGCTGAAAAAGCAAGACATTTTGAAAAGATTCAGCTGGGAGAACATCTAGCAACTAATTAAGTTAATTGATATCAGGTCTGTAACATGATTAGCTATGAAAGGAATGTCTTAGAGTTGCAGAGTCTCTCAGAAGTAAAGATGGGCAGAGCTGTAAAAGAGCGCATAAAAAGATTGTGAAATACCTTAAAAACAATGTTCCTCAACGTCAAATTGCAAAGGCTTTGCAAATCTCATCATCTACAGTGCATAACATCATCAAAAGATTCAGAGAAACTGGAGAAATCTCTGTGTGTAAGGGACAAGGCCGAAGACATTTATTGGATGCCCGTGGTCTTCGGGCCCTTAGATGACACTGCATCACTCATTGTCATGATTGTGTCAATGACATTACTAAATGGGCCCTGGAATACTTCCAGAAACCACTGTCGGTAAACACAATCCGCCGTGCCATCTGCAGATGCCAACTAGCAAAAAGGAAGCCATATGTGAACATGGTCCAGAAGCGCTGTCGTGTCCTGGGGCCAAGGCTCATTTAAAATGCACTGTTTCAAAGTGGAAAAGTGTTCTATGGTCAGATGAGTCCAAATTTGACATTCTTGTTGGAAATCACTGATGCCGTGTCCTCCGGGCTAAAGAGGAGGGAGACCTTCCAGCGTGTTATCAGCTTTCAGTTCAAAAGCCAGTTCTGATCATATGGGGTTGCATAAGTGCATACGGTATGGGCAGCTTGCATGTTTTGGAAGGCTGAAAGGTATAGAAAGGTTTTAGAGCAACATATGTTCCCCTCCAGACGACGTCTATTTCAGCGAAGGTCTTGTGTATTTCAGCAGGACAATGCAAAACCACATACTGCAGCTATTACAACAGCACGGCTTCGTCATAGAAGAGTCCGGGTGCTGAATTGGCCTGCCTGCAGTCCAGATATTTTACCTATGGACAAAAATATGTCAAAGACGACCATGAACTCTTCAGCAGCTGGAAACCTATAATGGATGGGACCAAATTCCAACACCAAAACTCCAGAAACTCATAACCTCAATGCCCAGACGTCTTAACACTGTTTTCGGGTTTAGGTTCATTTTGCGATGCGCTGCAGAAAGAAGTTCCCAGAAAATGAAACGGCAAAAAGCGAAAACGGCTCCTGTTCATTTTTTTATTTTTTTATTTAAATTTTTATTTTACAAAAGCACAAAGTTTTGTTGTTATTGTGAGTGTACACAAATAAGAGTAGACACTTTACGGTTTTGTCTATCTGTATGGCCAAAAACGGTATCGATTTTTACAATATCAGACACATAACAGTAATTAATATAATTTGCCTATTGCTTGACTACATTATCAAACAGCTAATAATGTGTTGCTAATGTTACACAAACCATGTTCACATTCACAAGTCAGATGTTGCCTTCTAACAATCAGTATCCTTAGAAATGCTTTAAACAACTCAGAACGTAAGTGGAGAAAGGCATATAGTTCATAGCACATTGACATGATTGGTTACGAGGTAGTTTGTGACGTCAGAAACACCAGTGATTTCAAAGGTTTGAGACTATCTTTAGATCACTGCAGTTTTAAATAGAAAATACTCAACAATGGTGTTGACTTATGAATTTGTTAAAGCACTTAAAGCATGTTAAAAACACCACACAGCCATATAAACAACATTACAAACTTGATTTTCACCACAGCGGGACTAAAAGATTTACGCTTTCATTTGGTCAGAACAAAACTTCCGTATTGCAGTTTTAACAAATTAGCGGTTCCAAATTTATATGACTACAGCTCTAATCTGCTATTATCACGATAAAAGCTTTGGTAGCATTAGCTGGTAATGCTGAACAACACCCAACCTTAGATGACGTGAAAAACCTTCCCACATTTCACATGTCAGTCCAGTGTTATTATAAAACAAGGGTTTTAGTCAGTAGTACAGTACAATTATCAAGACCTGGATGAGTGAAGGTAGGTTTGTGTTTCTTTGTATAGATTAATAGACTTTGCATGATCTGACAGTACTAGCAAATTTGTTTTACCTAAGTAGACCTGGAAAACTATTTAACAAACCCATCTGAGATTGATACCAGTTATCTAAAAAGATATGGAGAAATAAAACCAACAAGCACTTTCTTTGAAAAACAAAAATCTCAATGTTTATTGTACTGAAATCCCACTAATATGTCACCTGCATAATAATTTGGAACATAGTATAGATTACAATTTAATGTGTTCATTTTATTTGCAGTTGAAGTTATTGCGTAAAAAGGGCTTGATCACCTGCAATAACAGAAAGAAGCACACCCATAAATTGTGTATGTGGAATTTGCTTATTATAATGTCTCATTTTAATCTGTTGTGTCTGTCATTTAATTAATGTATATTAGATTAAAATCATGTTGTTTTTCATAATCTGAAATCCTAGGTCTGGCAACTATTGGTGGAGACGATTACAAGAGTAAGGAGAAAAACATCTTGATTAAATCCGTTGGTTTTAATTTTCAGATGCCACTGGTGATGGAAACTTCCAGACCTCCATTAATGACAATTAACAGCGATCTTTACAATAGCAGTGCTGGTCCAAAAATGAATGCTTCTAATCCAAACTTGACCTACACTTCTGATTTTAAGGGCATTGCAGCTGAAGAAATTGTCTACATTTCAATCATCTCTAGCATTGAAATTCGCATGATCTGTCTGGTTATTTATGCTGTTTATTCTCTCATCAAATCTAATCAAGCTGCTCCAGTTTTTCTCATTAATCTACTAATTTCAGATATAATACTGATTGTTAGCAAGCTACTCCTAGCCATTAGCTTCAATACGATAATGTTTGGCATCTCAATGATCTCAATACATTGGAGTGGTTTAATAGGTTTGTATTTCATGACATGCATAGCCGTAGAGAGATACGTTCTGATCACTCATCCCGTTTGGCACAGGTCTCATCACTCAGTCAAATGCCTTGTTTATACTTCACTGACTGGTTGGCTTGTGCCTTTTATTGTTTTTCCAATAACCTTTATAAAAATAGACCTATTATATTTCACGCCCTTCATCTTCTATCCAGTGATCATTTTGTGTTTTGTAGGTGCATGCAGGTCCCTCTCTCACTCAATATCTCTCACTCCTCTAAAGAAGCAGTTAGTTCTGGCTCCTCTGTTCTTTGCGGTGATCAGTTACACATTTCTAATCCTCCCAGTTAGTATTGTATTTATTCTGAATATAAAATTGGATTTTCCCAAAATTTTGCTTTTCACGTAAAATTGCGTACATACATTTACAGCTAATTGTTAGCTTGACATTGTAGGCTAACCAAAAAAAAAAAAAAAACTTGGAGCTAAGTCTTGGAGTCTTCGTTTTTCAGGTTTAGGGCAGGATGAAATCTAAAATATCTGTGTAGAAAACTAATTGAGTGTTTTATACCAATAGTTTTAATTGTGTAGGGGGAAATATTTCCTACTTTTACTTTCATTACTTTGGCTCGATGGTCAAGTGTGAAAACAAACTTCCTCAAATGTTACACTAAAAAATACTTCTGCCTTTCCAAAAGAGTATTGCATACAAAGATTTTTGCCAAATAAAGTTTATTTGGCAAAAAAAAAACACTCAGATCACAGACTTAGCTTTAGATCAGGAAATCCTCTAATGCAGCTGTGGTTTCGCTAGTTGGTGTGCTAGCCATCACCTCAGCTCTCAGAAATGTTGAATATATCCAACGAAGCTGTGATCTTGATTAAAGATGAAAAGCCCCGATCGAAAAACCTTAAAAAAAAACATAATATTGTCTTTATACGTCACTCGCCCATGTATTACCTGTCATATCCGTAAATAGAGAAAAGTTGCTCCGGCTACTTTGAAGCATGTATGGTGTGGGAGTGGCAGTAGCCTCATCAGCTAGTCAGCTTGAGATCCTTTCCATCTAAACTGGTTATATCTCTTAAGCCTAGTAGTGAATGTTTTTTGAGCAGTAGGATAACCGGTAACACTTTAGAATACTGATCCTTTGTTAATGAATAACTACACAGGAACAAATGAGTAATGCATTATTAACACTCTAGTAACTACTATTAACTGACAAGAAACTCTGATTAATAAATTAGTAAGTAATAGTGCTCAGTTGAAGGTGGTAGTTCACTATTAGCTACTCAGTAATTACCTTTTCTTTCATACCTCCCAGAGAACTACTAAGAACTACTATATACAGGTTCATAATTAATGTGAATAATGCATAATGTATAATTAATTCTAAAGTGAACGTAATGGTAACCCACTAGTAATGACTGAGGTATTACCAAATCCTTTAGAAGGAATTACTAAAAATTTGGATCAGTATTCTAAAGTGAAAAACATGATAACTCTCTAGTCATTGTAAACTTTTGGGGTTTTTGTAAAGTATTGGATAGTAATAACTCACGAGTTACGACATAATTCTAAAGGAACTACTACTTATTTGGATCAGTATTCTAAAGTGAAGATCGTGGTAACCCACTAGTAATTACTCAAGTGTTACCAAATACATCAGAAGGAATTACTGTACAAAACTGTACAAACATGTACAAAAACCTCAAAAGTTTACAATGACTTCAATAGTTACTAGAGAGTTATCATGTTTTTCATTAAAAACACTTAGTTAGACGTTTGTTGTTGGTATCAGCCCGACTAACTTCCAAACAGTGTACTTAAAATACTACTGAGTCCCTCTTTGACTACAAGCTAGCATAGTGTACATTAGCATGTTAAATGTAACTTTTCTCTTACTATATGTAATATAATTTCTCATTAAACAACATACTTTATAGAGTAAACAGGATCAATTTTGGCTTCATGTTGACCCATTTTTGGCAAGAGGACAGGTTTTGCCACTCGGATGGAAAACAAAGTGCATAGCCAAAACCTAAACTAAACTGTTGCAACATCCAACAGACTGTGCTATATAGCCTCCATTCATTCATCAAACTGAATATGGTGTTTACCTAAACATTATTCTATGTTAAACTAGACGAATGAAACCCTTCATTGACACTAACGTGTTTGTTAGTATTCAAGCATTAGATTACTAGATCACTGGACAATTTGAATGTACTTTACTTTCTTTGGAGCATTATTATTTGAGTTTTTTGTATCTCATTCTCTGGATAAGTGTCAGTTGTATAAAACAAAATGCCAGCACTTACCATAAGTGCTTCACACACTTAAATGCACACACTCCTTGACCTCTAAATTAACCGGTGTTGTCTTTGGGGGTGTTACTATCATTAGGCTTAGATGTTAAATAATGAATCAGTGCACACTGACAATATAACAGGCAAAACACTGCTAGGCGTTTAATGAACCATTACGATAATACACACCTGACACGCTGCTTTGAGACACGCTTTAATATTCCATGTGTATGTGTGTGAAAGAGACAGGATGCTCGATGTCCATCAATTATAAATGCAGACATGATTAATTAACCAACTTTTAAAGGAGAAGATCAGAAGCCAAGAAGATTGGTATCTTCTGTCGCTTTTTCTCGGTTTCTCTTTAAACTGATGAGGCTGATATATTGTCATGGTTTTCTGACACCAGCAGGTCTCTCAGGCTTTGAGTAAGAATAATATGATCTGGGCATGTGTGGCAAATACACAAAAACACACTAAAGGTGTGGACGTCTACACAGTTTATCAGATAAAACTGAAAATCCATTTATTTCAAAGGGGACAGTGCAAAGCAATAACATAAAGGAAAACACACAAGCATTTGAGAAAGAGATGATCTGTTATGCAACTGAGAAGTTGCAAAGTCTGACCAATTACAATCTTGCTGCTCCTGAACTTAACCTTCTGATGCCTTAGCAAATTTACAGCAAGTTATTCTTTAAGGAGTCCTATGCTTTTTTTTTTTTTTTCTGCTTTTTTAAATATATTTCTTTAGTGTGTAATGTTGCTGTTTGAGCAAAGTTACAAAGTCACTCCAGAGGGAGTTATTCTCTATATCACTGTGCACTGTTTCTGAACTCCCTGAAACGCCTTCATTCTAGTCTTGAGAATGGAGTCTCCATTCTCTAGTCTTCATTCTTTTCTTCTGGGAACACTTCACAATACTTCTCATTAAATGAATTCCCACCCAAGACATGAACAAAAAAGGGGTGAGGCCTGGTTGAGTTGCATTAGTAGTGTGTTGAAAGTGAAACTCGTGTGTATAATAAGGGGCGTGACATTTCCCAAACACGCCTGAAGCATTTGACTAATCAGAACACTGGTCCAGGCGACCAGTCAGAGCACATTGAGCTTTTTGGAAGGAGAGGCTTCATAGAAACTGGAACTAAACAGAGCCTTACTGACAGACTGGAAAGAGAGGTGCTGCAACAATGTAAAATATGTGAAAAATTATGCTTTTTGGACTTTCAAGCATGAAAACCTGTTCTAGCAGACCCCAAAAACAAAATGAAGAACTCACTCTGTGGACCCATCCCCCATAAGACCAACTTGGGCAAGAAAAGCCTCAGTGCCAATGGATACCAATTTATAAGACAGTTTATTGCTCTAAAGAATTTGCAGATAGCTATGATTCTCACTTAATTCTCATTGAACAGAACAAATAAACCCTTTTAATTCTATATATTCTATTTTCATAACCATTTGAGAAATGTATAAACCTGTCTCTAATCTTCACTTTTTATGATTTTCCTATCATAGGGATATAGATATTCCTTTTCTAAGTATTAATTCAAATTTTTTTGGATTAATGTTTTAATGTTTACTCTGTGACACATTAGTATTATAAGAATCTTGAAGTTTCTTCTCTTAAACACCCAATCAAATTACATCTGCAAATGCCCTGTTAGAAGGTCAAAGGATCGTAAAAATTTTCCACTCAGAAATTCAGGTCAACCCTAAGAGGTGTGACTTTTCCCAGACTTTAAAGAGCCACACACAGCTCTGCCTGCTCTCTCTCTTGGCTCCTGGTCAATCTGCACTCCAGCCATGTGCTTACATGGAAGAGGGAGAGAGAGAACTTTTTCCCCACTACAAGAGTCAAACTAACCATGAAGTTTGTCATCATTTCTTCATTCAACGCAGGAGAAACTGATTGCAACTTCAACACCATCGATTCACAGAATCACCAAGAACCTGTTCCGTACAACAGACTGCTTCCATTGCAAAGGCCATGCAAGTATTGAATATTTGAACTAAACAGAGATTTTAGGATAAGCAGTAAAATCCTCTTAACGAGGTGTTTTGAAATGATAAGCTGACTCTTTTCCATAGCTTCAATCCCTGTTCCTGTTGCTTCATTCTGTCACATTCCATCTTACCTATGTACGTGTAATTGTGTTTGTGTGTGTTTGTTAGATAAGTGTGTTAGTGTTAGTGATTTAGTTAATAAAACGTACATATTTGGTTCTGACTCCCTGCCTGTAGATAAATGTCACTTAAATGATCTCGATCTTGTTACACGCTACACTCTAAGCACTGTAAATGCTAAGAAAAATTATTTTTCTGTGTCCATGGAAAATACCCTTTTCTTAGAATTAATTAATAATCAATACTGAGGGTGCAGGATGAACTGATTATTTGATTGTAAGGTTAATGTAGCAACATACAATAATCTGATTAACTGATTCAAATATTCATAATTAATCATAAGTTATGAACAATTATTAATATTTCCCCTTTGAGCTAATTTGCTACAACTGATTTCCTACACTGTACTACTTTCATGTCGCTCATGCATTCTCTCTTCTCAAATGATGAACTGATAATGAACCTGATAAACATCTTGTCTGGGTTTCTTTTTTTGCGATAACAACCAGCTCACATATCAGACAGAATAAATACAGATGGTTTCACACCACATCATGCATCTGTTTTTGTGCTTCCTGTTGCTCTACGTGCCCACTTCCTGTTTCTCCCACTATCGATTCCTCCACCTCATTACTTCCCTGCTATTTCATTCCCTCCCGCTCTTCCTTTTGTATAATTTCTGTGATAGTGGATTCCGTGCCGGGTTGTAAATCTGTTCTCATTTCCAGAGTTCAGCCAGCGACTGTGTGATCAGAGAGTTAAACAGCAGAACAGAGAGAAAGAGTGGCATGAATCGGTGATTGATTTATTGGAGCGGAGGTCCTTCAATGGCCCCGTAATGCAAAAGGGGCATTAATCACACTCTTACCTGTATGCGGGTGGGTGTATGTATAACGCTGGAGTGACGGCAGTCCCGCGAGACATGATGCACTGACTAAACCATTGATATAGAACAGAGCACTTATGCAAAACTTCACTGTGAGTCTTTTCATCACTGACACTCAATGTATAAAAGAGGCCATTCATCAAGCAATCGAGCAGACAGCAGAATGCTTTAACCGTCTGTGTACTAAATAAGGATTGATCTCCTTGCATTCATCACAAGGCTCCTCTGAGCCAAAAGTGTGTTCACATCTTCGTTAAAAGATAAATGATAATCTGACACATAGGCACACCCAGGGAGTCTATAATACACAGAGAAAGACATCCGTTACCATTCACATCCATCTCAACAGCAGGTGCCCGACTGCTAAAGGACCCCCTGGAAGTATGTGATTTGAAATCTACCACAGAAATTTTGAGCCAATCAGCAGAGCCGTAAATGTCACGTGAGCTAATTATTCAAAAACCACCGAATTATAATGTCCTGCCAACACGTATGTAAATTTCATGCTTTTAAGAGCCTTCAAACAAAATCAGACACTTATATAGCATCTGCTATAATATGATTAATTTAAATTGTTATGTTGCTTGCAAAATTATTTAATCAGAATGTATAGATACTTTTGAATAGCTGCAAACAAGGGATTGTTCACCCAAAAATGAAAATCCACTCATCATTTACTTTCTTTCTTCAGATAAACACAAACTTCATGTACTCCATGTCTTTGAGTCCATATAATGCAAATAAATGGCTGCCGCTTGTTTGACTCTTGAAAAACCACATACAGCGATCGTGATTGAAAAATGTCTTCTGAAGTGAAGAGAGAGGGGTGTGTGTGTGTGTGTGAGAGAGAGAAAGAGAGAGAGAGAGAGAGAGAGAGAGAGAAACTAATATTTTTTACTTTTATAGCTATAATGATGAGAGAATTTTCATTTTGGTATGAAGTATCCCTTTGATGGGGAACCACGCATTTTGGCTGCAGAAAGATGTAGTTATAATTCTATTGTGAACACCACTAGCTAGCAGTTAAAAAGGACGACCATTGTTAAAGAAACAGTCTTTAAAGAAACCCATGCTGTTTTTTGTGAAACACAAAAGGATATTTAAGTCATTAAGTGATCATTTAACTCTCTAAAATGCTCAAAAATGCTAGAATGCATCATTGACAGCAAACATAATTGGTTCTTGTCAATGTGAATAATATAGGAAAAAAAGTAGAAAAATAGAGTTCATTTTCAAAAAATAATTTAAATTTCACTGTTCATCACAAAACTCATTGAAAAGCATTCTTTAGAATAAATACAGCACACAAGTCATACAGAATACTTTTATCATTTTTCTGGAGCCTGACAGACTGTTTGACTTGTTATTCTGTGATCAATCAATGTTAACGTCACCTGTGGAAGCCTCAGCGTTCCTGCTTGTGTCTGTGAGGTCATGAGGCTTTACTGTGACGCTGTCCGTGGTGCTGAATCAACTTAAGCTGTAGAAGCTGCTTCAACATGTCAGATCTTATTTCTTCACTCAAGTGACATACACCCAGCCTTAGATTAAATGGAGAAGTCAGTAGCCAAGCCTCTGTAGCTCAAGACTTACCACTTAATTTACACAATCTAACATGACACCCTTAAAAGAGCAATTAGGCTGTTCTACTTAGTTTGCAGTGACAAAACATAAAAATCATGTCATATAGGGATATGTAAGACTAAAGGATTTTAAAATTTTAGAAACTATTGCTTTAATAAGCTGCATTTCTCATACTTGTCATTTTTGTAAAAAAGTAATTGGTCACATTTTAGTTTAGGGTCCAATTCTCACTATTAACTTCGACTTTTGCCTCAATAAACTCCTGAGTACTGTTTATTAATAGTTAGTAAGGTAGTTGTTAAGTTTAGGTATTGGGTAGGATTAAGGGATATAGAATATTGTCATGCAAAATAAGGCATTAATATGTGCTTTATAAGTACTAATAAATAGCCAATATCCTAGTAATATGTATGCTAATAAGCAACTAGTTAATAGTGAGAATTAAACCCTAAACTAAAGTGTTGCCTATTTTTTATTTATTTTTTTTTGTAATAAATATTTAGCAATTACAAATACAACTAAAAAGTGAGTGCGCATCGCTGTGTGTGTGTGTGTGTGTGCGCCAAGGCTGAAGGAAGCAGGAGAATCAGGTTTCCGAAGAACTGAGGTATGTAATGAAACTGAACAATGATACATTTATTGAAATTTGGGACTTATGATTCAGGAGCCAACTGGGCCAAAATAACAAACAACTTGTCTTAAACCTCTTTCCTAAACCCTAACCCAAAAGAAAAGAAAAATACAATATACAAACCTAACTCCTTAACCAAAAACAAAGATCAAACAGTTTACAATAAACAAATGGCGTCAGACTCCCTACTTTCCCAAATAATCAGTATTTACAATATATACAACCAGGCAATCAAAATTGAAAGGGCAATCCAAACTCCGTGTCAAAACAGGCAAATGGGTCAAATAACAAAGTACCTCAAATACAAACAATTTCAATTCAAACAAACCTCACGGTCTCTAATACTCTTAACACATTCAAACACACACACCACTATACAACCAACACTCAAAACAAAAGATATCTCTGTAGAGGAAGTGATGACATGCTTTTTAAAGTACTGTGCACCAATTAGGACATAGCATCAATCAGCCTGCAGGAACCAATCAGGATGATGTTCTTAGACAGACAGACACATACACAGAGACACTCACAGAAAAAAACAGAAATAGAACAAAACACAACCATAGGGTCGTAACATAGGCAAACACATCCAAACATAACAGTGACAGGACAAAGAATGAACAAATCAAGGAGTACTTATACAGGAACTAATGAGATAACTGATGAACACCAGGTGAACTAAGTGACTAATCAAACACACAGGATAACTGGGTCAACTGAAGATGAGCAAACAGAAGGTGAACTTAATGAAAACAGACCAAACTGAACAGAACCCTGACATTACTCCCCCATGCTGGAAGGCGCAACCTCACGCCACAATGAGTCCGACCGGGGAGGGGGTGCGGGCCACAAAGGTACACAGGAGGGCAGGAATGGACGGAACCATTGAAGTAGTATGTGGAGGGCACCGGCATGGGGTGAGCTAGCGAGGCCAAGTGGGTTTCAGAGGGGGCTAGATGAGGAAGACACTCCTTTATTTAAACGGTTCAAATTTTGAAGTTAAAGAAGAGAACAAGATTCATCGACTCGACTAAAGAGAAATAACAAGCTGGTTCGCTATAATTAATTGTATCCTCATCCAGTCCCACCCAAAAACACGCACTGAGGGAGGCGTCAGGCCAGCTCACCTGATGGGAAAGCTTGAGAAAATCCTCCATATACCTCTCCAAAGGCTGACCATTTTGCTGCAGGCTCCAAAGATGATCCTCAGCCAAGATCATTGTAAGTTCCTGTCATCTGTAACGGTTTGTGCACAAAGGCTGAAGAAAGCAGGAGAATCAGGTTTCCAAAGAACTCTAAAGATTTAATTACAACTCAAAAGGTAGGCAAACACATCCAAACATAACAGTGACAGGACAAAGAGTGAACAAATCAAGGCGTACTTATACAGGAACTAATGAGGGAACTAATGAGATAATTGATGAACACTAGGTGAACTAAATGACTAATCAAACACACATGAAATCTGGGTCAACTGAAGATGAGCAAACAGAAGGTGAATGTAATGAAAACAAAGACCAAACTGAACAGAACCCTGACTGTGTGTGTGTGTGTGTGTGTGTGTGTGTGTGTGTGTGTGTTTCTCCTTGAGCTGTTATGATTCTGGATAAATTGAAAATCACAATTTTTTGCTTATAACAGAGACCACAATTCTCCCATGAATCTGAATAACAGACAACTAAACAAAACAGTCAATTTAGAAAAAAAAAAAAAATAATACATTTATTTGAATTAATTATTTTTTTAAAAACGGTTTGAATCAACGATTCAATGACTCCCTCATAAAGACTTCACTTGTTACAGGACGAATTAGCATTTTCAAACAAATCTACTGTAGACATCAGTGTTTATATCTGAACTATAAACTTTTATCCCAGTACTTCTGTGATAGTTTGAATTATTATAACACAGAAATAATCATATTGTGTTGTTGAAAAGACTGTTTGTGAAGCTGTTTCATACCTATACATGACAACTCTTTCTGGGTCAGCGCCAGCGCCAATGCAGATCTAAATGTTCGCTGTGATCGTACTTATCAGCAGAGATTGCTGATTCATTAAAAACATAAGAATATATATGTATAAGTTGTTTTAAGAAATCATATAAATAATTAAATCACTTGTGTGTATTCACAGGTTTTCAGTCATTTGTAGTATAAATACACCTCTATCTGCAGGTCCAACTTCTGCTGAGTCAGTATTGTGGAAGATCTTACACTATGAAGGAAAAAGAAAACTACTGGCAACTCAAAAGTAATTGAAAAGCACAAGGCAGGGGGGATGATGGTTACAGGAAGATATCCAAGTCATTGAATATCCCATGGAGGACAGTTAAATCAATAATTATGTATGGCACAGCTATAAATCTATCTGGAGCAGGCCGTCCTCAAAAACTAGGAGAGAAAAGAGGGAGGCCTCCAAGAGACCATTGACAACCTTAAAGGAGAAATGGAGCAAAACTAAGCTTTATGAAACACTACACATCTCCAGAAAGTTTCCGATATCATTGAGGCCTCTTCTGAAACTCTAGGAGACACAACAAGTAAGACTGCAAGGGTTTAGAGATTTAGGGGCCGTTTACAAGACAGCAATTTCAACTAAAAACTGAAAACTTCTTATACGTTTTGGTCGTTCATTTACACGACAACAGCGTTTCAGCGTTTGAAAACAAGTTTCAAAGTGCAAGTTTTTGAAATTGATACCGTTATTGTCTCTGTGTCAACTACAAAAACACAAATTTGTGACAATGGTGACGTCCTGCATATGCATATTATGAGTTCAGGCTATAGGTGTGTAGTGCTTCTTTAAGTGACATCGCCAACTACTGGTCTGGCAGCAGAATACAGTCTTTAGTTGTTTTCACCGATCCGTGTAAACAGAGATCATTCTGACAACGTTGTCATCTGTACACACAAAAACGCAAAGGAAAAACTTTTCCACTTCTATTACATTGTTTCGTGTAAACGTACCCTGAGTATCAATATCCTTTACAATTAACCTCATTACTGTGCTTCCCTAATGAATCCATTAACGATTCTTTCATTAGGCATACTTGAAAATTAACTGTGCCGAACTATATACTTATTATAAAAGTACTAAATAAAAAAACTGCTTTGTTAATGCTTTTTAACAGACTCTTTATTACTATTTAATCTCTTCATCATCTTCAACTATGTTATATGAACAATCAGTTAGAATCTGCACTGGTTTAACTATTGCAAGACTCAAATAACATTAACAGCTACACCCGTGAAGGAAGGAAGGAAGGAAGGAAGGATGGATGGATGGATGGATGGGTGTAGATAGATAGAAAGAAAGAAAGAAAGAAAAAAAGAAAGAAAGAAAGAAAGAAAGAAAGAAAGAAAGAAAGAAAAAGAAAGAAAGAAAGAAAGAAAGAAAGAAAGAAAGAAAGAAAAAGAATCCAAACTCAACCAAAACAGATTGCTGTTCATTTGGTGCATGACAAACTGGAACTCTGTTCCTAAATCTAATTACAAAAGCATTCAAAGACAAAACTTTGGAATGGATACTATTATGAGATGGATCAAAAGAATAAACATACCGAATCAGGCCACAAATCTGTTTTCAAAGAGTCAAATCTATAACATATGCACAGAGACTGAATATTAAGGTGAGAAAACATCACAAAACTTCTGAAAAATATGTGGTGAATATTAAATGCGGTGTAGTTTGTACTTCTAAATTTTTTATTAAAGAAAATTTGCTTCCCATCCAATATCAACATTCCACTGTCATTTCTCTCAGGAAATATGTTTATCATGCTCATTTAAATTAAATGAAATAGAGAGAGGGATGTAGAAAGCAGAACGCATAATCAGGTGCAGGTCTTCGGCATTTCATTTTCAGACTCGTTCAAGCCAGTGTGATTAGCGCATGGTTAAATTTGATTAGCCTCTTTCTGAACGCGCTAATTGAAAATGCTCTCACCGTGTATAATCAATATCACACAGTTTTGCACTCTCAAAGACTGATTATGGACAAGAGAACCTGCAGCCACACACACTCAACAACCTTCTCTCTCTAGTTGCATAGTCTTCTCACAAACAAATAGCTGAGGAACATTTCTTGAGCATGTTTAGATGGCTTTTCCTTTGCTAATTGCGCAACTTGAACTCTCTAAATTAATGAGGCTGATATAGTGCACTTCAGTGTTTATGTGGGAATAACTTCACTTCGAATACAGCATCTCTCCATCAGTCCCAGCAAATGGCCTAATGCTGCCTTCAAACCCTCCTGGGACGCTTATACTTACAAGTGCGGAAGTCGTAATTATGATGTAATGGGTGTTCGAGTGATTTTGGTCGTAATAAAATTGACAGATTAGGCAATTTTGTATTTCTCTCTCACTTGTATAATGTACTTGGTGGCAAACACTGGAAGTTTTTTAGCACTAACAAAATAAAACTGCAAAGGATGCGCACAAGGTGTGTAATTGATATTTATTGGTGTATTTTATCATTCTCGAGCTGCCATAAACTGGCTGAGAAGTATTTGCTGGTAAGATTTATTGCTATTCTGCATTAACAGTAGCCTACACAAGATGCATACTAAATTGTACAGTCAACTTAATTATGATCAATACCAATTTGCTTCCACCATGATTCTTCAAATCGACACGGCCTCAACTGCGAGTCGGAGCTTAAAGAAAGTCTTGGCAAATGCGACATTGCAGTGGCATTCATGTGCACTCACCTCGTAAATATAATTATTGCGACGTGACCTGAAGGCAGCATACACATTAGGATTATTATATTAGCATACGAGGGACGACTCGAAGCTTATGTAGGAAACCAATAAATCAATAGTACACTTGCACAGACACTGGGATAACAGTGATGATAATGAGGTAAAAATGAGAAATTATAACTTACTGTTTACCCGTAGGAAAGACAAATCACCAATGAGATTGTTGTCTCTCCTAGTTAGCAGTGAGATAAAATGGAGAGAGAATTGTTGTCTATGTACTCAAATTTGTGTAAATCAAAGACGAAAAACATTGGTAACACTTTATTTTACAGTGCCGTAGTTACACGTTACTACATGTACTTACTATAGTAATAACAGTAAATTATGCATAATTACAAGTAACTAACCCTAATCCAAACCCTAACCTTAACTGTAACTCTATAGTACATGTTTTTAATTAATAGTACTCAGTACTTATTTCTTATTTGAGTAATTACAATGTAACTACGGCACTGTAAAATAAAGTGTAACCGAAACATTTGACACTTCCAAGGCCATGAAGTGATATACTGCACTGACAAAACTCAAAAAATGTAAGGCAGTCAGTTGATTTTTATTCTGTACTCATACATTTTAGTTTGAGTACACTAATTCATACATTTAACTTACAATTTTCATGTAACTTGACTGTGAACATTTTTATTAGTATAAACTTAGCTAGCTATCACAAGCTAATTCAGAAAATGCTAACTTGCTTATTTGTTAACATGTTAACAATAGCATTTGCTGAATGAGTGCAACAATATGAAGCATTTAACATGCTTGCTGTCAAACCAAACTGCATGCACCACTTGTCACCATGATGGTAACTCTCCAAAAATCCACATTAACAGAAACTCTTCTAAATTAGCAGAACAAAACATTAATCACTACTAAATCTCCCACTTAACATTAATCTTGCACAAAAAACAAAAACAAACAAACAAACAAAAAACAACAATAAAACATTATATAACACTTAATTTTAGCATTTACTTTCCCTTTCGAGTGCCATGGGCAAAGCATGCTGGTAAATAGAAATCCCAGCCCAATTTCAGTTAAACTTAAGTTTGTCTAAATTAAAAAAAATAAGTTAATAAAACTCAAAACAATGAATATATTTAATATATATCAGTTCTGTGAACTTGAAAGGAAAAGAAAGTGCAAAATACTCATAAAAGTTAATTTGACTGAACAAATTTGTTTAATTTAAGTTTTCTCCTACTTCCAATCCTTCTTAATCCAATTAATTATTTTGAGCGTTTACGGATTTACAGTACTACATATCATGCACATTTTAACTTTCTGTCTTTCAGGCTACATTGTGAAGGCAATGTGACCTTCCTCTGACATCCATCATTTGTGATTTGTGATCTGAGATCCATCATTTGATTTCTTCACTGACACGTTCTGAAAGGTCGTTCGAAGGTGTTCGATTGCTTTTATATTGGCCAAATCTATAGTACAAATGAAATGTGCCAATTTTGACCTCACCTGTGGAACACTGACCGCAAATTGTCTTGTCTCACCAGCTCCAGTTACGCTATAATGGCTGTATCCACAATTCAGCAGCAACACCATGTGTACATAAATTGTGTGCATAAAAAATATATATTTTTTTTCCTATACCAACTGAGCAATTTGAAGTGCCTAAATGCAAAGCATTGTTTTTAATTGGGGGGGAGAAAAATCAAGGTCTTGTGAAACATAATTACTATTTAAAATAACTGTTTTCTATCAGAATATATTTCAAAATGCAATTTATTCCTGTGAATTTTCAATATCATTAATCTAGTCTTCAATGTCTTTCAGAAATCTTTATAACATGATAATTTGCTGCTCATGAAACATTTCTGATTATTATCAATGTTGAAAGCAGTTGTTTAATGCTGCTTAATATTTGTGTGGAAACCAAATTTTTTTTTTTTTTTAGGATTCATTAATAAATAGAATGTTCAAAAGAACAGCATTTAATTTAAATAGAATTTTTTTGTAACATGATAAATGTCTTTACTGTCATTTTTTATCAATTTAATCTATCCTTGCTGAATAAAAGTGTTAATTTCTTTAAAAACAACCGTCTTACCGACCCCAAAACCCTGTCTGTGTCTTTACACTATCTTCATTTTGAGGCTTTTCTTAGCAAATGTTCATATATGCAATTAATTTGATTAATTTATGCATACGTAAAAGCAAGCAATTCATTATTAATAAGTTTTAAAAATCAAACCTAAACACACTCATTGTTAACATGCCTTTCCTTGCCACATGTCTGTAGAAAAGAAATGCAGTGCTTGCATCTGTATACACACCATTTATTTCAGATTTCCAGCCGATTTGTCGACCTGACCCCTCTCAAGTCTTCAGGAAGTGTAGTGAACTTGTTAGCTCACCGCGGGGGTGTAGCATCATGTGTTTCTGCAGTCTGCAGGGTGTGTGTATTGTATGAAAGACAAAATGTGTGCATGTTCCTGTAAGACTGAGCATCTCTTTTTTCTCTCTCAACAAACAGATGATGCAATTTCCTATCTAATTAAAGACTTCAATCAAGCAATTAAACCCTACAGTCAAATTACCCGCCTATCCGTCCAAACATCCCGAATCTGCCAAAATGCCACTTACGTTTTCTTTTCCGTGCTGGTAAATTATCAAAAGCAGTCAGGCTAAAACTCACCTCCAGCCCTATCTGAGACAGACACTAGCTGCTATGACTCACGACGAGCTTTTATCTTTAGAAAAACCATGATTTGAGCAGCCGCTTTAACCACACAACTGGGCATCATTACACAGCTGTGCGGTCAGCAAGGGAGGCGAAACGGAGAAGGATACATCCATTTCTCACAGAGATGGTCTGGAGCACACGTATATACGTATATATGTGTGCAAAGAGACTCTTTTCTGTACACACGCAGGCTCGCGCTTTCCCGTGGGAAGCTGTAATAGCCAGTTTAGCCAGTGGAGCTAAACCTGGTGCTGGCTTGAGGCACCAGGCCCATTACTCTTTCGTGCTCTGCTTTAATGGGACGATCCGTCACAGGGGCGACCATTCAGGTTAGCTCTTCGCTAGTGTTAAACCGAGTATGCTAGTCCATTACTCACTCTCCAACTTTTTTAATGGGTGATTTAGCCACTCAAGTTAAAGCTAATACTATTTACTGTCCGCACTTAAAGAAAGACTACATTTCCCTAAAGCAATCGTTGCTTAGTCATGGATCATGTGAAGTCAAGCCAGATCATCAATCGCATTGGCTGCTTTAAGAAGACAATGCAACGCTCGCTTGAGAACGGCCATTAGGCAGTGTTACTTTTTTAGTATAAATGAGATGCTATTATAGTTTTTATTCATATTTTTTATTTTTTATATTCAGTTAAATTATTAATAGCTAAAGTTTCTTGTGTTTTTGTCATTTTTATTATAGCTTTATTAATGTCTATATAGTTCTTATTAATTTTTATTTCAGTTTTAGTTATTTTAGTACATCAAGTTAAAGTGTCCCTATCATGCTATTTTAAAGGTTCCTAAAAAGTCTCCTACAATAGGTTTTACATGCATCCAAGATAAAAAAAAACACTTTAATTGTCTTATAATATACACTGCACATCATCTAATTGCTCAAAGAGTCTGAAAATGGTTTGTTTAATAAATTGAAGGCCTGATGAACTACACTAGCCTGCCACCGGCTGGCGAGATCAAGAACCAACGTCACTGATGGCAGACCATGCAATTTTTGCATTGATTGTAGCCGAAGAAGTGGATGCGATTGAAATTCCCATGTTTTGAATATCAGATATTCAATATCAAGATTGGTTAAATACAGGAACTTGTCTAAGAAAAAACACACTAAATACGTTGTCCTTGTCATCACAGAATCTGACCAATGAGAATAAAGTGTGTCCTCGTCAAGGCTTTCACAGCCGATTTTGAGCAACTGCAGCACCTGACTTAGGCGGCTGGTGTCGTTTTGCTCTTGTGCTACTTTGATGGCACATGTGATCATAATGCGGCTGCAGCGCCTATCAAAGTAGGACAAATTTTCGAACCAGAATGCATTGCTGTTGTCAGGCAGCAGCCGATCTTTGCGGAGCCGCATGAAGTTGAACAAGCCTTTCCGAGATCCTACTCTGCTCCGATTGGTCAGACGGCCCAGTCTGTTGTGATTGGTCTACTCTGTTTTGATTGGTCAGACCGGTCTGTTGTGATTGGTCTACTCTGCTCCGATTGGTCAGACGGCCCAGTCTGTTGTGATTGGTCTACTCTGCTCTGCTCCAATTGTTCAGATGGCCCAGTCTGTTGTGATTGGTCTGCTCTACTCTGACTGGCCAATGGCCCAGTCTGTTGTGATTGGTCTACAGCTTACAGTGTTTACCAGAAATGAAACATCTATTATCATATCTGAATTTTAGCTCCAGATCTTCATTAGCACTTGATAAAATGATGCAAACAGTAACAATGATGGCGTTGGTTTTTCCATATCAATTCCAGCACGCTTCCATCCTCATCTTTTTGAAGTGTATACAAAGTGGATTTGCAGAAAAGAAGGCCTCGGTCACAACTAAAGTTTAACTTTTTACATTTTATTTTGGTTAATGTTTATTTTAGAAGTAACAAGTAACAAAAAAATGTATGCTTTTAGTTTTTGTTTACTCTAATAACCCTGTGAAGTGATCTCTGAGTTTGAAAAACACCCGTTTGTGTCTGTGAAATGCTGTGCTGATATCCAGACTGTCTAATAGAAGAGCACAGGTGAAGTCTTCAGAGAGCAAACTCATGATGCTCCAGTGAGTATGTGATGGACAGCTACTATAAAGTAGCCAAGAACATCTTGTCCACAGTAACTTTGCCCATCAGTTTTTCAGTCCAGCTGCCTGTCACGTATTCAGTCATGTGTCCAGCCGTCCATGGTCCAAACAAGACAATGAGGTCATGAAGGTGGTGAAACACAGCTGGTTGAGATTCTGCAAGAATCATTTGATACATTATCGTGACATGTGCTTCGTTGTGCAAAATTTAATAGCAGATAGCAACAGACAGACAGCCTGATTCAAACATCAAATGACACTTGGTACTTCAAAGAGAAGCCTTGTTAGATTATTCAAAAAGAAGAGGTGATCACAAATAATTGCTTCAAATGGCCTTTCAAACGTCCATCAAACATCAACATCAGCTACTGTGTGACAGAGACTCTTTTAGCTCGGAAAGACGGTGGTAAAGTTTGAGCTGAGTATCAATACAGATTTTTGATTCTAATTCAGATTTATTTGGTTAAAAATCCATTTGCTTAAATATGTTAATAGTTAATATTGTCAATTATAAAGGGAACTTTCTAAGTTTGTGAATTACAACAAATATTGATTGAAAAAAAACAACAACAACAGGGCACAAACTATGCAGCTTAATTGCTATTTATTCAATAGAAATGTATTTAGCCAATCAAAACAACCAAAACTACTTGTAATGTTTTGGTCATCATTGAACTAGTGATCCCACGAATTTCACAGGCGTATTTTAATAAAACTGCCTACATTAAAATTATTAATAATAATAATAATTTTGAATTACATAATAATAAAAATAGCGACTTATATAATAACAATGATAATAATATAATGAAATAAAATATTAGATATAGTATGCTTATTCTAATAACAATCATTAATCATTAATATTATTAGTTTTAGTGATCACATTCAGTGGGATTTTAAGAACCAAAATTCAGAAGACTACAATTATTTAGAAGAATTTATTTTTTTCACCCAGCAGTAAAGTCAACATGAAATGCACTTCTTAAGCCAATTTATTGTAAAAGAAAAGAAAACAAACAAGTTTTTACCCAATGAGAAATTAATGATTAAAATTCATATTGCCAGAATGGAGTCAAAGGGTTTGGGGGAGCGCTAGTCTCGTTTAGCAGACAGTCAGACTGACGGCAGAAGTCTGGACTCCATCACAACTTTCATTGGCCAAGAACCATCCAGAGGTTGTCTGACTGACATGTAAAGCAACCAGTCACAGTTTGTTTTGTTCAGTGTCATGATTGCCGGATCAGATGTCGGAAATGAAAATGTAAAGTCAATGTCCCTACAATAACAGACCTGTGTGTAAAACTCTTGGATGTATGTAAAGAGTCTATGTTTTGTTTTTTGTTTTTTCCATTTCATTCTTTATTTTAGACCCTTAGGTCCATATCAAACAAATAAGAGAAAAGAATAACATACAAACATACATTCACATACAACAAACATTATTTAAAAGACAAACTTGCATTCCAGTGCTTCCAGAACCAGGAGGAATACCTTGTATCACTTAATTTAGGATCGTTTATGACCATTATGATTGTATTTCTTGAATCACTTAATCGACACATGAAATTATACATATAATTCCTTAACACAGCATGCAAAGTAGGAACATCACTGAATACAAACACCTTTTTGAAAAAAAGGAAATCCTATAGAATTCATCCAGTCAGATGACGACTTTGAAACTCTTGAAGTGTTTCCAATTTTTTCTGCCTTATGCACCAGACATTCAGCCAACATCCGAGGCTGAGACCAGAAGAGAGTGGTTGAAAAGTAAAAGGGATTTGTGATGTCAGCTGAAAATGAACAATTAAAAGGTGGATCCAGTTAAATTTTGATAAAAGATGACCAACTAAAAATTGTTTTTTCATTAATTTATGGAAACAGGAATGTGTGTTGTGAAAGTAAATATGGTCAACTTTGCTTTTATGTTGACCAGGATCCAGAATTGAAAGGTTGCTGCTTTTCATCTCTGTGAATAGTGACCCATGACCATTGCTTCAGAGGGACTGTACTTACAACATAATTCATTATGAATGTCACAGCCAGCCCTATAATTAAACAAAAGATTCAATATAGCAAGACTATAGCAAGTTTATAGCAAGTCTCTCAACATGTCAGAATGCCAATGTCTGTCCTTGATCTACTGGGGAAACAAAGCATCTTGAAGTTAATCCTGCAAACACAGTTTTGGATGCATTACACTCAGTTTGGTCTTTCTGCCAGCATCATTTTATTCACCATGGAAAAAAAAAAAACCCCAAAGTGGTCTTGGTACATCAACTAAATCTCTTTCCATAAACCCTTATGGCATGTTATGTACTTCACATCCTCTCTATATAACACTTCATACATATATTAAAGCAGATTTTTAGATTTTCTGAGAAAAATGTGAACTCACGTTTTACATTACATTTACATTTAAGCATTTGCCAGATGCTTTTATCCAAAAAGACTTGCACTGCATTCAAAGTATACATTTTATCAGTTCATGCATTCATGCCAGGAGAAAAATCACCCAATCTGCAGAAATCGAGGCATCATTCATGTTCGTAGCACAAACTCTGTGGGACGGGTTACATGAAGATTAACATTTAAAGTTAAGAGTTTAAAACAACCCTGAGCCCAAAGTATGAGCAAACCACCACTGACATACAGAAGGAAACTACACTTTTAGAATAAAATGTTCAATAGGGTTCTATATAGAACACTAGGTTTCTTCAGTGGCAAGCAGTGACTTCTTTAACCGGGTATGCTGGATGGCGCGTCACGTCAAAGAATGTGCCCGGTGCAGATATGTTAGATGGGTTTATAATAGCGAGACGCTCGTGTTCGCTCTAGACAGAGTTTTAGCAGTTTTAGCTTAGTTGCTTAGTCCCATGACACACAGCAACACAGCTAAAAGTATGAATATGTTGGACCTTTTATTGAAAGTAACTTACATTTACCCGTTGAGACATGCCGTCACAAGCACCCGTAAGAGCTGTGATTGTGATGTCTGAGTTGGGGGAGGCACAACACATGAAAGGGGCATTTGGAAATATGCTGTATTTTTGTAAGTCCGCTAGTTGCCACTAGTGTCACAGAAACTACATATTGTATCGGCTTAAATTCGGGGATCTAAATCAGAGACGACAGAGAAACACCACAATTTAAATATATGCCGGAATTTATTTTTTAATTAACAATTAAAAATAAGCATAATATAATAAATATTAGTAGCCTATTATAAATAGAGTATAAATAAAATATAATAAGAATAAAATATAAGTATTCTTTAAAAAATAAATTGAAATAATGCAAATTGATGACTTTAACAAATGCATAGGAAAAAAATGTAACCATGTGTGGGCCAAATTACCTTTTTTAGTGCGCTGACAGTTACATTTAATATTAACCAAATAAACTATAAATTAATTTGCAAGAAAACGTCTCAGGTTACTTATGTAATCATGGTTCCCTGAGAACAGGAAACGAGACTCTGCATTCGGAAACGCATTGGGGAACGCCATTACGTTAACCGGTGTCTGAAAGCAATTGTCAAATCCTACCAATCCTATTGGCCAGCAACAGCCTATGACGTCATCATAGTGTGACCCGGAAGTATAAAAGGAGCGCCTAGAGAACCAGTCAGTATCTTTTCGTCTGAAGGGACTGACAGCCCGATGCATGGCTAGGAAACACAGAGTCTCGTTCCCTGTTCTCAGGGAACCATGGTTACATACGTAACCTGAGACGTTCCCTTTCAAAAGGAAACTTCAACTCTGCTTTCGGAAACGCATTGGGGAACGATATACCCACGCCGCCATGCTGAGGGGAGTGCATGCCAAAGGCTAGACAAACGTCAGAACTAGCAAGTTCAACTTAAGTGCCAGAACCACTCCCCCTTCGGGTCACACACATAGGCTGTCAGTGACAGCATCCCCTATGGCCAACAGCCCAAGCTAAAAAGCCTTAAAGAGGCCTTCCACAGAAAGCCTACCAAGGCCGCTCCAAAGCTTCTGGAACCAAACTTCTTTCAAAGAGAGTACCTTTAAGGGAATGTGGCCAGGGGGCCCAAGGGAACCCCAGCCAGTCACTTGACAGGGGAACGTACTCAACCCTGATTGCCACCAGGGCGGCCTGACCTGGTCTACTCTACAGAAACCTGTCTCATCACAGAGTCTCCAATCACAATCTTCAGAGATGAAACCCAGTAAGAGTGACTGCAAAGAAGCAGTAACTAACTCAGACCGGAGTGTAGAGATGGACATCCCGGAGAGCAGGACTCAGCTTAGCGCTTTTTACCCTTACCACCGAGGGGAGTAACACTCTGCTCAATCCTAGGATCTACTCAGCGCATGATTATTTGCACTGAGGAGGCTGTGCACTCTAAAGAAACCCAACAAACTGCTTAGAGAACACCCAGAAACGGGAGGAGGAAGCTTAAAGGGAGGCCTGTGAAGGCCACATATCTGAACAGCTTGATAAGCAAATCCAGCAGACTAGACTGAGAGTGCCCTCAACACTGTCTATCCAACACAATCCTAAAAGCAGTGCACTCAGTAAAAGCACCAATTACTCTTTAAAGCAAGAGGAGTACCACATACACCAACACGTCCTGCAGGAGGCCCAAAAAAGGGCCTACGACTTCCAGACATGTGGCATCATCTCACGGCAGTGTTCTAAGTTTTAAGAGAGTCAAGTAGAAAACCAAACTTAAACAAGTGAGGTTAACCAACCTGAGCCAACATACCACCACGTCATGTACTCAGTAAAAACACATTTCAACTCTTAAAGCAAGAGGAGTACAAACCTACGCTATCATGCTCTGAAGGAGGTCCAAACGGAGCCTACAACTCAGACTGACACGCGGCGTCACTTCTAGTGGCAGTTACTAAGCTCCCAGGGAGCCGCAAATAGAACCAAACTAGTTAGTGAGGTTAACTATTAGCTCAGCCTGAGCTTAATAAAACAACACATTCCAACAGGCAATGTACTCAGTAAAGCATGTTTCCAAAAAGGCGGCCCAATAAGGGTCTGCTACTCCAGGAAACACGGGGTTCAGCCAGTGACAATGTGAACACCTGTGCCAACATGTTCTTAGAGGAGGCCCAAACTGGAGCCTGCGACTCCAGAAGACATGTGGCGTCAGCTAGCGGCATCTGTCTAAGCTCTAAGGGCGCTTAATCTGAGAATCAAGCCGTAAAGTGAGGTTACTTAGCTAAACTCATCCTGTGTTTAAGACTACACATTCCAACAGGCAATGTGCAGTAACAACACTGTAAACCCTGAAGTAGGGGAGTACAAAGAAAATGTCATCGTATTCTGAAGGCGGCCCAAAAACCAGCCTACCACCTCAACAGACACGGACATAAACCTGTGGCAGTGTCAACATTCTAAGTGAGTGAAACTCTGATCAAACATCCATCAACAAGAGCTTGTGACCTAACAAGCTAAAGTGCTAGAAAGAGGCTAATCCCAATGCAACAGAATTTTTGTGGCAGTGGAAAAAACTCTAAGGGAGCTAACAAAGGAATCAAACTGACTAGTGAGTTTCCCAAAAACGAACTCAACCTGAGCTATGCATTCCAGCAGGCCATGTACTCAGCAAACACCCTCATTCTTAATGCAAGGGGAGAACAGAATAGTCACCATGCCCTGAAGGAGGCTATAAACAAGCCTACTACTACAGACACAAGTGCTAACCTGTGGCAGCAACAGAGTATAACTCACATAGTGTAGGGCAAAAGCTAGAACTTAAAGCAAAAAAGTGATGCTTTACCTTCACACATGCCATCCTGAACAAAGGATGGATGCCTCAAACCAATCAGAAGTTCACACAACTGCACTGAACCCTAGGGAACGGGAGCTAAATAAAGTAAACAACCGTTACACTCAAGCTTGAATGTTGATTGATGGAAGGCAAAATAGTATGAAGGAAATTCTAGAGAAGTGGGGACACTAGCATACTCTTATCCATCTAAAGATAAGGGGCCTACCACCTGAGACAACGACAATGGCTGAGACAACGGCACCAGGGAGGCTAATGAAAGCCTGCTACCTTAGCTGCTATCTATCTTGCACCTACACTACAAGGGGTAAAGGGCTTATGGCCTGACAACTCAGAAAGAGGAGGCCAGAACTAGGAAAACTATACAACCTAACAAGGGAAGTAAGATACAAAGGGGGAATGCAAAGCAAACACCTAACCCTAGTTCTTAGCCTAGGCCAGCTAAGCTGTGGGGGGCCACACATAAGCATAGATCTGCCTGGGGCTAAAACTCAGCCTACAAACTCATGAGAGAAGAGGCTCCTCTAAAGTCTAATTAAAGAGCTCAAAGGAGCAAAGCTCAACCCAAGCCAACAATGCCAGGTGGCCCAAGAGGCCGACACTAGACATAGATCTATCTGAAGTGAAGAGTGCTAACCTCAAAACAACTCTATCTATAACCAGAGGAGAAGCTACTCTACCAATGGTGGCTGTAAAGGCAGCCATTATGTTTGCCAAGCCAAAACAATCATTCAGGCCAACCTAAAGGTAAAACTTCAGAGCCCTTAAAACTCCTTAATTCTATTTTTCTGTTCACACGCTCAAGAAAATCCATACAGGAAACAATATAGGTCAGATATACAGGTATATATTTCGCGAACAGTGAGCTTGTGCCTGGTACAGTATTTTCCTCTGCTGGAAACTTGTTGTTGTTGTTGCTGATGTTCGTTCCTGCATCCTCTCTTGCTTGCAACTACCCGTAACAGAAGAACAGACCAATACAGTAAGGACACAGCAACACAATGGGGATTTTCCTTTAACCGACTTCTCCCGCGCTCCCCAAGACCAGCATTCTGGCGGTGGACCGTCTCTAGAGGCTTAGGCAGGACAGTCATCTGCTGGAGAGGTACGTGGAGAAATTTTCTGAGATTTCTTGCTTGGTGGGCTGGCCAGATGCACTTCTTAAAGTGTGTTTTCTGAAGGGCCTGGACGAGGATACTATTCGTTATATTGAACCTGCCTGTTCTTTCTCTCTAATCTTATTCTCTTTTTAAATGGTTCTGATTTTGAACCTGGATTTAGTGTCCAAGCCTGGGGATGAGGCGAAGGCCACTGGACCCGAGGCTCCCGACCCGCCGTGGCTGCCCGAGGCTCCCAAACCGCCATGGCGCCTAGAATCCCTGGATCCGCCCTGGTCTGTACCTCCACCTTCACCTGCCAGGAGGTCTCCAGGGTGCCCAACCCCCCTCCCCGCCTCCCCGCCACCCCGCCTCTTCCATCTATGGCATGAGGACGCGCCTTCTGGCAGGGGGAGGTACTGTCACAGTTCACGTCACTCCCGGACTCCGTCTCCCATCATCCTCTCTGGTTCACACCTACACACACTTCATTCCTGCTGATCACAGATTCCCTGCACCTGTACTACATCATCAACACTCCCTTTAAATGGACTCCCTTCCCTGCACTCCTTTGTGTATTATGATTGCTTTATGGTGTAGTTGTTCTGTTCATGTTATATTTGAAGATTAAACCTGTTGTTGCTGATGTTCGTTCCTGCATCCTCTCTTGCTTGCAACTATCTGTAACACCTCTTACCCGAAACCCTTCGTAACTGGCAGAGTTGAAAAAAATTACCATAATTTGGCAAATAAATAAATGATGGACAATTACATATGTATTACCAAGATTTTGTCATGTAAGCTTTATGGTACAATTTAAATCAAGGGAATTTATAAGTCAAAAAACACTTTAATTTTCACCTTATTTCTCAGAGTCTGACAACAGTTTGTTCGAAGATTCAGTCTCCACAATGAGCAATTATCGTTTACCTAATGTATATTGTTTTTTAACTTCAAAAGTTTTCACCTTTTATAGCGTTTTACATCTGCTGATACTGAAATGAATATGGATACCTGCTTACATTTTTTTGTTTTTGACTTTGTTAAATATTCACATTCTTCATGGTATCGTTTGCAGGGAAGAGAAGATATTTTATCCCATTGCATGATCATTTTATGTTTTCACTTAAGTTTTGTAGAAATCCATTTAAAATGTTGATCTGGTAACCGTGGAAACAGTGTCACATGCTGCTGCTTCAGCCATCATATGGTAGAAAATGTCCAAATAAAATGTGTTCAATAAGCTGACAGAAGTCATTCCATTTCTTTGTTGAAAGGGTGTAAATGTGTTTTAATGTTTTCTTTGTAAATATTCACTTTCCCATATGACCACGGAGGAGAATCGGATTCAGCAGACAGACACTGACACACTGTATTTTTTTATTTTATTTATTTTTTTATTTATTTCAACAAATGACAACCAAAATCGAACCCGTAGAAGCTTGTGAACAGTTTTGTGTTGAGTGGCTGCGTACAAGTTATGCTCATTGACAAGCAGAGTGAGAGACATATTTGCAAATGTAATGTTAATTATTAAACCAAACAAAATACAACACTTTGAAAAACACTCCGCTATGTGATTAATTTATTGAGTGATAGGGAGTGGGCTCAATCAGTGACATTATTAGATTTGCTATATGGCGTCTCCCCGTCACCACCTCAACCTGTTTCCCTTAGTGCATTTTTACACGTAGAACAGACGAAAACTGTATTACACCATCCAGTTTTTGGATGGTGTGAACGATGATTTGAGCTCCTGTTGCAATTCTTGATTCAGCATAAATTGCCTACAATAGTGACAGTTTTCACAATCACAACAGAAAATCAAAAATACTGCCCCAACTTCACTAGCAGAAAGGCAGCTTGATATAAACAAACCAGACTAGAACTGAACATGGCGTGACGGCAGCTTCACATTCTCTATATCTACCTCCTTGATGGCAGTCAAGTCTTTTAATTTAGTAGAAAAATCGCTCCTCTTCATAACATAAGGTTCACGTCCAAAATATGTTGTGATTTTCTGTTTATACCTTTCTAAACCAGCAAAGTATGGACTTTTCTCCAAATTTATTTTGCAGGAGTCACCAGAACCACGTGATTGCAAACAACGTATATAAGGAGAAATGTCGGTAGCGCTTTAGATTACAGCCCGGAAAGTACTGCGTAACTACAACAAATTTACAGCGTAACTTTCGATAATTATAGTGTACCTATAAAGTAAGTACGTGTAAGTATAGGGGAACAATATGTAAAGTCTTCTCTATATAGGGGTAACAACCAGGAAAACAAATTATTTATACTGTAAGTATTTTAGAACTAAGGGGTACTTTACTATTATGATAGACAACAATCTTACGTTTGGGAGCAATTTAGCTAGAAAGTGCACTGATTAAATTGTTTCAATGCAAGTAGAAAGAACTATTGCAATCTTTTTTAAGACATGGGGAAATATACTTTTGTTTCATGTAATTACAGGGTAAGTATGACTTTGCGGGATGTAAATTAAAGTGGTGCTTGTTACACTCTTGTTTCATGTAGTTTCAGGGTAAGTAATAATAAGTAAAAAAAAAAAAAATGCAAACAATCTGATATCACTTGGAAACCTTTATTTGAAAAACAACTTATTTCAAAACAGATTTAAAGTTACAACACTTCTTATTCGTTTCTTTTGCTTCCTCCTCCTCTTGTTCCTCTTCTTCTTTTTCTTTCTTTAGACTGATTAATCTTAAGAGGGAATCCCATGTCATTTGCTATTCTGTATTAAAAGAAAATACAGTACACCCGGAAATGTGCTCACCGTTTACTCATCTTTTACCCTCATGCCATTTGAGATGTATATGACTTCCCTTCTTCAAAAGAACACACATTTTTTGAGAAATAAATCTCTGGGAGTGCTTTATAATGCAAGCTCATGTGTTCCTAAAAGTTGAAGCATCAAACAGCACATACAGCAATAACTACAGTAATCCATATGTGAATCTTCTGAAGTGAAACGTTACTGTCACTCACGCTGTGTTGAAGATCAAATATGAACACGAAGATGAAGAGAGAAGGCAATCTTTAATAAATCCAAAGGTAAATCCAAACAAGAGCTTAACAAACACGTATACACGGACGATACCCGACAATGACGAACAGAAACAAGGGAACTTAAATACAAGTGTAAATGAGGTGATAATGACATACAGCTGACAGTGATGACTAAATCAACCAGACTAAACCATGACAACGACCTAGTGGCGGGAAATGGTGCAGGCAGGAAAACAAAGTCCAAAACAGAGTAAAACTGTGACAGTACGCCCCCTCCCGGAAAGGCACAATCTCGTGCCGACAGAGGAATGGAGGAGGCTTAGGTGGAGGATGAGAGTCCGGGAGAGGGATGGAGTGAATAGTCCAGGGAGGTGCAGGTGGCGTGATCCAATGGGTGGCCTTGAACAGGGGCAGGCTGATGGTATCCCAGTGCACAACTAGGGCTGCGCTCCATGGCGGTGTCGCTGGAGGGAGGATCCATGGAGGAAGACAGCTGGCTGACGTCATGGCGATGGCAGGAGGCGATGTTGACGTGGGATGTGGAGCCCACAGTGTAGCCAGAGAGCCGATGACGCGACAGGACACTGATGACCTCGATGACTGTGACGGAGCTGTTAAACAGCGATGACACCCCGAGGTGGAAGCAGGGATCCGAAGGTCTGAGGTTGAGCTGGAGCGACCGAAGGCGGAGGTGGAGCCTGAGGGAGGGCGGAGCTAGCCACAGCCGAAGGGGTGGAGGGCCGGAGGGCAGCGTAAGTCCCTAACCCTAACGGCAGCGTAAGTCCGTGGCGAAGGTAGAGCGAAGTCCGACCAAGGCAGAGCCGATGTACCGAGAGAGTCCAGTGAGGCCGAATGCCCAATGGTCACTGCTGACATCAAGGGTGAAGGGAGCACAGGCGTAGGAGTCAGGGCGTTGGGTCGAAGTGGAGTGGAGCGCGCAGAGGCCGGAGGCAGAGCCACAGGCTTCTGAAGCCCAGGAAGAGGCGACTCCCAGCAGTCCAGTGGTGTAACCGCGCCACTGAGAGGAGGCTGAGGTTGAACAGAGGGGCTGATGGGAGACAGCGATGACAGGGTAGTAGAACTGGTTGGGGACTGAAGAGGCTCTTGAAGGGCAATATAGAAGCCAACAAGAAATAAAACAGTCTCAATGGGATTTTGGAGAGGTGGTGGGAGAGTTGGGTTGGGTGGGGACAGAGAATTAGGGACATGATTGACAGATTCTGATGATGATGGTTCAAAAAAATATTTTAAATTGTCACCTGTGCGTGCATGAAAAGGTTGAGAGTTCATGTTCGACGTAACTTGAAGGGTGACGTAAGCATGCTGAGAAACTCATGTGAAAAGTCACGCGGATGTCGGATGCAATCAGTTTTTTTGTTTTTTTTTTAATTAATGCTCACAACAAAATACACAGAATAACAGATAATGATAATGAGAAACAAACAAGACAGAAGAACAGAGACGGCAGTTCTTGTGTGAGTTTCACATGAATCTCCTGCGAGAACATCATGAAAGCTTCATGTTTCTCATTACAATGTGCTTCGTCGAACGCAAAGTCGATTCTCATGCGGGCGCTGGTGACATTTGGTCGGAAGCGAAAAGATGAATAGCCTAAACCATGAGAAAATTTCTGGGTGTACTGTATTTTCTTTTAATACAGAATAGCAATGGGATTCCTTCTTAAGATTCATCAGTTGAGAAACAAGTGGAGGAGGAAGCCAAGCAAGAAATTTTTTAATTTTTTTATTACTTACCCTGTAACCACATGAAACAAGAGGGTAACAAGCACCACTTTACAGCCCGCAATGTCATACTTACCCTGTAACTACATGAAACAAAAGTATATTTCCCTATGTCTTTTTGATTAGTTTTGACCAGTGGCACATCTCCTCAACAACCGTCCATACCGGTGTGATGAATACGATCCTCAACTGGATGGAACTGAATTAAATACTTTGAATGTTGCGATCGTATCTGACTTATGATACCTGAGTCGTAACAAAGCACTGTTCGCCAGAGGAGAACTGGCCCCCCGACTAAGCCTGGTTTCTCCCAAGGTTTTTCTCCATTTTAACACCTGTTTGCCACCTGATGTCACCTGTTGGAGTTTGGGTTCCTTGCCGCTGTCGCCTTTGGCTTGCTTAGTTGGGGACACTTGACAATTGACATTTGATATTCAACAGTGCTTTGATCTACCTGCATTGACACTATTCTTTAAGAGCTGCTGTGCAGCCAAAATAATGTACCAGTTATCACTGTAAAGCTGCTTTGACACAATCTACATTGTAAAAAGCGCTATATAAATAATGGTGACTTGACTTGACTTGACTTGATTGCAATAGTTCTTTCTACATGCCTTGAAACAACTTAATCAGTGCACTTTCTCGCTAAATTGCTCCCAAACGTAAGATTGTTGTCTATCATAATAGTACAAGTAACCCCCGTTCTAAAATACTTACAGTATAAATAATTTGTTATTTTCCTGGTTGTTACCCCTTTATCCCCAAAACTTTACATATTGTTCCCCTATACTTACATGTACTTACTTTATAGGTACACTATAATTATCGAAAGTTACTCTGTAAATTCGCTGTAATTATGCAGTACTTTCCGGGCTGTAATCTAAAGCGTTACCGAAATGTCTTAAATGATTGCATAATACTCTCATGTTTAACAGCTGATTTAAAATTTTCTAGTGATAAAGTATGTTTGAGCTGCTTAATTAATAAAATGAATAAAAAAAATTAAAAAAATTAATTAAAACTACATACATAAAACGATGGGGAAACCCTAAAAGGTTCTATATATGAAGCGCCTGCCAGAACCTTTTAAGATTCTACATAGAAGCTTTTCTTCTAAGAGTGTACATTTAGCAAACTCAGCAACACAGTTTTGCAGTGACAGACAAACACTAGCACGGAAGCTTGAATGATTAGGAGGGTTTGTCTGAACGATCACATTATTTCACTGCCAGAGTGTGGCGGGAGAGATATTGTCACAATTCGACTGTCAGACAGCGGAAAAGTCAGAACAGCATCTTTATAAAGCAGCTGTTATTGTCTGTCACACTGTGGATAATTATCGTTTGCCATTGTGAGAACGCAAATACATTCACTTTTTCTCTGTCTCTATCCCTCGCACACACATACACACACAGTGGATTTGAGACACTGTCGCAGTGCTTATTTGAGTGACTCTAAGATGTGCCGTTGGGTCAATCCAGCAACACACCCGCCAATCAAACACGAAATCCGTATCAGCAATCCACAGACTCGCTGTTCAAACACACTCGCTCTTTCTCTGTCTTTCTGTATGTTATCCAAGCCAAGAGGAAAAATATCTGTCCTCGCTCTTCTGCTCCCAAAGAAATCAGTTCATTTTTCTGAGATTACTTTCCAAACAGATCAGTGCATTCCTCTGAAGTTAGTCACACCTTGCCATATACTATCAGAATACAACAGTGAAACAGTAGAGCATGCTGCTATTCATATTCTTAAGTACTTTGGTCTAATTTTCCAGTTAAAAACCATTGAATACAACATACATAAGATACCTAAAAAGCAACACTGCATAAGATATTACGACTTGTTTTCAGAGAATATCTCTTTAATCAAGTGCATTTAATAGCAAAAGTTAAAAACAAGTGAAAATAAATCTGGTAGTGCAGTATGTTAGGGCACGGTGAAGTAATTAGACAAAATTAGTAAAAAAAAAAAAAAAAAATTAAAAAAAATCCCGTAGACTAATTAAGGGAACTGATCAGTTTATAGACCAATATCATAGACCACTCAGCATACCTTAGCAACCACATAGCAACACATTAAAACCACTCCAAATACTTTAGCAACTGCATAAGTTAAAACCACTCAAAACACCTTAGCAATCATATAGAAACACATTAAAATTACTCATAATACCTTAGAAACCGCATTGCAACACCATGCAGAACCCCTTAGCAACATGATAAAAACCACTAAGAATACATTTAACAGCATAGCAACATATTAAAACCACTCAAAACACCTTAGCAACCACTCAGCAACACATCAAAACCACTCATAATTAGTAATCGTATTACAACTTTATAATCCAGTGCTGGGAAGATTACTTACACATTCTAGCCAGTTACTGATTCCAAATTACATTAAGAAAAGTTTTAGTAACGTAATCAATTACATATTTCCTCTTTAAACTAAAAAAAAGTATCAGCTGTATGCAAAGTGATCCACATTTGGTTTTTGACCACTGAATATGTGTACAATTTACCAATTTACTCATGGATCCACATTAAGATCTCCATATCTCTGGGACTGAACCATCGAGGGCCTTTAAAATGAAGATATCAAAAGAACCAGAATCTGCAGAGGCTCCAGCATAGGTCCGACGCAGAAGTATAAATCAGCCTTTACTCAGTAAATATACATCTGTGACATTTAATATTTTGGCTTTCATCACTATTTATGTTTGTCTTTCAACAGAAAAAAATATTAACATAATCAAAAATTTGAGCCAGGGACCTCTGGTTGATTTGACCCATAGGCAAACACCAGTCAGAATTTCTTGTAAAAATCTAGCTCAGGAATTCCTCTATCACATTCACACACAAGTAAGTCTTATGAAGCCCATCTTTACACATAAAAGCACAAACGTGCCAATTCTCAGACCACTTTTCATTCACTCCCTCTTATTCTCAATAGTTAGTGTTAATGGATATCTGTCAGGATGAAAGCTGAGAGAGACTGATGGAAGAGCTTGCGGTTATGAAGATGAATGTGTATGTGGTTGTATCACTGATGACCGGCTACCTCATCTCCGCCATTAGTCCAGCGGGTCTCTCCACTTAAGGAACCTTACCAAAGTTCTCGGTGCACTAATGACATCTGCTCCTCACCGCAGGATGCCTTTTGAGGAACGTGCACAGAGATTTAATACGTGAGGTTACTGGAGAGCACATTCAAATTCAACTTTTATTTCCCAAACTCTAGAGAATATATATGGAGCAACTTACCAGAACTGTTGGTTAGTATGTCTGTCCATTAATGTTATTCTGTTTTGTCCTCTTTTATCTTTTCATTTTTGCTTTTTCATAATATAAGAAACTTATGTTGTAAGATACAACCCAAATTCTGGAAATGTTGGGACGTTTTTTAAATTTGAATAAAATGAAAACAAAAAGACTTTCAAATCACATGAGCCAATATTTTATTTACAACAAAACATAGATAACAAATGTTTAAAGGGAGAAATTTTACACTTTTATCCACTAAATGAGCTCATTTCAAATTTGATGCTAGCTACAGGTCTGAAATGGCTGAAAAAGCAAGAAATTGAGCATAGATGTAAGAAGGCTGTGAGAGCGAAATAAAATGATTCCATTAGGCATTAAGTGGAGAACAAGCTGATCATTTTTTTTCCACTCTCTTTCTATCTGTCTGCCTGAATCTGATTGAATTATTGGATGCCCGTGGTCTTCGGGCCCTCAGACGACACTGCATCATCCATTGGCATGATTGTGTCAATGACATTACTAAATGGGCCCAGGAATACTTCCAGAAACCACTGTCAGTAAGCACAATCCGCCATGCCATCTGCAGATGCCAACTAAAGCTCTATCATGCAGAAAGGAAGCCATATGTGAACATGGTCCAGAAGCACCGTTCTGTCCTGTGGGCCAAGGCTAATTTAAAATGGACTGTTTCAAAGTGGAAAAGTGTTCTATGGTCAGACGAGTCCAAATTTGACATTCTTGTTGGAAATCACGGACACTGTGTCCTCCGGGCTAAAGAGAAGGGAGACCTTCCAGCGTGTTATCAGCGTTCAGTTCAAAAGCCAGCATCTCTGATGGTATGGGGATGCATAAGTGTATACGGTATGGGCAGCTTGCATGTTTTGGAAGGCACTATGAATGCTGAAAGATATATAAAGGTTTACATATGAGCAACATATGTTCCCCTCCAGACAATGTCTATTTCAGGGAAGGCCTTGTGTATTTCAGCAGGACAATGCAAACCACATACTACAGCTATTACAACAGCATGGCTTTGTCATAGAAGAGTCCAGGTGCTGAATTGGCCTGCCTGAATTGGCCTCGCTATTGGTCGACCTGATGTGAGTGATAGGGTGATCCCGCCCTCGCGCCAGAAAACACATCATCAGAGAAGAGATGAGCTGCAAGACGGAGGGGAAGTTGTTATGATTAAAGATTACAAGGCGCATGAATTCAAAAAACAATAATGATGTGCACAGATAAATCATTTAAAATAAGTAATAAAAAAAATGCAGATGCACTCCCCAACAAAACATCTAATTTTGTTCTTCATATAACTTCATTTCTGTCTAGAAGGAAGAATTGACATTTAATTTGTGATTTTACATCCCTACAGGGTTCCTTAAAAAACTGATCCACTAAAAAGCTGATTGAGCTCAAGTTTGGCTCGCTTACTATAAAAGGCCCCAGTATGAAATCACAGAGCTCAGATCCATCATTTAAAACACTGTAGGGTAAAAACAGCTAGGTTAAAATTCTTTGACAGCTCTGTCTTGAAACATATGTCACTCAGCAACCCGAACACTTTACCTCCCAGCATGATATACCTACCTAACAGCACCGGCTAGCGTTTAAAAGCTACACACACCAGTCTGTATGAGGCCTAATGCTCCTCTTAGCAGCTGCTAGCAGTGTGAGCAACAATAAAGCTGCTAGCATGACAGCTGCCTTTGGCTATAGATCTGGGCACAGTTTTGTTGTGTTTGCTGTATAATAAATGGTTAGACTGTGGGTAGTTCAGATCAGAGTGTTTTAGCCTCAGCATAGCCACAAAAGGGCTGGCTGAAAATTAAAGGCAGCACCTATTAAGAAGCCCAGCGGTGAGACCGTGTGGCCGCTGGCCAGACCAAGCATGTGTGCCTGTGAACGTGCTAGCGTGGACGCTAAACTGGCCAGTTTCCAGGCTGGAAATCCATGTTCAAACACCTGGGTGTGAAATGCAACAGTACTGCAGGCAGACAGATAGAAAGAGAGTGGAAAAAAGGATCAGCTTGTTCTCCACCTCACAACATTTTATTTTGCTCTCACAGCCTTCTTACATTTATGCTATCAGCCGCCCCTCTCTTAGGTGCATTGTGACATGTCTATGCGTAGGAGGACATGATATTTATAATGATTTTATTTTCATCATCATCAGAGAAAGCAAAAATTAGGTATATTGAGCAAACTGTTTATGTTATTGCACACCCCGATTCAACTCAGAAAAATCACTTTTGCATGCACTCACACACTTGCGTTTCTGTGTTCATGCCACTGCCAATGAATTAACAAAGCTAAATTCTTTATTAAACCTGCTGAACCGTTATCAATGCAAATGTGACACTGCGATCAGGCACTGCCTCTCCCGCTCTCTCTGTCTGTCTCTCTGCCAGAGGGAATATAAGGTCATTACTGCTCTAATTTAAATCTAAAATAGCAGCAGATAGCAGAATGTGTGTGTGAGGAGAATCATAAGAACAATAAGAATTGCAGAGTCGGTCAGCAACGAAAAACAACCTCTGGTCTCCATACTGCAAATCATTAGCCTTTGACTTGCTTTTTTACACAAATAATCCTAGTGTCACGCTTTTGCAAAGTCTTGGTCACTTTGCAGATTTTTATGGCCACAACTGGGCCTCTAAATCAGAAACAGAACATCTGGCTGACATGTAAAGTGACCAAGCACAGTTTGTTTTGGTTTGATGTATCAGGGATGGGTAAATATCAGATAGATTAGGGATGCGTGATATATATTGGTACCATATTTGTTATTAGCTGATATTAGAGATCTTTTAAAGTCGGCAGTCCTTTTTTATCCCTATTGTGATGTATATCTGAGTGAAACAGCTTCTCAAACAAGAACAAATGTAAGAACTTGATTTTGTCTGTTGGGAATGGACTGGATGGTTGTGTTTTGTTATTGGTCAATCTCATGTGAGTGACAGGTTGTCCCGCCCTCGCACCAGTAAACACATCATCAGCGAAGAGAAGAGATGAGATGAGCTTCAAGATGGAGGGGAAATTATTTTGATTAAAGATTATGAGCACATTAATTAAATAAACAAATAAATAAAAGATGAGCACAGATAAACCCTTTATAATAAATACTGCAAATTTAATTAAAAAAAAAAAAAAAAAGAATTGTGAATTTTGATTTCATAGTTGCTTTAAATATATCAATTTCAGTAAATATTAGTATTTAATTGTGTGTAAATGTCACAGTCACCGTCTGTCTCCCCTCCCCCGGACTCCATTTCCCAGCATCCCTCTGATTCCACACCTGCAGCTAGTCAGTTCATCACATGGATACCCTGCACCTGCACTTCCTCATCAGCACTCCCTTTAAAGACTCACTCCTCCTGCACTCCCTTGTCTGTCCTCGTCTTTGGTTATGTTGGTTGTTTCCGTTCCAGTTTGAGTGTTTTGTATTATAGTTATTGGTAAATAAACCTTTGCTGCTACAACTTGATCCTGCTTCCTCTCTACGTTTACAACCAGCCCTGACAGTAATATTTAATTTTCACTGTTTTTACATTTAGATTTGAATGGTGCCATCATCTAACATTCAAAGTTCAAATTTTTAATAACACTAATAATTTAACACCATTGAAAGTAAACTTTAGAACAGTAATGTTGTAACTAAAACTACAGTATTAAAAATGTTACATTTTTTCGTAAATTAAAATAAATCTGAAATAAAATAAAATCTAGATATTTAATTAAAAATTTGGCAACTTGCCTTGGCAACTAACTAAAAATAAGTTAAAGTACTAAAATTAAATTTTACAACTAAAACTGAACTAAATCTAAATAGAAATATTATATATAGACTTTTCATTTTGACTTAAATCTCTTTTTTGGCTAATTTTACCTGTAAAAGAAATTGTACCTAATAATTATGCACACCTGAATATAAGGCGTTTTTCATTTCCAGCCTTCATGAACAATTATATATTACTTATAAATTATTAAATACAAAATTAATAGTAGTTATTAAGATTAATGTGGTTTGGAATTGGCAAGATGTGCTTGGAAAAAAAAAAAAATATGATCAGAAAATCAACTTGCCTAATAATTCTGCACGCACTGTACAACAGTTCTTTCTGGTTCACGAATCTGATTAGCTAAAAGATCTTTCTAGCCATGCAATATTCTACCAGTATCACCACGGTAATCGTTTCACCATTTGAATCACTCCACTGTCAGCATTCTCACAGTGAGTGTCATGGCAGATGATCAAACCCACCATATTTTTTTTTTATAGATACTGCTGTTATTTTGAAACAGAAGTTTTTTAGGCAAGATTTAGTTGTTTAGACCTCAGATATGCGATTTATATGTAAACATAGCACCTATTTGAATATTAGTTTGAACGCTTTCGGAGATGTGAGCTCCAGGCTGTTCAGTGCTCGTGTACCCGCAGAGAACAGCTTCATCTCGGCCAGTGCTTCGGGAATTTGCCCCTGGCTCTTTTGTAGATAGTTTTTAAACATGAGGTATAATTCATTTTGGGTATATCAAACAGGCAATCTTTGGTCTTATTAATATATTACTTGTTCCAGAGCTAAAAGATTTGGCTTAAAGGCTATACTAAGTTTCATAACTTTATTTACATTGAAATTAAATCCTGTACTAACTAGAGCGCTGCTTTTGTACGTTTGACTGAACTGTTTGCTCATGTTTATTTCCTATTTTACTTCTTATACTGTTATAATGGCTATTGTTGGTCATTTTTAATATTATTGTTCAATAATTAAGATTTTATATAAATAATATGCCGTTAGTCCGTTAGTGATTTTGGCTTCAGTGAAAGCCAAACATTAATACACCACAATATGGCAGCAAAGACTGTCTTTATGAATGAGTCAGTCAGTCACAAAGACTTTTATATTGAAATGGACTGAAACAAGGAAACAAGGGCATTGTTTTTACTTTCAACATTTTACGAGACGATTGACCTGAAGAATATTAGCTAGATGCAGGTAATACACTCGCTCAGGCGATCTCTCTCTCATAATACTACATATTACAGTGAGTTTTAATGAAGCAACTCAACGTTCCTTCATTACTAGTTCTAAAGTGACGTTTTAGAATTTGTAACAGAGGCTTGGCCTCAACTGTTAAACTGTCAACTTGAGATTTGAATTAATGGCGGAAGTAGTTCCTCACAAAAGAGGTGTTGTTTCTTATTTATTTACACACTTGTGCTGTGGAACTGTTGTATAAACGCAATATCACACTCATAGACATGCGATGTGGCTGTATATAAGCACGCTGCGATTATCTACTATAACAAAAGCATATAAAAAAACTAAAATGAAAACCGGAAAAAAGATAACTCACAATACTAATAAAGACATAACACTAAATAAATAAAATAACACTTCTGCAGAAAATCTCAATTAATATCAATTTTTCATGCTGTACATTATGAATGTTGTGCATTTAAAATGAGTGGTTTAGTTTTCTAGGGATTTGTTTTGTACTTCATTTAGACAAAATAGTATAGAATTTTAATATCGGACATAACATGGAAATAATTTTCAGCTTATCGCTATTGGTCAGAATTTTAAAATACTAAGTGTTTCCCAAAAATAGACAATATCACAATAACAGATGCTGTGAAATGGCTCTACAATTCAGTTCTACCTTCTGGAACAACCTGTGTGTGGAGAGCGTACGTGATGCCTTAACATGCTGCCTCCGTAGACAGTTCACTGCGATTGGAACAGAGCAACATAGAGTTCCAGTTCGACTCTGTTTAGCAGTCTAGAAGTTTCTCTCTCTCACACACACACACAGACTGCGAGTGAAGCATGCTGTGGCCTGACACGCTTTGATGGAGGTTCAGCTCAGAGCTGCAGAGGAACAGTAACAATGTCTGGAAAGGAGAAACAGACCACTGAGATCTCCACTCTCCCAACAGACTGAGACTAAAAAATACACAGAGAAACAGTGTTTCTGTATTACTGGATCTCTTCTACTCGGCCGCAGTCAACAGGAACCTTTCAAAAGCTAACAGGATACAACTAGGGTTGTCACAATACCAAATCGTCACTAGTTTTTTGTGTATATAGTCAAAACCACAGAAAAAAAATAGTATGCTATTGAACACACTGCTTTATTTAAAAATGTATTTAAAAATTATATTAGTGATATTAAGTTATATTAACAGTAACACTTTACAATAAGATTCAGTTCAATAATGCACATTTATAGGTTAATGTTAATTCATTTAAATACTGTATTGTTCGTTGTTAGTTCATGATCATTCAAAATATTAATAATTGTTTAAAAAATATTGTTTGTTGCCATTTCATATTAGCTATTGCATTTACTAATGTTAATGTTTAGAACCTTATTGTAATATGTTGCCAAAAATATGGTAAACAAAAAGACTATGTTGAATCACACTTTGGCAGTTGTAGTTTTTATGTGTGCTGAAAATAAAAAGGAAGCGGCGAAAGAAGGGAAAAGAGCTTGAGGTAAGGCGTTTTAAGTTTTAGCGCCATGTCGCGTTGATTTCATGTCGCATTTTTATTAGCTGTTCAGTAGACGTAGGTCGTAGCAGCAAACACACTGTGCGATGATCATGCTGAATTTCTGACACCGTCAGAAAATGATCGTAGGCTATCTTTGGTCGCAAGACCGGGAAAACGGCTGTCTTTGAACTTCTCTCACCGTACGACATAGGACCACAGATTAAGAGCCACGATCACAGAAATCGCCACGATTGTTTCACGATGGCAATCTTTCATCTGGGACAGCCAAAAATCATGCAGTGTATCCCGGGCTTTAAAGGTCCCGCTTTGTGCAGCAGTGCACCACAAAATTTACTTCAATACCACTGGATGAATTTCAAGCAAGGATAGCAAAGCAGATGATTTGTTTTTTTTTTGTTTTTCAAAGCAGAGAAAAAATATGCCAAACAATATTAAAAGCACCATGTTTCAACATCCAAAAAAAAAAAAACAGCATGACATTGAAGCTTTTCAGTCAAAAAGTGCATTTGTATTTGTACAATCAATAAAAATGCCAAAACAATACACTAATGATTGTACTAAATATAAATTCAGCTTCTTGTACAGTTTAATTTACAGTGTAAAAGAGTACACATTTCTTTAACAAATTGGATATCATTAAATGTAAAACTTAAATGTAAAAATACAATTTATTCACCTGATTTTTCCCGTTTTACCTCCTGTAGTTTTGTAGAATAGTGCAACATCGAGCTTTCACATCCCTATACAAACCAAATCATTTTCACATAAGCACAAACACACACATTTGAATTTTGAGCAGCAGAGGTTACGCATGCAGCCAGACACATGCAGCTTGACAGATCAGAAAAACGTAAGAAGAGAACGTAAACGAGGGTGGATGAACAGACTGAGACAGAGGTGTTCAATGAGGTAATCTGCTGTGTGAGTTAAGAGGGGAGATGGTGAGCAATCCAGCAGTCCATCATCAGCACAAGAGAAAGATTTATCAGCAGGGTAAGTGTGCGTGTTCAGTGTGTGCTGAAATTAGTCAGATGTTCACTCACGTCCAATCCCACACAGCCCACTGCCTTGGCACCCTGTCGATCACTAATTGCAGGTACACATGTGAACTTCATAGAGTGTGCAAGGGTGAGAAAACACCTTCACCTTCGATTTTTGCTATGAGACTGCAGTCATTTGCAGTGTCAGACTCCGTTTTAACCACTTCAAGCAGAACGGATAGTTGTTGCACTTTACCTTAAAACAATCAGCAGTAAGACTGTTTTAAAACCACAGCAAAAGTGATTTTCTTATTTAATTTTTTTTTTCTTGTTTTCCAGTACATATCAAAACATTCTTAAGCCAAGATACATTTACTTGAGATTCAAAATTACTTAAGATATTAAAGAGGACCTTTATGTTTACATTTCTTCATTGTGTAATGTTGTTGTCTGAGGATAAAAAAGTCTGAAAAGTTACAAAGCACAAAGTCACTCCAAAGGGAGTTGTTCTCTATGTCAGTGCGCACTGTTGCTGAACTCCCTGAAACGCCTCCATTGTAGTCTTGAGTTTTCTTCAGAGAACAAACACAGTATTCCTCATTTAAATAATTCCAACTCAAGGCATTTGCAAAATAAAAGGGCTGAGGCCTGGTTGAGTTGAGGTAGTAGTGTCAAACAATATTAAAAGCACCATGTTTTTTAACATCTAAAAATAAACTGCATGACATTGAAGCTTTTCAGTCAAAAAGTGCATTTGTATTTGTACAATCAATAAAAATGCTAAAACAATACACTAATGATTGTACTAAATATAAATTCAGCTTCTTGTACAGTTTAATTTGCAGTGTAAAAGAGTACACATTTCTTTAACAAATTGGAATTAATCATTAAATTATGTTAAATGTAAAACTTAACATGTTAAACAATAAAATATTAACTGCAAACTTAATGGGATAGTTCACTTAAAAATGAAATATGCTGTTAATTTACTCACCCTCAAGCCATCAAAGATGTAGGTGTCTTTTTTATCAGTAGAACATGAAAGAAGACTTTTATCTGAAACCGTGGTCCTTGGTGATTCATAAAATGCAAATCAATGGGTGCCGTCATTTAAAAACAAACAAACAAACAAACAAACATACAGTATGTAAACAAAACTAAATTAATATCCGATACATTGAGGTCTTAAGTAGCAAAACGATCAGTCTATGCAAGAAACTGAACATTAGTTACATTATTTTTACCTCTAATCCACAGCCTTGTCTAAAGGTCCTGGGTCACCATGATTTTGCCAAGTAAGACTTGTTGACATCTTTGTTGATCCTGGAACAACATTCCAATCAACCAATCAGATTTGAGGGACAAGTTTACCATTTATGTCCAGTTTAGGCTTGCAACCAGGGTTAGGTGCTTCTACATCAATGTTATTCACCGGTCTTTCCCCTCTGATTTTAGGGATAAGTTATGGGTAGGATTAGGTTTAGGGGTAGGAATAGGGTTAAGACTATATTTTCACACTGGAATGTTGATCCAGGAACATGTCTTAGTTGGCAAAATCACGGTGACTAAAGGTCCTGCCCACGTTCACGACAATCTGGAGCCTGAGCTTCCTGTCGTATAATGGAGTATGTGCGGGAGCAAACTCATAGGTGAGCTGACGCTGTGTTTGTTTACAACAGAGAGGGAAGACGTGTATGTTGTTTTGTTCGTTAAAATGGTAATTACTTGTGCTTATCCTGAATGCCGCAACCTATATAAAAAAAATAAGATTACATTCACTTGCGCAATATCAGTCGGAAAGACTGACTTTTCACAGATTCACAATGTTTGAGCTCATTATGCATTAGGAAGCTTGCACTCCAGACTGTCATGAAGGCACTCAGTCGTCATCTGGTTGATTGAATTCTGCAGGATGTCCCGGAGACGTTGCGTTCTTTAATGGTCCGCCTGGAAACAAATGACGTGACGCCAAACCCCCTCGTGGAAGATGAAGGCTGTCATGTTTACAACTGTAGGTGCGTTCTTGTCGTATCGTAATTACTGTAACTACGAGATTCTGGCTCGTAAAAAGCGTTCACATCCTTGTAGAGCTCGTAATTACTCCCACGTGTACCACATGGCCGCTTTACCACTAGACCGCTGTAGATTCATTTAGGCATTGATAGTGGTGCCACAGAAACGCCTAATTCCCAGTCCGAGGACATGAACAGCTCTAAATATAACGTCACGTGTCGTCATCTCAAGACTACGGTAATTACACGGTGACATGAATGCAGCATGTGACAATGAGTGCTAACCAACTCAACTAAACGCGGTATTTTCCAAAATTATGTGAAGTTTGCGGCTACATTGTTGCAGTACACTTGCACAACATTCTTTAATGAATAATTTACTAGATGCTTGCCGGTCTGTTATTGTAGGGACATTAATTTTACATTTTCACGCCCCTAAACATGACACGGAACAAAATGAACTGTGTGAATGTCAAAATGAAATTGCATGTCAGTCAAACGTCCTCTTGGGCAGTCCTTGGCCAACGAAAGCTGCAACAGAGTCCAGACCTTCTGCCATCATTCTGAAGGTCTGGCTACACAAGACCAGGAGCCGCAGGTATTAATTTTGTTTTGTCTGCATATGTCAAACACGTCCGTCTAGCGCGTGTTTACATTGAAAAACAATAGAAAATTAGCACAGTGGAATGGAAAAAACACGTTCTGTGTGAATTGCCCCTTAGACAAAAAGAGGTTAAATGGGGTTCGAACACTAGGGTTTTTGACTCAATTATAAAAAACACTTTATGCCAAAAGGTCCTATGTAAAGATAAATCAAGTGTAACGTTAGTTCTGGCAGGTCATGTCAGTCAAGCTCACATCAGCTGACTCTCAGCTGATCCACGTCTACCTATAGGAATACAATGCCTATCACAGCATCCCTATATATAAGGTCCATTCAGTATTATCAGCAGCTCTATCGCGTTTCTCAGGAGCTAAATACACTTCTTAATCCCCAGCTCCTCTCATCCACAGTCAGGACTTGTCCTTCTGATATCCATAAAATCCATATAATGATCCCATGATGGGAACCCCTAAAAGGTTCTACACTCTACAAAGTTCTTTATTGGCATCTATAGTTCCATGAAGAACCTTTAACATCCATGGAATCTTTCCATTGCACAAAAGGTTCTTTATAGCAGAGAATATCAAAATGTTCTTCACACTAAGAAAAAAATACTTATGTATGAAGTGCCTGACAGAACCCTTTTATCTAAGAGTAGGTGTTTTTGTCATTTTATCCATCTTATAAGAAGCAACATTGCATAAGACATTATGCTTTTTTATAGTTTTTAACTTGAATTTTTCCACTTGTTTTTTTACAAGTTTATACCTAAAATAACTCACACTCATATTTAAAATACAATTTGTTCACCAGATTTTTACCTCCTGTAGTTTTGTAGAATAGTGCAACATCGAGCATATCGAGTTTTCACATCCCTATACAAACCAAATCATTTTCACATAAGCACAAACACACACATTTGAATTTTGAGCAGCAGAGGTTACGCATGCAGCCAGACACATGCGGCTTGACAGATCAGAAAAACGTAAGAAGAGAACGTAAACGAGGGTGGATGAACAGACTGAGACAGAGGTGTTCAATGAGGTAATCTGCTGTGTGAGTTAAGAGGGGAGATGGTGAGCAATCCAGCAGTCCATCATCAGCACAAGAGAAAGATTTATCAGCAGGGCAAGTGTGCGTGTGCAGTGTGTGCTGAAATTAGTCAGATGTTCACTCACGTCCAATCCCACACAGCCCACTGCCTTGGCACCCTGTCGATCACTAATTGCAGGTACACATGTGAACTTCATAGAGTGTGCAAGGGTGAGAAAACACCTTCACCTTCGATTTTTGCTATGAGACTGCAGTCATTTGCAGTGTCAGACTCCGTTTTAACCACTTCAAGCAGAACAGATAGTTGTTGCACTTTACCTTAAAACAATCAGCAGTAAGACTGTTTTAAAACCACAGCAAAAGTGATTTTCTTATTTAATTTTTTTTCTTGTTTTCCAGTACATATCAAAACAGTCTTAAGCCAAGATACATTTACTTGAGATTCAAAATTACTTAAGATATTAAAGAGGACCTTTATGTTTACATTTCTTCATTGTGTAATGTTGTTGTCTGAGGATAAAAAAGTCAGAAAAGTTACAAAGCACAAAGTCACTCCAAAGGGAGTTGTTCTCTATGTCAGTGCGCACTGTTGCTGAACTCCCTGAAACGCCTCCATTGTAGTCTTGAGTTTTCTTCAGAGAACAAACACAGTATTCCTCATTTAAATAATTCCAACCCAAGGCATTTGCAAAATAAAAGGGCTGAGGCCTGGTTGAGTTGAGTTAGTAGTGTGTTGTCGGTATGTCCCCTTTTTGACCTTCCTAAGGTGGGCAAACATAATAAAAAGTGGTTAATGTCCTGTTCAAGTCGTGCATGCAAAGGTGATTTTGGTCGATCTGCTTGTTCTTCAGCATTTTCATAATCTGACTCAGGCTTGAACTGATAAGGCAAACCCCATTGTTAATGTTTACATCAGAGAAACTGAAACTTGTCCCTATGGTAAGGGGCACGATATTTTCGAAACGCGCTCAAAGCAACTGACGAATCACAACATGCTGGTCCAGCCGACCAATCAGAGCACATTGCTCTTTTCAAAAGGAGGGACTTAAAGGCCCACTGAAGAGTGTTGGAACGCGCAGCATTACTCAATGTGTTGACGCAATTTCAACTGAAACAGGAAGACAGGGCGATATTTTGAACAGCCCCGCCCCTTTTTTTAAATAGCCAATAGCGTTTTGTTTATGTTACAGTTCGCCAGAGCCATAAGACTTCTGTTTCCTTCTAATCTCTAACCGTTTCTCCTCATAATGTCCTTTATATCGCTTATATACAGCATTCTGTGCTGAATTTAACTCGGTCCGATACCTTTTGTGGTCTGAGCCGACTCGCGCATATGATCCGCTCTGTGCCGAAGCAGACTGCTCGGTTCATGTGACACTAACGCGAAAACATTTATTTGCGTCAAAGGAAAGCATGTTTACACTGTCTGAATCGTTCCCAATTACCTATATAGTGCACTATGTGCCATTCACCATGTAGAAACTAGTAAATGTGTGAGCAAATGACCGATTTCAGCCGAGGCTTCAGCGTCTGTAAGAGTGTCGTGAAAATCCGTGATCCATTTTAGCGGAAGTGAGAGACTGTAAGATTTGAATGCTTATATCTCCTAAATGTGTATTTTGTCATTGTTTTGGAACACACCAGCTTATTCATAACCTTAAGGCTAACATCTTCATACTAAAACCTAAAAAACTTACATTATGATTTCAGGGGGACTTTAAAAGAGACAGGAACTAAACAGAGTGTTACTGACAGACTGGGAAGAAAGGTGCTGCAATAATGTTAAATATGTGAAAAATAAGTTGCTTTTTTAACATTCAAGCATGAAAACCTTT